>RJWM01000505.1:0-212250 GCA_004363535.1 Dasyprocta punctata | reverse complement strand
AGTTTGTACATTTTAAAGGAGTTTTTTGGCAAAGACTCCTGATATAAGAGGCTGAAAATTGTTTAAAAGGGAAATTGCCCGCATCATGTGTATTAAGCAGACAGACCTTAGGAGTATTTCATCTAAGGCTGGTGATTGTTTTCCAGAGTTAAGGTAGAAGACTTCTGCTTCTTTCCAATTCTAAAGAATTCGCAAGTGATTCTAGTGGTGAAAGTTTCAGGCCCTTTAGCAAACCAGTTCATCTTTCCCTATACTGTTTGAGGTTCCCCCACCTCCATAGTACAGACTACTGTTTTAGCGTTTCCAAAAGTTGCAGTAGCCTGTCACTTCAGCTCAGAGCATTTTGTTGGCAGTCCATTCCACATGAAAGGAGGGACTGGGATTGGGAAGCTGAATTTGATACTTGCACACTCAAAGTATATGAATTGTGAGCTTTGTACTTTGGTGATCATAACTTACACAATAAACAAACTCAAGTGGTTGCTAAGCAATCTTTCCCTCATTTTTTATCTCAGAGATGTTCAACCTCTGCACTTAAGAAATCTTAAATACTGCTCTGCTTATAGAACATACTTCCTTGGATATGGCAGCAGCAGCCTTTTATTTTTGCCCTTTCCTTGCCTCCCATGGCTTGTATTTTTCTTTCTGTATCTTTATCTTTGTGATGAACCTGCAGCAACCTTTAACAGTCTCTTGGGATAGCTAAAGTCAGATGAGGTAGTCTTCAGACTCCTCTGGGGATCCTCTGTACACTGAGGCCTCACACCAGGAGCAGTTCACCTAAACCTAAGGTGGATACACGTCTAGTCCCCCTCCAAAGAGGATCATCTTCTGTAGAAGGATAACGACTCAACAGAGCTTCGATGTGACTTTAAAGAGTTCTCGATTTTCTGTATATGTAAAAAAATTAGGAGGATTTGGAGACTAATTATTTTCTGTGTATGTAAAAAAATTACAAAGATATGGAAACTAATTATCTTCTAATCGTTAAATATTATTAGTTATAGGAAATACTTTTCCCGGTAGAGAAAAGGTAGGTAAATTTAGTAAGAACTCTTTTCTTACAAGAGTAAGACAGTAAGACAATTTCTTTGAACTGAAAAGAAGATTCTTTTACTACAGAGAGAAAAAAAAGTCAATACCTTTTAGGGTATTTAAAAATTTTTTACCTTTATTCCAATTCCTATTAATGCTTTTATAATATGTAGTTACTTGTGATAGCTTCTAATATATAAATAAAGGACTTCTAATATATAAGTGATAGCATTTTGATTATATCTTTCATTTACTTAAGTTATAGCCATTTAATAGATTTGATAGCTGTGCTTCTTAAACAGACTGAGATTTCCTGGTCCTTTTTAAACCTAGGATTTTTACTAGACAAAACAGAGAGACAGAGAATAGGTAGTAAAATGTTTTAACACCATGTGGCCCAATAATAAAGATGACTGTATTTTTCTGCTCAAGGAATGAAAGACATATACAACCATGATACTCAGTCATTTCTATTTTTTCCTAGAAGGCAGAAAATATGCCATGTAAAAGAAGCAGAAAGGGAGAGTGCTTTCATTACTATCAGGTCTGAGACTATCACTATAAATGAACATGGGAAAAAGTTAAATGACTTTCCATTTTCTTCACAAAATTTTATTTCCCATCTGTCAGTCCTCCCTGCTTCAGTCTACCCTACTGGATATATTTGTCCCAACCCCAGTTTTATTCCCCCAAGGACTCTTCTATCCACTGTCACATGAAGGGTAAGAGCCACAAAGACCTTTTCGTTGGCTGTGCCATCTCTTCATTGCCTCTTGGCTCACTATGTTTTATTTTTTATTTGCAGATCTGTGGCTGTCCTCTCTATTGGAAAGCCCCCATGTTTAGGGCTGCAGGGGGAGAGAAGACTGGATTTGTGTCAGCACCATCATTCATTGCCATGTGGAGAAGGTAAGTATGTTAGCAGTCACTCTGGAGCTAGGGAAAAAATTGTGTAGTCTTCATTACATGCTTTACGATGGTCGCTTATTTTATTCATTTCCCAATTATCCTTTTTTTCAATAAAGAAGATTCAGTGATTCAGTCATTTTTACCCACACACAAGTTCTTTGCCATAACCTTTACTTTACATGTCTTTAAACAGTAATGTGGAGCTGCAGAAATACCTACTAGCTATTTAATGTGTGATTTTTTGTTTTTGGGGTTGTTTTGTTTTGTTTTGTTGGTTTTAAAAATCGAGCATCAAGTGTAGCTCAGCAAGTTCTTCATTATATTAGAACTAAAGCCATCAGGCTCTCTGTAGATAGATAGATAGATAGATAGATAGATAGAGCTCTATAGATAGGTAGACAGATAGATCTCTATAGATAGGCAGATACATAGATAGATACATAGATCTATGATGTGGCACAGGATAGAAGATGGCCACCTACAGGGAAGTAGCAAGGGTGACTGTCTCCAAATGGCACTGGAGAAAACCAGGTACCCTGAGGCAAGAGTGAAAGATAAGGTCTGATACAGGCAGATAAATGAAAAGAAAATCTAACTGGACCAAAATCCACTGCTTAGGGAGTGTGTGAGGGGAAACCAAACCACTCCTGGATCATGGCACACACACACCCCACCCTAAGCCCAGTTTAGGGTGAAAATCCATCTTGGGAGAAGATTCGATTGAGGGAGGGAGCTACCCCTTCAGTGATGACCTGGCTAATGGAATAGGCTCACAGTCATTCTAACCTCCCTAATAGGCATGGTGAGTGTGATGAATGCAAGCTGGGGTTTCAAAGAAGCTGAAAGCAAAACAGGGCAAGACAAAATGTGTCCTACTGAAAACAGTAGTGATAGAGGACCTACTAATGGCAGGGCTATGAGGAGAGAGGCTTGTCCACATTACAAAAAAATAAGTCGCTCATTTCCCCCTCGTATGGTGGGAGTGCTCTGCTTGTGGGACAGTTAGCGTACTACTCTCAATTGCTGGCAGGTTCCTCTGTGAACCCCCAAGGACCTCCTAGATGTACCTACAGGGAGACTTGAAACTGGGACAGAGAGTGGAGTGCAGGAGATCTGTGAAAAAAAAAGACAGACACTGGTACCCAGGTCAAAAGGCAATTCATAGGAGCCAGAAAAGAGTGGGCACTCTCCCTTTATATACTTCCCCAAACACTCAAAGGGCCTAAGACAATTTGAGGTGCTGACACCACCTCATGCTGGCAGAGGGGCCCCTTCAGTGGGTAGGCCTGAGACACACAACTGTGGACAGAGAGATGGAGAACAGTGCCTGAAGTCTTTTGGCTACATATTGGGCCAGGAAATCCACTGGAAAGGAAAGCCTTTGGAGAGAGGACATGGAGATTACCATGATATTTGCTAGGCAGTGAAGATGGTGAGAGAATGAGAGTTCCTTGCTAAAAATTGAGAACTGGGAGTAGGGCAACCTACACATTTGCTTCCCCCAAATTAAGTGAGGCAGTTGAATCCTGAGATCACTGTGAAGGCCTGAAGTTGCTCATACCCAGAGCACAGCTTGCTACCGGGACAACACTGGTCCAGAGGGAGCAACAGGCCCTGACTGCTTTGGGCAGGCAGTTGCCTGGTCCACAGTGGGAAACTGCTTGGCTGCACACAATCAGACTGTGACTCCAGTGTAGAGGGAGCTGTGCGGACACAGACAGTTTGGGTTAATGCTGTAAAAAGGGTATGAAAGGTTTTTGTTGTTTCATTTTGTTTTGTTGTTTTTGTTTGGAATTTTATTTTTTGTTTGTTTTTGGTAATTGATGTTACTGATGTTTCCTTACTTGTTTGTTTGACCTGGGTTACAGTATCTTGTATTTTTTGTTTTGTTTTGACAGCTTTTTTTTCTGGTTTTTGCTACTTTGTTGATACTGTTCTTTTATTTTACTCTATTCTTTAAGATTTTTCCCTTTGATCTGCTCTCTTTTTTAGTCTTCCACGTTTTTGCTTTCTTCCCTCCCTAGTCTTTTTTCTTTTCTTTCTCATTTTCTTACTTCCTGCCTTCTTTCTCTTTCTCCGCACCTGTTTAATGGCATATATATGGGATAGGGAGGACCACCAAAAAAGTGTATATACACTTCAGCAGTTCACCATACTAATAAATGTCTGGAAGCTAATGACCAACACTTTGAGTACTTCGTGTAATTGTAGAGGCCAAAAGTGGCATGTATTAATCTTATGATGTCTCAAAAATTTAGTACTAAAATATTTGTACAAGTTTTTCTTTTCCTGATGTATACATTTTTTGGAGCTATACAGATATATAGATAAAGATATAGAGACAGACATAGATATAGCGATATATAGATATACATATAATGGATAGAGAGAGAGAAAGAACACACCAGCACTTCCTGGACCTCATCACATTCCAGGAAGTTTATATGTGTAATCTCGTGGAAAAGCTATTGGAATTCTAGCATGTTAATTCTCATCTATCACTTCCAGTGCAGCCCTTGGTGAAAATAAAGACACTAAGGCATATTTGTAGTTGTGGGGAGTTGAGGGGGTCCTAAGCCCAGCTAGGGTGATGGCTAACTGAAATAAAGGCCTTAACCCAGGCCCAAACCCAGGTTTTATTAATTCATGAAGAAGGGAGTGGCTCGAGGATGAGTGACTGTGAGAGTAGTGGGAAGTACATGAGTACTATGAGCTAAACTATGTAGGATGCCTGAAATCACCTCTGCAATATGCAGAGAGAAGGGTATGTAGAAAGAGTAATCTGCATAACACAGTTTGAGGTAGTATCTGTTTTGGGGTCAGTGCTTCAGCTCTGTTGTATAATCTTTTATGCCCTGGGAAGTCATAGCCTCTTATCTCAAGGCTTGATCCCAGCTGACAGGATGGAACATGGCTCTCCCTCCCACCAGCTCACACACGTTTTGCAGGAGCTGTGGGGCAGGGCAGCACTGACCTGTTGCCTTGCTTCAAAGACTGCACATCAGCACCTACACTAAACTGATTTGCTTTCCTTAAAGCCAGTTAAAGATACTGGCAAACAATGCAGTGAATCATCAAAAAAATAATAATGACCAAGTAAGCTTCACCTCAAGAATGCAAGGATGGTTCAACATATGTAAATCAATAAATGTAATATACCACATTAAACAGAAGCAGGGACAAAAATCACCTGGTCATCTCAATAGATGCAGAAAAAGCCTTTGACAAAATCCAATACCCATTTGTGATGGAAATACTGAAGAAAATAGAGAAGTATTGAAGTCCCAATAGTAATTCCTTATAATATTGTAATCCAAGTATTATATATTGTAATCCAAGTATTGTAATCCCTTTTCCAGTCCTCACAATCCTTAAAGTTATATTTGTAATACCATTGAAACATAATTGGAATTCTGGCAAGTTAATTCCAATCTGCCACCTCCAATGCAACCCAGAGCTAGAGTAAAGACACTAAGGCATTCAAAGTTATGGATAGAAAAAGGGTCCTAAGTCCAATTCAAGGCCTCTCCCAGAATTTATTATCTTGTGAAGAAGGGAGTGGTTCAAAGATGAGTGACAGTGAGGAAGGCAGGAGTTACATGAGTACCTTGAGCTGGCTAGCCAAGTGGAGAGAAAAGCATCTTTGCAGTATGTGGGAAGAATGATATGCAGAAGGAGCAGTCTGCATAACTCAATTGAGGTAGCATTTGAATGGTTTTAGGAAGGTGTTGCTTCAGTTTCTGATATGTAAACTTTTGTCCCTGGAGAGTCATAACCTTTTATTTTGAGGCTCCCAGCTGACATTCCTGGAGCTAAGTGGCTCTGCCATCCCACTGTGGTCAACCGTTTAATAGGGAACACAATGCAAGGAAACAGGAAAATGTCAGTTGACCTTAAGATTATGTATCAGTATCTCGGCTAGCCTTATTTGCATTGTGTATAGCCAGTTGAAGGGAGAAGGAAATAGCTAGCTCTGGACATATCAGTGCATGGAAACAAGACTTGATTTAACTAATGCTCAAGCAGTTGTTCTGCATTCAAGGAGAGCTGCTCTAAGAAGGACCTTATTTCAATCTGGTAAAAAGCCACTATGACAGTCCTGCTGCCAAATCATATTAAAGGGGGATAAGCTGACAGCCTCTCCTATAAAATCAGTAACAACAGAAAAATATTTGTTATCACCACTCCTGTTTAATATAATACTTGAAATGTTACACAGAGCAATTAGGGAAGAGAAAGAAAAGCATTAATTATAGGAAAGAAGATTTTTTTTCTTTGGTACCAGGAATCGAACTCAGGGCCTCATGCTTGCTTGGCAGGCACTGTGCCACTGAGCTATATCCCTGGCCCCCAAGAAGTTAAATTATTATTTGCAGACAACATGATCCTTTACACAGAAAAACCAAGAAAAATTTCACGAAAAGACTCCTACAATAATCAAACTTGACAGTGTAGCAGGATACAAAGTTACGTTTAAAAAAATAGCATTACTGTCCTCAAATAATGAACCAAGCATGAAGAAAATTAGGAAAACTGTAGCATCAAGAAAAATACTTAGGAATTATCCTAACTAAAGACGCGAAAGACTTCTACAACATAAACTACAATACTCTGAAAAAGGAGATCAAAGAAGATGTCAGAAAATGGAAAGACAACCCCTATTCTTCAAGAAGCAGAACAAATATTGTCAAAATGGCCATTCTTCTTAAGTGGATAGATTTAATGCAATACCAATCAAAATACCAACATTCCTCACAAAACTATGGAAAACAGTCTTAAAATTCGTAAGGAACCACAAAAGACCCAAAATAGCAAAAGCAATCCTGAGCAACAAGAGCAAAACAGGAAGCATCACAATCTTAAACATGAAGTTACATTACAAAACCTTAATGATAACATCATAGTACTTGCACAAAACAGACATGTGGACCAATGGAATAGAATAGAGGAGGTATAAACAGCTCAAGACACATTCAACCCTCTGATCTCTGACAAAGGGGCCAAAAGCGTATGCTGGAGGAAAGATAGTCTCTTTAGCAAAATGGTGGTGGGGAAACTGGATGTCCACATGCAGAAGATTGAATCTAGACCCCTATATCTCACCATATACTAAACTAAAATTCAAATGGATTGAACATCCAAAACCAAAATGGAAACACTTAACCTGCTGGAAGATAAAATAGGTAAAACACTTGAAGACATAGGTGTAGGCAAGGACTTTCAGAACAGAATCTCAGTTGCACAAGAAATAACACCAAGAATCAATAAATGAGATCATATAAAATTTAAAAACCTTCTGCCTAGCAAAGTGAACAGAGTGAAACAACCGACAGAGTGAAAGGACAACCTACAGAATGGGAAAAAAAAATTTTGCCAGCTATACCTCAGACACAGGACTAGTATCTACAGTGTATAAAGAACTCAAAAAAAAAATGGACCCTCCCTAATAAAAGATCCAATCAAAGAATAGGCAACAGAAATAAATACACTTCTCAGAAGAAGCATTGCAAATGACAAGTAAATATATGATAAAATATTCAGTGTCACTGACCATTAGAAAAATGCAAATTAAAACAGCATTGAGATTCCATCTTACTTCAGAAAGAATAGCTATCATCAAGAAATCAAATAACAAGTGCTGGCAAGATTGTGAGGGGGAAAGGGAATTTTCACACATTGTTGGTGGGAATGTAAACTAGTACAACAATTATGGAAATCATTATGGAGATTCCTTAAGAAACTAAAAATAGAAATTCCATCTGACTCAACCTCTACTTTTCTAGATATCTTCCCAAAACAAAGACATCATATATCAGTGATACATGCATACCCACGTTTATAGCAGTACAATTCATAATAGCAAAATCTTATAATCACAGATGAGTGAATAAAGAAAATTGGTATTTATGCACAATGGCATACAACTCTGTTACAAAGGATAAATTTGAGTCATTCGTAGGATAATAGATACAACTGGAGACCATCATAGTGGATGAAATAAATGAGACACACAAGCTTAAAGATGGCAGTTTCTCTTGTATGAGAAACCCAAAGTATACAGAAAAAAAAATAGATAATAGGAAACAGGGAGATAGATTTTTTGAAAATGGGAAGAGGACCAAGATTTGGAGGGAGAAGGAAAGGTGGGGAGCCAAAGGGGATGTAAAAAGAATTATTAAGATGTGTTAGGTACTGTCTTAGTTACATTTTCTTATTGCTAAGACAAAATACCTTAGAGGACAGGTTTATTTTAGCTCACAATTTGTAAAGGTTTCAGTTTATAGTTGGCTGGCTCCAAGGCAGGGTGACATGGCGGAGGGGTATTGCAGAGAAGAAACAGTTCATTGCAGGAAGGAAAGCAGCAAGCAGTGAGGTAGCAAGCAGCAAACTACCCTCTTTCTGTCCCTTATATCCTATGCCTAAGAGCAGGTTGCTAACTGTACTCACACCCCTTTTTTTTCTTTTTTTTTTTTTTGGTGGCACCGGGAATTGAACTCACAACCTCACGCCTGCCAGACAGGTGCTTAAGCCACTGAGCCAAACTCCTAGCCCTAGTGTTTTTGAGGCAGGGTCACACTATGTAGCTCAGGCTGGCCTTGCACTCGCATTGTAGCCCAAGCCGGCCTCGAACTCACAACGCTCCTCCTACCTCAGCCTCCCGAGTGTACTCACACCCTTAATCGTAGCATCACTCCATGAATCAATCCCAGCATGACATCCTTGATCCTAGCATCACACATCCTAGATCTAGCCACTTCTGAAAAACTCCACTTCTGACTGCATAAGACATCTAGATAGATACAAGCCATAACAGGTACATGTACCAACTCTCCACAGTTAATGCAATCATTATGTACTATAAACCTGTAATATTTTTAAAAATTTTTAATTTTATTTTAAAGAACTACACCCAAGACAAAAGTTACTAATGCCTCCTGTCGTCCAGGTGTATTTTACCCATTTTGTTCATGGAATAGTTCTAAGTTTTCCCAATAGCAAGGAATAACTAGGCTCTAAAAAAAACCTAGCTCATACACCATCTGGGTAACACTTCAAAACCAATTCTATAGTCACTGTTACACCTCTTCTATAGCAAATAGAAAACAGCCTGATAAAATAATAAGGTTTGTCTTCCTTAAAATGTATGGATAATAAGTAATAAAAGTAAAGAGTATTCCATGGAGGCTAGAAATAGCAAAAAGAACTAATGCACAGGAGTAAACTAGCAAAGAAATTGGCATTTGCCCTTAGGGTATTTTTAATTGGTTTTTCTGGCAGCCTAAAACCCTAGGGCAAGAGTCGTGGGGAAATCAGCTTAGACTCTGACTTTTCTCCAATGGCAGGCCTAGGATTTCAGCTAGGTGGTCTATTTTTTTTTTTTTATTAATCAGCATGTAACAATAGCAGAATTTAGGAACTTAAAATTTATAGGTGTTTTAACTTCCATTCATCTCACTTCTTTTGCCTGGTAGGTGCACCAGACTCTAAAAAGGCCTCTAGTGGAGTATAAACCTCAGGTAAAAAGACTAGGAATATGACCAAGCTGTTGCCAAAGATACCTTCAGTCATTGAGTTCAGCATTATTGGCAACAACTAGCAATGTGGCAAAACAGCAGGAAGTGAGAAATGATTGTTTAAAAGAAATCTGTGAACAAAGTGCGAAATGGAAAAAAAAAAGGAAATAGTCTATCATATGGAATGTTAGAGCTAGAGACAAGAAATATAACCACTTATATTCTCTTTTGAATATTCTGGGACACTTTGTTTGTGGACCTGAGGCTACAAAGGAAAACTGGTGTCCAACTTGATTTACCTACAACTAACTGCTTAATAATGAGGACAAGCACAGCTAGTTTTTTGCTGAAACCATGTGTCACAGAGATAAGGTGGACGTTTATGTTCACAGAACGGCATAGCAGTGGAAGTCACCACAAGAGCTGTATTCCTTTATTGAGATGAATCACTTTATTGCTAGGGCAAAGCAACTTCTGCAAAAATCAAAAGGGAAAAAACATGAAGCAGTCTTCATTTGAAGTAGCTGCAGAAAACTGCTTACAAAGTTACATATATAGTATGAGCAAGTATCCTTATCTTTTCTTGCATTAAAAAAATGTATAGTGGCCGGGCATGGTGGAGCACGCATTTAATCCCAGCACTTGGGAGGCTGAGGCAGAAGGATCCTTGTGAGTTTGAGACCAGCCTGGGTTACAAAATGAGTTCAAGGTCAGCCTGAACTGCGTAGTGAGACCCTGTCTCAAAAAATAGGGCTGGGATTTAGCTCAGTGGCTTAAGCACCTGCTTGGCAGGCACGAGGTTGTGAGTTTGATCCCCAGTACCAAAAATAAATAAATAAATAAATAAATAAATAAATAAATTTTTTAAATGTATAGTTACACAAGCATGTGTGTCTGTATGAAAGCATCATGGTCCCATACTAAAACATCTTGGGTGCCCTCTAGTGGGAACACATCCTTGAGCTCTTAAAATCCCTTTTAAAAGCCAGCGTATGCTTAAGTATGGCTATTTTGAGAGACTTAAGTATGGTGACCTGAATTACCATAGTGACCTAGGAAAATATGTGCTTAGTTTTTAAATTATTTTTACAAATTTCAGTGCTTACATAAAGCAACCAGGTCCAAGTAGTATATTAAAATTTTTAAGTACAAAAAATAATTGGCAAATGATACAGAATTAAAGCATTTGGGTATAGACATATGTGTATTGACTTGCTTCAGTAACAAGCTTTATGTAATCTGAAAAACTAAAGAGATACAATACAGGAAAATAATTTCCTTCATGTCGAAGCCCTCACAGGTTGGAAGCTTTAGTATATCTATGCTAGTGATTTTAGAATAAACACCTTAAACATCTTCTCCCTTGCTTCTTTTGTTCCCTTGCTTTCCCTATGCTATTGGTCATTTTACATCTCTACTAGGACATATTTTTCTTTCAGGACATTTGTAGGAGAAAGACATTTTTCCATAGCTTTTTTACTTAAATTCCTGGAATATTGTACCAACTTTTAGGTAAAACTGTTCTCCAACAGAGTCGATAATATTACTGCAAATTTACTGTGCTCTACTTTCTTTCACCTTTTCGTATTGGTGCATCATTTGTCCATTAAAAAATACTATTTTGCCTCAAAAGTGTTATGTTTAGTGTGGAATACCATTGTAGAATAGCTATGCTTACCTTTTATGACTTTTATTATCCTTTTTTACCTGCCATATAGAATTTATCAGCCAGTGGCATAGCAGAAAATTGTAATTCACATCCCTGATTTGGCTTTGTCCTTTTAGAGTTATCTGTTGTCTGTCGTATTGCTGCAGTGTTTATTCAGTGATGAGGGGTTTTTTTTGTTTTGTTTTGTTTTGTTTTTTGTAAAAGTACTCCTTTTCAAAGATGTTACTACCTTTCTGTTGTCGTCCCATCCACTTTCTAATCTTAAGAGGTAATCTTCGTTAACACTTACCACACTAATCCTTTCCTAAAATGTGTGTTTATTTAACTTCAGGGGCCTTGAATGTATTGAACAATGATAAAGAAAATTAATATAAAAGGCCTACTGTAGATCTAATCACAAATGAAATTAATTAAGTATAATAAAGGGCTGAGGATATATAACTTAGTGGCACAGTGCCTGCTTGGCAAGTGCAAGGTCCTGAGTTTGATTCCTGGTACCAAAAGTAAAAGTATCTGTTAGATCACTAATGTTTTAAGAGGCTTCTGTGTGTATGTCATATCCTGTGTGCCGTGAATAAGAAAAGTTGTAACTTTGCCTGCCCTTTAGGAGCCAAAGAGATAAAACAAAAATACAATGGGGTATATGATAAATATGAATTGTACAAAGATCAGTAAGAAATTAGTTGTCAAGGAAGGCTTTTTGAAAGAGTTGGTTATTAGTTACTTCTTAATAAACAGCATTAAAACCACAAAATCGGAGGACACTTAAAAGGAGAATAGAACAGCATAAGAATGATACAGAGGCAAAACTGCGTGTAACTCAAGCCAGCTGCCTGGAGTAGAAGGTTCATTTAGCAAAGTAGTGCAATGGATGGGTAGGCAGGCTTCTGCCTAATTACAGAGGCTTTAAATGCCCACTGTACGTGTATTAACTTTGCATCATTGTGACAAAATAACTAAGGTGGAAGAAAGATTTATTTTGGCACTTTGGCATACAGTTTTAGAGGTTTCAGTTCATGGTTACTTGACCCTTGTTGCTTTCTGTGCTTGTGCTGAGGCAAAATATGGAGAGGAATGTGTGGTAGAGCAAACCTGCTCAATTCATGGAGGCCAGGAAGCTGAGAAAGAGCTCACTTTTATAGCAAATCCATTTTCCAAAATCTATTAAGATATTAGTCCATAAATGGATTAATCTGCTCATTATATTAAAATCCTCATGATCCAGTCATCTCCCAAAGGCCCCACCTTTGAACTTTGCTGTATTGGGGACCACATCTTCAACACACAGCTTTGGGGAGACCTTTAAGATCTAGCCCATCACTATAGGTTTATGCATAGAAGTGGTAGAGAGCTACTGAATATTTTGTGTAAGGAAATTGTATAATGAAGATTGTTTTACAATGGTGAATCAACTTTAATACAAGATTGGATGAACACAGAACCCTATTAGAACCCTCCTTCCTTCTAGCAGTCTCAGTATGAATTTATTAGGCCCTGAACTCTTATTGGAAAATAAAAAGGAAGAAACAGCTGTCTAAAATGTTGTAAGGAAAAATTCCTTAGGACTCTAGTACTCTTATCCTTTATTCCAACTATCCAATGGGCCTAGCTAGAAACAGGAATTTTCATGGATTTTTCCCTTTACATTCCTCACACCTACCAACTACCATGTCCTTTCATTTCTGCCATATGTGCCCCTTTCTCTCTACTTCCCACTGTTAATACCCATGCTGAGGCTCTCGTTGTTTCTTATTTGGTATTTCTAAAAAACATATCACTGTGAAAATTAAAAGTTTTTATGTGGAGTAGGTCAAAGTCCAGGGTTCTTGACCTGACATAAAAGAGGCCTCAAGGATTTGATCCCACCCACACATGTCCCCTTCTCTTACCACATCTGTATCTCTTATTGCCCAGATGTTCCACACATCTCACACCAGACTTCTCTCCTTAACCATAATACCCTTCTTTCCTACTTCACTCTACTCCTGTGTCCTTCCATGACTACCCTGTGCTTATTACTTCTACTTACTGTTCAACAGTAGTGTAATTTTATTGGTAACTAGACTGTAAGCTCCTTACACAGCATAGAACTGTGTCTTACTTTCTTTGTGTGCCAAGCATCCCCAAGACCAGATGTAATGCCTAGTACACAGCATTCAGTAAATGATTAATGAGGGAAAACAAGAAAATTTAGAGACTGCTTATATGTGGAGAATAAGAAAGAAAAATAAAATATAAATGATTTCAAGGTTTCAAGCACAGATAACTAAAAATGGTACCACCATTCTTATAAAAATAGATGGAAAAGAACTGACTCTGAGAAGAAAATTTCAATTTTGATTTTCAAAATTTTAATTTTTCTTTCAGAGTATAGTTCCCAAGTGAAAATGTCTGTCAAATAATTCAAGGTAAGGCATTCTGGAATCTTAGGAGATCAGGGAACTCATTTTTTAAGACTTGTTATTGTAAGTCTGATTTCAAAAGCTCCCCCATCACGTTGGCCCTGAATATCTATCAGCCTGGACAAACAGAATTTTATGTCTTATATGGTGCATAATGATTCATCTGAAGTGTTCCTTTCTACCTGGTGCCTAACTCTGGAGTTCAGGTTCCATGTATCCCTTGTCAACCGAATGGAGTTCTCCCCCAAGTATATTTTCATAATACATATTTTACCTGCATTCGTTCATTTGACTGTGATCTCAGCATCAGAAGCATTTTATAAAATTAATATACTTTCTTGTTACTGAGTTTTTATTAAGATATCCCTGTGATAAAATCAAAAACATAGAGGACATTGAAAATAGAGCATTTGATCTGGGAGCTGCTTCATGGTGGAGCACTTGCCTACCATACTTAAAACCCTGGGGTCAATTTTCATCACTGTAAAAGAATAAAAGCACTTGAGTCTTGATGTAAGTGGTCTTCAGATCAGACTGCAGTTAACAGCTGTGAGTGTTTTAGTTCTTGTTTTTCCCAGTACCAGATCTTCCCAAGCAACTGTTTGTTTTGTAGGTTGCTGAATAACCATCATGACGATGCCTCTAAGTTCATCTGTCTTCTGGCAAAACCTGGCTGCAGCTCTCTAGAACAAGAGGATTTTGTCCCTTTACTTCAGGTAGTTTTAATTTCCTTTTGAAAATGGATTCTATTTTTGGAGTTTCTTTTTTTTTTTTAATTTACAGCTCTAATGTATATCAATTTAGCTATACACATCTAAGGTCAGATTTCTAGAAGAGTAGTTTTCATATATGTTGTAGCAGCAAAATTCTTTTATTAAACAAAATCTAAAACAGAAATCGTAGTATAAAGTATGTAAAATAGGGCTCTTTCCGCTGAAACAGAGAGGGACTGTTCAGGCCCTCCTTGTCTACCCATAGCAGGCTCTAAAGCACCTTCTGAAACTTCACAATTCAAGAAGATAAACTGGAAAGTGCTCACATCAAATATAACTCAAACCTTGGGGAAAGCAAGTAAAGATTATTGAATAACCAGAACTACTGGCATTAATTGAGATTTTCACTCAGTGCATCTTAACTTTGATTTAAACCCATTTCTTAAATGTGTGATTTTCTAATTTTTTAACCCAATATTTATTTGAAACAAAAAATTAGAATAGGAAGAAAGGAGAAGAAAAAAGTGCAGTGAGATCTGCAAAGACAGGTGCTACCAAAGTATAAAGGTACCTAGGAGAGAGGGAAAAAACTACCTGGGGTGGGGGGAAGCCTGTAAAAGCACTCAAGTCTGAGACTAATTTAAGATAAGGGCAGTAGTTACCCATCTATTAAGTCTAATCAGACTTCTGCTAAGATCAGTAATCTATATTATTAGCACACACTATATTCAGTCATCTAGAAAACTCAGCTTACATGGAGCACTTCACTGATGGAACCAAATAAATGAAACAATAGTGTGTTTCTCATTTTTCCTTTTCTATTTATGAAAATGTAACCTATGTACTGTAAATTTGTATATTGTATTATTATATGTGTAGAAAGAGTAATCTTAGACTAAAAGAGTAATCTCAGAAAGAGTAATCTCAGACTAGAATAAGTTGCAGATGCTGTCTATAAGAAGTGTAAGTTTTTTGACTTTCTGGTATTTGTTTGAATTTCTGACTTTAGCTTTCATATACCAAGGCACATGGAGTTTTTAACCTTCCTTGGGGCCCATGAGCCTGGAGTTGTGTCATAGTTTTGAAGTTTTGCGTGGAATCAAGACATTAGTGGCCAAAAGATCTCTTAAGATCCAGTGTTCTTTGCTGCTGCTGTGCTGTGCATCAGGCTCCAGAATCTTTAGTAAGAACCAGGGCCCATCTTCCTGTTGCACCACACAGCTATTTTCTCTTGAGGTTTTAGCTGCTTCCCTGAAACTGTTGCCAAGCAGCAAAGTCTTTTTGCTTTTATTACTCACAGACTTCTCATTCTTTTTTTCTGACAGAGATATCTTCCAGTCTGCTGAAGTCCTCCTGTCACATATCTTTATGCTTTTGTCTCTGCTCTCAACCCTTCCCTCTGTTGTCTACTTCCCTTCCCAGTCGGTGCAGGCTTCCTGCTTACTAATTTTGGGCAGAAAAGAGAAGTGGGTTAGAAACCTCTTTGTGTAGCTTTTGTGTTATAGGTTTAAACATAACTCTCTAGAACAGGGATTTTATCCCTTCTATTTTACTTCAGGTAGTTTTTATTTCCTTTTCAAAATGAGTTCTACTTTTGGAGTTTCAGAGGCTTTTTTAAAAAAAATCTTAACTCTAATGTGCATCAGTTGAGCTATACAGATCTAGAGGTCAGATTTCTAGAAAAGTATTTCTATCTAGACCTTCTCATGAGAAAATTACTCATCAGTATTGGATCTGTGTGTATTGTACATTCTTCATGGCCTGAGATATTGTTTCTTAATATTCTTCACATCCTCTCTAAATATTTTATTTTCCTAAGCAGATCACAAATTCTCTGATGCCAAAATGTGCCTTTGATTTTTGTTGAGTGTACATCATTGCTTTAGGCGTCCCTGTAAATCCTTATTGGCTGTTAGGGAGCTTGAGGAAGGACATAGAAATTCGCTGACATAGTTGGGATTTTTAAAGTTATATTTATAGTTGCTTTCTTTTAAAAATTACTGTTTTATTGAAATGTACTTACACAAAACATCAAAATCACAGGTGCTCCACCAGTGAATGTTCACAGCATGGGCACCTATGGAACTAGCACTTAAATCAAGAAGCAGCATCCCTGTGGATCTTCAGCATCCATGGAGCACCTTGGGCTCCACACTTGCTATTGCTTCCCAGGGTAACCACAGCCTGATTTCCGAGAGCGTAGAGCACAGATGTTTTACTTACAATAACAGTTTTTCATGTTCGAAAGACAAAATTTGGTTCTGATTTTATTTTATATCCTTTGAGCTTATCTTAATTTACATGATGGCTTTGATTATCCTTCAACTCATGTGCTGCATGGTTTTATTTTTGTTTGGTTGGTTTTTTAAGATAAAGGTTTTTTTTTATGTAGTTAAGGCTAGCCTTGAACTGGTGACAATTCTCCTGCCTCAGCCTTCTGTAAGTGCTGGGATTATAGACATGTACCACCATGCCAGCAAGGTTTTATTCCCCTCAAAATATACTGAGAATGTGGATTCTTAATGGACACTTTTTATTTACTCAGCATCATTATACATAATATCCTGCATTATGTATACCTATTAATGTTTTATGAAATCTCAAATATTTAGTATTTAAACTATATTGTTAATAAAAGATTAAGTTGTAATACCATTTTCCGTCTGTCCTCCATTCTCAAACCCTTGGATCTATTTTTGGCTCTGTTCTCTCTAACCCCTACAAACTGTATCTTTTGAGCAGGTTGGCTGGCTAGCTAGCTGGCTTGTTTGCTTGCTTGCTTGCTTACATGCTTCTCTTCTTCCTTTCCTTTCCTTTCCTTTCCTTTTCTTTCTTCCCTCTTTCCCTCCTGCCCATCCATCCATCTGTGTATTACTGGGGATTAAACCAAGGCCTTTGTACTGATCTCCAGCCTCAAGCCTTCCATGCTGCTGGGATTCCAGGCTTTCACCACTTTGACTATGATTCTAACTTCGGTTGGGTTTGGCAAATGAGAAATACTGCCAGCAGATGGGATGGCAGAAGAGAAAGGCATCAGGATTTCTTTCCCACTGTCTCCTTAGCCCAGTAACTGTCTCTTTCTATAATATAGCTTCTATTTCATGGCCCCTTTTTCGTGGTTCAAGTTTCTGTGGACTCCTACAACTCTGTTCTGGCCCTTGTTCCTTTGGTTCTAGGTGTCTTCTTGCTGCTAGTTTCTGCATGTCTCCTCATTCTCTTTGTTGATCCCTAACCTTGCCTACAACTTTGTATGTAGCCCCTTCATGAAAGGTTTTTATAGTAAATTCTTTTTCCTGTACAGCTATTACTCTAACTGATGTCAATTCTCAGTTCTATCAGAGCTTTAATAAACATAAATTAAGTATATACTAAAAGAATGACAAAAAAACAACAAAGCCATAATAATGAGTTAATAGATGCTGTATTTGTATTTTCCGTATATCTAAGGAGAAGTTTTATTTTTATATAAGAATTGAATTTGTAAGAGAATGATCCCTGCCTCCCGAGAACCCATGTTGGGTCAGGGAGGATGCAACCAGAAGACAGTTAGCCTGCCTTCCTGGTGAGCGACGTGACTGGTGCAGACTCCAGGAAGAGAATGATCTATGCCTCCCTTGAGCCTACTGGTGCGCAGGCTGAGAATCAAGCACTCCCCACCACCACCACCCCACAAGCAACCTGCTGGGTCAGAAGACCAGCTAAGTTGATAGCAACTAAGGTACATAAAGCAACTAAATGCTTGTATTATTTGGTTGATTTTTGCAAACCTGGGGCCAGCAGTCTGAGCATCTCTTGGGAAGATGACAGTATGCAGTATAGCAAATATGGGGCATTCCCTTCTGTCTTGTCTTTGAGGCCTAATATTGTTCTCTTTGGCTTTATTCTGATTAATTTTTTTTTGCTTTATTTCATATTCTGTTTTGATTGGTTTTATTCTGTTTTGTTTTTGGTTCGATTTTACTACGCCAGATGGAATGGTCAACTATTGTGAAGATAACAAGATATACTATAATAGCTATTGCTTTCCTAGTATCTTGCTTTGAGGTTCTGCACCAGTTCTACTGCTTTGGTTTGATTGAATTTGTTCTTTATGTTTTGTTGGATTTTACTATCTTTAAAATAAAATTTAAAAAAAAAGAATTGAATTTGTGAAGTCACATCTGGTGAAAAAATGACAAAAAGAATGGACACAGTCTCCTCCCATTTTCCTCAAACCTCTCCAAAGTTAATATATAGAAATTAAAAAGGAATAAACTTGGGAAAATAAGTGGTATGGTAGAGAAAAATTATAAAAATCAGTATACTAGTGGTTTCAATATACAGAGTTCACCCCAAAAATGTATACACCCTTCAGCAATTCATTGTACTAATAAACATCTGGAACCTAATGACCAACACTTTGAGCCCCTCTTGTAATTGTAGAGGCTAGAAATAACTTGTACTGATCTCATGATGTCTTAGTAAATATAGCACTAAAATATTTATACAAATTTTTCTTTGTCTGATGTTTTGTTTTGGTGGATGCTGTATTTCTTGAAGTTGAAACAAGACCAGAAGCAGGCTAAGGAAACCACAGTCCAGAATAAGGAGCCATTAGGTGCTACAGTGGAAGAGTGAGCTACTCTGTTTATCAGGATTCCCAAGAAGCTTATATACCCAGGGTTGGCAGGTCTGATTAGAAATATTGGAAATGGGGATTCATTGAAGGTTGTAAACTAAACAGTTGCCTAGTTGGTTAGTTAGTTCCTTTACTGGTTTCCAAATGTACAGTATATCCTGGCATTTACTCACAAGCATTTTTTTAAAAAAGCATGTTAAAGTTTCTAATGTTCCAACTGCAGGTTAAAACTCTCCTATTTCTCTTTATTTTGACAATCAGGGAACCAAGGGGAATCCTGCTGGTTTACTCTGAAATAATGCCTGCAAGTCAGCACACCCAACCTAAACGCAAAAAAACTTCTAGCTAGCAACCTTGTACTCAAGAAAGACACCTTTTGAAAAGTAGATATACGTACATTTCATCAGAGGAAGATTATAGCAATTACCTGGTTCTTCTTAAATATACATATACATGTATATGTATAAAACCAGCACAATTCACAAAGCTAAGCAGCTTTGTAAACAACCTAGATGCCCATCAACAGATGCATGAATAAAGAAAATGTGGTATATATACACATTGGAGTGTTACTTAGCCACAGAGAAGAATGAAATCATATTCATTTGCAGGAAACAAACAGAACTAGATACTGTCATGTTTAGCAAAATAAACCAGAGTTAAAAAGTTAAATATTGCATTTTTCCCTTATATGAAAAAATAAGTAAATAATATAAACTAGGGAATAGATTTTTGGAGATAGGGAAGAGACTCAATGAAAGAGATGAGAAAAAGGAGAAGGAGACAGTGGGATAGAAAGAGATCAAGATATTTTAACTGTATATTTTTTGTTAGTATGTTTGTCATACTTATTGATCACGTTCATCATAGGGAATTTGTGCCTGTACATTATATATCTTGATTCTTCTTTTTTTCCCATTCCCTCCCCTTCTTTCAACCTTTCTTCCCCTCCCCATTTACAAAAACTTTGTTTCTGTTTTTTTCTTCTATTCTTCTTTTCCTTCTCCCTTTTTTCCTTCCTCCCCCCACCCTTGTTTCCTTTCTCCTGCTTCCCAATATCTATCCTCCATTATCCCCCTTGTTTACCCTTTAAGTTTCTCACCCATGAGAAACATGGTGATATTTAAATTTGTGTGTCCAGTTTATTTCACTTAAAATTATGGTCAAGAGGTATATCCATTTACCTAAAAATGAATTAAGTTTGTCCTTTATGGCAGAGTAGTACTCCAGTTTATATGAATACCACATTTTCTTTATCCATTCTTCATTAATGGGCATATGGGCTGTTTCCAAGATTTAGCTATTATAAATTGTGCCACTGTAAACATGGATATGTATATATCACTGTGGTATGATGATTTTAACTCTTTTGAGAAGACACATAGGAGGGGAACAGCTGGGTCAAATGGAATCTCTAGTTTTAGTGAGTTGAGAACTCTCCATAGTAATTTCCATAGTACTAGTTGTACTAGTTTACACTCCCACCACTAGTGAAGAAGGGCTCCTTTTTCCATGCAGCATTAAGCGTTTGTTACTGGTCAATTTGTTTTATGATAGCCATCCTTTCTGGAGTGAGATGGAATCTCAGTGTTGTTTTAATTTGCATTTTTTGAGTTAGCAGTGATGTTGCGCATTTTTTTTAATCTATTTGCTGTCTGTACTTCATCTGAGAAATGTCTGTTCATTTCAGATACCTATTTTTGGGTTGGGTCTTTAAATGTGCGGTAGGTCTGATTTTTTTTAAAATTCTTTATATATTCTAGATGTTAGTTCTTTGTCTGAGGAATAACTGCTAAAAATTTTTTCTCATTCTGTAGGTTGTCTCTTCACTCTGTTGGTGATTTCTTTTGCTGTGAAAAAGCTTTTAATTTGATGAGATTCCAGTTGTTGATTCTTTGTAATATTTCCTGTGCCATCTGAGTTTTGTTCACAAAGTCTTCACCTATACCTATGCCTTCCAGAGTTTTACCTATTCTATCTTCCAGCAAATTTTAGTGTTTCTGTTTTAATACTTAGATCTTTAAATCATTTTTTTTTTTTTTAGTTTAGGTGAGAGATATGGGTCTAGGTTGAATTTTCAGCATGTGGAAGCCAGCACCATTTATTAAAGAAGCTATCTGTGAAGGTGTTTGGCCCCTTTGTCAAAGATAAGGTAGCTGAGTGTGATTGGAGTTGTTTCTGCATCTTCTAATCTGTCCCATTGATTTTAGGGTCTGTTTCTGTTTGTTTGTTTGCCAGTATCATTGTTGTGGTTTGTTTAAATGTCCCCCCAAAGCCTCACGCAGTCATGGAGGCAGCTGCATCAAGCATTTGTGATTGGTTTATTGTCTAGAGCTAGGATTGGCAGTGTGAATGCTGCACTCACCCAGGAAGAGAAAAGAAAGGAAGTGCGCCTTCCTCCTTTTGCCCTTTTGCTCTTGCTGTTTGTGGCTGCCATGAACAGTTGCCCCTCAACCATGCCACTCTGCCTTGGAGCCAGCTGAGTATGGACTAAAGCCTCCAAAAAACTGTAAGCTAAATAAACCTTTCTTTGTTTCACTTTGGGCATCAGGTATTTTGTCTCAACAACAGGAGAAAACTAACCAAGACAATCATGCTATTGATTTTGGAGTGTTGACTTTGTATCCAATTACTCTACTGAACCTGGTTATTAAATCTAGAAGTCTATGGTGGGGTTTTGAGGGTCTTCTATGTACAATACCACATCATCTGCAAATAATGATAATTTAACTTCTTCCTTTCCTATCTTTATTCCTTTTTTTTTTTTTCTCTTGTCTAATTGCTCTGGCAGATGTTTCCAGAGCTGTTTTCAACAGAAGTAATAGTGGAGATCCTTGTCTTGTTTCTGATTTTAGAGTAAAAGCTTTCAGTTTTTGACTATTTAGTATGACTCATCTGTTGGTTTATCCTTGATGACTTTTATCAGATTGAGATGAAGACCTTTTGTTTCAGTTTTCTATAGGATTTTTATCATGAACGGATGTTGGCCTTGTCAAATACTTTCTCTGCATCTATTGAGATAACCATTTTTCTCCTGAGTTCTGTTAATGTGGTATATTACATTTATTGATTTGAGTATGTGGAACCTTCTTTTCCCTATATCTCTGGGATGAATCCTCCTTGCTCATGGAGTCTAACATTCTTGATGATTTGCTGCATTCTATTGCCAGTATGTTATTGAGGATTTTTGCATCTATGTTCATTAGGGAGATTGGCCTGTAGTTCTCTTTTTTGGTTGGATCCTTCTCTGGTTTTAGTATCAGGTTAATGCTTGCTTCCAAGAATGAGTTTGGGAGTGTTGCATCCCTTTCAGTTTCATTAAAGAGTTTGAGGAGTAGTGGTTTTGGAGCTTCTCTAAAGTTCTTATAGAATTTAGCAGTGAATCTGATGGAACTGGGGCTTTTGTCAGTAGTTTTTGTATTGGTTCTTCAATTTCCTTGACTGATGCAGAGTTATTTAGAATATTTATATCTTCTTGATTCAGCTTTGCTAATCATATTCATATGTATCTACAAATCTGTCCATTTCTTCTGAGTGTTTCATCTTATTGAGTGTAGGTTCTCAAAGTACGTGTTGATGTTCATCTGAATTTCTGTAGGATCTGTTGTAATTTTACCCTTTTTATTCCTAATTGCATGGCTTTGGGGCTTTTTTTTTTTTTTTTTTTTTTTTTTTTTTTTTTTTTTTTTTTTTTTTTTTTTTTTTTTTTTTTTTTTTTTTTTTTTTTTTTTTTTTTTTTTTTTTTTTTTTTTTTTTTTTTTTTTTTTTTTTTTTTTTTTTTTTTTTTTTTTTTTTTTTTTTTTTTTTTTTTTTTTTTTTTTTGGTAAGGTTGGCCTAAGGACTTATCTTTTTTATCTGTCAAAGAACCAACTCTTCAATTCTTTGATCCTTTGTATTGGATTCTTAGTCTCATTTGCATTATTTGCTGCTCTGTTGTTTATAATTTTCTCCCTCATATGTGCTTTAGGTTTAACTTGCTTTTCTTTTTCTACCTTGAGATTCAACATTAAGCTATTTTTTCGAGCTTACTCTATTTTTCTCATGGGGGAATTTACCACTGTAACACTTCTTCATAAGACTGCTTGCATTATGTTCCATAAGTTCCAGTGTGTTGTTTTGGCATTACTGTTTAATTGTAGAAACTAATTTCTTCTTTAATTTCATCTGTGACCCACTGGTTGTTCAGGAGGGAATTATTTAATTTCCCTGTGTTTATGTAGTTTTGCTTTTTCTTTTGCCATTGATTTTCAATTTCATTGCACTCTGATCTGATAAATATACATGGGATAATCTCAGTTTTTTTGCATTTACTGAAGCATGTTTTATGAACTAGTATGTGGTCAATTTTAGAGAAAGTCCCAGGTGCTGCTGAGAAAATGTGTATTCTGTTGTTGTTGGGTGGAACACTATAGATATCTACTAAGTCCATTTTTTCAAAGGTTTGGTTCAGCTCTGATATATCCTTAATTTTTTTTTTTTTTTTGTATAGTTGATCTATTTCTGTCAGTGAAATGTTGAGGTCTCCCATCACATAATTGTATTAGTACTTATCTGATTTTTATATCAAGTAGCATTTGTTTTATATAGTTGGGTATGCCAGTATTTGTTGCATGTATATTTGTGATTGTTATTTTTTCACTTGGATTGTTCCCTTAACGAGTATGTAGTGACCTTCTTTGTCTCCTCTGATCAGTCTTGGCTTGAAATCTACTTTGTTTGCACATAGAATAGCTACCTTTTCTTTGTTCCAGGTTCTTTTCATGTGAAGTATTGCTTTCCATCCTGTGAGTTTCAGTCTTGAATTTTTTTGAGTTAAATATGTTTCTTATATGCAGCATATTGTTGGATCTTGTTTATTGATCCATTGTGCTAATCTCTTTCTTTTGATTGGTGAATTGAAACCATTTATATCAATGGTTATGACTGATACATATTGACTCATCCTTGTCATATTATTTTCCTGTTACCGGTTCCCATTCTTTCCCCTCTGTTTAATTGCTTGCCTTGCCTGGTTAATTCATTCTATTGGAATTCATTGACTTTTTGTCTTTGTTGTCTCTTTGTAGAATATCCATCAGAACTTTTTGTAGTGCTGATTTGGTGGTCATGAATTTCTTCAGTTGTTCTTTATTATGGAAGAATCTTGTTTCTTAAATTTGAAAGATAATTTTGTGGGGTATGTCAATCTGGGCAAGAGGTTATTTTCTTTTAGAGCTTGAAATACTTCAGGCAGTCCTTTACTTGAAGGTTTGTGTTGAGAAGTGTGCTGTAATTCTGACAGGTTTTCCTTTATAGGTGATTTGTTTCTTTTCTCTAACAGCTTTTAGTATTCTGTTCTTGTGTTGAATTTCTGGAATGTTGACTATTATATGCCTTGGTGTAGTTTTTTCTTATCATGACTATTTGAAGTTCTGTATGCCTCACTTGTATGTCAAATTCTTTTTCCAGGTTTCGAAAGTTTTCTGCTATTTCTTCTGTGAACAGGTTTTTTTTTTTTTTATGCTCTTTGTGCTATCTTCTGATTCTTCATTGATCCTATCAATCTTTTATTAATCTTATTTGCATGATCTAGCAGCTGTTGGACTGATTTTTCTTGGTCTCTTGCTATTTTTAACCACTTAACAGTTTACCCCAAACATCATTTGGACAGCACATTTGTTTATGTACTGACTACCCTAAGCATGTGTCAGACAGGTGTTATTTCAACCAATCTATTCTTGTATTGAATAAATGTGATAAAATTGTTGTTTTTATATTTCGTGTTATATTATCTTTTTTTCAATTTTTTTATTTAAGAGAAAAAAGACACAGAAAAGAAAAACAAAAAGCAAAAGAGACAAACAATAACAACAAATCCAATACAATAACATTATAGGTTTACAAAACGAGATGATAGGAATTTGACAATGGTTGTAATATTGCATATTGTTACCTTCAAAGGGGTTGTTTAGATTAACAGATATAGACATGTAAAATTGATGTAATCATATGAGTATTAACTGTCCTTTTTCAATAACTAATGCATTTAGTAGTATAGTCATTTTAACTACCTTATGTATACATATTTACAAATTTATGTCTTTTTCCTTTTCCCTTCCTTCTTTGCTCCTTTCCCCTTATAATACCTCTTGTTATCTTCAAAAAACTGCCCATACCATCAGGCATAATATAATCAAACAAAATAGTACAGAATAAAACCAATAAAAACAAAACAATGGAAGCAATACAAGACTTCAAAACAATCATAAAACAACACTGATCACCATAATGCCTCTTGTTATCTTCTAAGCAGTTGCCTATATCAGTCATAATACGATCAAACAAATCAAAATAGAATAAAATCACTCAAAACAAAACAATGAAAGCAATACATGGCTTCAAAACAAGGTGATTGGATATCAATATTGGCTACTATAATGTATTTTGTTATCTTTGAAATAACTGCCCATGCCATCAAATATAATAAAATTAGACAAACCAACATAGAATAAAACCAAACTAAACAGAGCAATGAAAACAATACAGGATTCAAATCACAATAATAGATTAACAATGGCCACTGCCTTCTCTTTTTAGACACTTCCTCCCCTTTCATTTTTATAATATGTATTGTGTATTTTGAATCCTACTAACTCCTTTAGTTTTTTTGTACTAGGGAGATAACATGATGTTCACCCATGTGACTCTGGATCATTTCATCCATGAGCATGATCTTAAGTTGTATCCATTTACCTACAAGAGCCTTAAGGATATCTTTCTTTATAGCTAAGTAGCTTTCCATTGCATAAAAATGCCATATCTTTCTTGTCTACTATGTAGCTAATGGGCAAGCTACCCCCACTTCTTTCTGGTTCCCTGTCACATACAGCATTGTTCTCTCTCCTTTGACTTTCAGTCTGTGAACCCCCTTTCGAGTTAAATGTGTTTCTTGTATAAAGCATATTGATGGATCCTGTCTCCTAATCTACTCTGCCTGTTTTTCTTTTTATTGGTGAATTGAGGTCATCTATGTTAATGGTTAAGGCCAACATGCACTGCCTTGTCTCTGCCATGCTATTTTCCTGCCATTAGCTGCCTACTTTTCCTCTCTATTCAGTTGTCTGCTCTGCATGGTGACACCCCTCTGCCACTGTTTCTGGAGCTGTGGTCTTTCATATCTCTCTCTAGAATGTCCTTCAGTATTCTTTGTGGGGTTGGCTTGGTGGTCATAAATTCCTTCAGTTGTTCTTTGTCGTGGAAGTATCTTGTTTCTCCATTAATTTTGAAAGATAGTGTTGCAGGGTGCATCAATCTGGGATGGAAGTTGTTTTCTTTCAGAACTTGAAATACTTCGCTCCAGTCTCTTCTTGACTTGATGGTTTGTGTTGAGAAGTCCGTCATGATTCTGATGGGTTTCCCTTTATAGGTGATCTGTTTCTTTTCTTTAACAGCTTTTAATATTCTGTTTTTGTGTTGAATTTCTGGGATCTTGATTATTGTATGTCTGGGTTTAGATTTATTTTGGTTATGGCTAGCTGGAGTTCTATGTGCTTCACTTATCTAAATGTCACTTCAAAAGTTTTCTGATATTATTTCTGTAAATAGACTTTTAATATCATTTGTATTGATCCCTGCTTTTTCACTCACACCTTTAATTCTTAAGCTATGCTTCTTTGGGTTGTCTTGCAGCCGTTGAATTGTTACTTCCAGGTTCATTATTTTAAAGAGATCTTTCCTTTCATGATCACAAACTGCAAACCTGTCTTCAAGGTTTGAAAGTCTATCTTCAGTTTTGTTCAAGTGGTTTTGCCAACTTTCCATGGAGTTTTTAATTTCCTGGTTATCTCTTTGAATCTGTTTCATGTATTCTAAATCTTTTTTGTATTGTTCCTTCAAGGTTTCCCTCATTTTCCTATGCTCCATTTTTTCATCTGTGTCTTCTTTAGAGAAGCCTAGCAATTCTTTTATTATGTTTTTCATTTCCTCTTTTACCTGAGTTAGTATTTCTGTTCTAATTTCTTTTATAGCCTCATGAAGTTGTTTCTTTACTTCAGTTGCCATCACCTTAGAAACTTCAGTTGTGTGACTCCCGATCTCTTCTGCGTTTGCATCTCCTGGACTTGCTCTGCTTGGGTTGGAGGCCAGAGACTGCCTTTTGCTTCTTCATCTTGACATATTCCTGGGTTCTTCTGGACAAATGGGTACTGAGATCCCAGGCACTCCCCGCATTGGCTACAATTTCTCTGAAGTGAGACTGTTTGGTTTTTCTAGCCAGTGCTGATTATGGATATCTGATAGCGGCCATTGGGTTTGCTGGTGCAGGGCTGTCTGCTTCTTTTTCCAGCCTGTGTTGGCTCCCTGATGGCTGGTGGAGTGCACGTTGGGGTGGGGCTGACCACCACCTACAAACCTGGGCTGGTCACCAGCGGGGATCCTCCACTACTGCCCCTGGAGTGTGCACAGGGCTGCAGCCTCCAGATCAAGCTGGTTACCCACAGGGACCCTCCGAGGTGGCCTCTAGAATGCACGCAGGGGCAGGGCTCAGTCAGAGCAATTTCCATGGGTCTGCGCTCAGCTAGGAGCTGCTGGAGGAAGCCAGGAGCAGTTCTGGTTCCAGGCTTTTCCAGCCCAACTCCAAAATGGTTCCTGGCCAATTGCTGTCTCCCACAGGAGGACAGAGTCCTCTGCACTCACTGTCAGCCAGCTCAGTCCTCCAGGTCTGCTCCCCCTGTCCGCTGCCACTCTCCTCCAATGTTGCCTCTCTCAGCAGAGGCCTCCAGGGTCACCACCACATCATCTTGATTGAGCGTCCCCAAGTTCCAGCAGCTCCTCTCACACAGTGGGTCCAATTCCAGGCAGAGGTGCCACCAGCTACCACCTTCAACTTCGTTTAAGTTTTTCTTTTTACTCTTTCTGTGGGCTTCAATTCTCGCTTTAGATTCTTCCTGGGTCCAGGGGACCCACTTCCTTCCTTCTTGCCTCCCCATGATGCTATATTCCAGCATCTGGACTGTATCTCTCAGGGAGGCTGTTTACTCTGCTGCTTACTATTCCACCATCTTCTCCATTCCTCTCCTATTATATTATCTTATAAAAGGTTAATGAAAAAATCCAATTTTGAGTAAGCATTTAAATAATTGGACTAGTAAATGGGATTTAAGAGGTCTTTCTTTTCTTTTTTTTTTTTTTTTTTTTTTTTTTTGAGACAGGGTCTCACTATGTGGTTTAGGCTGACCTTGAACTCCTCACTATGAAGCCCAGGCTGGCCTCAAACTTGCAGTAATCCTCCTACCTCAGCCTCCCCAGGGCCAGGACTGAAGGTGTGCACCATTATGCCTGGCTAGAGGTCTTTCATTTGATGTCTTTTAGATCTCATATTCTGTCTTCACATTGATTGACTCATGTGTATACTTTCTTGTTTTTTGTTGTTTTTTGTGTTTTTTTGTTTTTTGTTGTTGTTGTTGTTGTTGTTGTTGCACCAGGGATCGAACTCACAACCTTGTGCCTGCCAGGCAGGTGCTTAAGCCACTGAGCCAAACTCCCGGCCCTAGTTTTTTGAGGCAGGGTCGCACTGTGTAGCTCAGGCTGGTCTTACACTCACTTTGTAGCCCAAGCCGGCCTCAAACTCACAACGCTCCTCCTACCTCAGCCTCCCGAGTACTGGGATTATCATGTGTATACTTTCAGTAGACTTTGTAATCTCCTAAGTGTTCATTTGAGTCTGTTTTATGGAATCTATTTCTTTTCTATATTGGTCATTCATGATTACCATATCTTTCCTAAATTCCTCGTATTTTTTTTAACCTATAACTACTCGAGTCACTAATTATTTCCTTCATTATAGTCATCATCTCTTTTGTTATCTCTGTTTTATTTGTGTCAAGAGACTTATTGATTTGTTTTGTTACTGTTGCTACTATTTCATAAAATTCAGTTGGGTGGTTTTTAATTTCTTTCACTTCAGTGTCCCATGGATTTGCTTTGGTGAGTTTGGGGTTATGGGTTGAATCTTGCTTCTGTGTTTTCTCATTTTCTTTTTTTGTTTGTTTTCTGCATTAAGGATTATAAATTGCTTATGTTGGTAACTTTATTACTAGTATTGAGACCTCTGCAGGAAATGACTACTTTTCAGAGATGTCTTCTAGGCATAGCTGGCTTCTGGCCTTTGAGTCTCTCCCAGGATCCTGCCTCCTCAATTTATTATAGATGAAAAGATGCTGCCTGTTTGATGGAGCATTCAGTTCTTTGGTACTTGGGTATAGTATTGTTTATGACACTCTAGCTATTGGCATACAAGGAGGATCAGTTGATCACTCATGACAGCTCTGTCACCTTCGCTAAAGTAGTAGAATCAGTAATAACAATAGCATCAAGCACAGACTGGAGAATGACAAACTGTGGCAACTATTAATTTGTTGCCTTTAACCATAGGTTCAAGATTTATAGTTACATAACAAAATCTAAGACAAATCAGAAAATTATATACAGCAAATATCCATTCTATAGAGTGATTTTACCCTAAGGGGAAAAAATTTAAAAGGGGTAAGAGACAAAAATAGAGAAATAGAAAGAGATTAGAAGCAAGGCTGAAGGACAAAGAAACATTACTCAAGCCTCAGGAAACTGATGATTAAGACAGGAGAGAGAGAAAGAAAGAGAGAAAGAAACAAAGAAACAGAGAAAGGAAATCTAAAAGCAGTGTTCACACTCATGAACAAACAAAAGCAAAGAAACAAACAAAAAAAAACAAAAACAAATGAACAACAATAACAAAAAGCCCACAAACAATGAAAATAAGGAAAGAACTGTCTCTGTGATGATTTCAAGCCTGTGGTTATCTTCTAGGTTCTATAGTTTTGCGGTAGTGCCTATTTCAGGCCATGACTCTGCTCTCGCTGGTAGACTAAGGAGGCAGTCAGAACCCAGATCCTTGCTGGACAATCCCAACAAGCCTGCAGTAAGATTTGGTCATGATTCTGGTGCTTTCAACTCCACAGACGTTTAGGCCAATCCTGGTCTTTAGTTGTGGGGTTGGGGACTGAGGTTTTCAGGCTACAACACTCTGGGTGTCTCTTGCTAACACAGCCACAGCTCCCTGACCCTGGAAGTCTCCTGCAGTTGTCCTTCACCCAGTAACTGTGGGATTTCAACACTGGAATCTCTGAGATGAAACCAACCCATGGCTGTTCAGAATCCCAGGTTCAGTGGGACTCTCCATTAAAATTTCGCCCACCCAAGCACTATTTCCAGGGGACACTGCCGTCTCTTGAACTGGAGTCCTTCACCCACTGTTGTAGTGCACAGCATCCACTGCTCATTTCACAGCTGTGTTTCTTCCTGGAGGTCTCTGACTTTCATGGTCTCTGTAGAGGTGATCTTTTCTCAATCCAGGAAACAGGGAGAAAATACTGATTGCCCCTTCCTTTTTCTACACTGAGGTCTGTATCCTCACTTTCTCTGTGGTCTCTAATTTCTCCTTCAGATTCTTCCTGAGTCCTAGGGATCCACCTCCCTCCTTTTCTTCCCAAGTTATTTTCCAGTGTCTGGATTACAAATCTTTGTTGCTGATTACTGCTCTGCCATCTTCCTGGCAATCTAAACAAGATTTGTTAAATGCATGAACCAGGTTACCAATATGAACCAGTCTCTATTACTAACATGTACTAATTAAATAAAAACCATGTGTGGTGAAACACTACTGTAGGGGATCCAGAGGGAAGAAAAATAAAGGAGAAAGCCAGATATACAAAATACAATATGGTAAGAAATACCATTAAAACAGAAGAAAATTTAAAAGTCATAAAAGGCTAACAAATCCTTTGAAAATAAACGTGAAAATCTAGACAAAATGGACTGTTTTCTAGGAAGATGTATATGGTTCAAATTAAACCCATTCAGTTTAGGAAACTCAACAGATTAATTTGTGTTGAAGTAGAAATAAGCTGGCTGTGATGGCATATGACTTTAATCCCAGAATTCAAGAGGCTGAAGTGGGAAAATCAGAAGTTCAATCCCATTTCTTGAGGGCTTGAGACAGAGTCTCACTAAACCGCTGGGTGACTTAGCAATTTAGTATGACCCTGTCTCAAAGTAAGAAATTTTAGAAAGAACTGGGGATGTAATTTAGTGAAAAGGCCCTGGGTTCAATCTCTCTACCAGGGGAAAAAAGTAAAAGAAATACTCGTTAGGAAACTATCTCACCAAAAATTGTACCAGGTCCAGGCAGTGTCACATGTGGATTCTACCAAACCTTCAAAGCCCAGGTAGGCTTCATACTCTATAGATTATTCCAAAATATTGAAAAGGAAGGACAATCCTATAGCTCCTTTTATGAAGCAAGAATAACACTGGTACCTAAAGTAGGTAAAGATAGTACAAAAATGAACCTGCAAACAAATACAATTTTATGATTAGTGATGAGAAGTAATAAGTAAAATATTACCAAACAGACAACACCCTGATCTAGTGCAATTTAGGAAGACAAGATTGGTTCAGTATTAGTATATTTATTATCATAGAACTGCAAAAATAAATCCACAATTTTTGAGATCTATACATCGTCTCAATAAGGAATAGAACAAGTAGAAAGAACATTAGTAAGTATATGGAGCACTTTAATTTATCAACCAACCTAACTGATTGCCATTTGTACTACTCTTGACCCAGCATTAGCAGAATAAACTTCCCTCTTACAGATACAGAGAGTATTTACCAAGATAGACCATATGCTTAACTTTAAAACAAATCTCAATAAGTTACAAACTTTTTGCTGGATGTAGCAGCACATAGCTGCTACTAGCGAAGCTGAGATAGGAGGATCACAAGTTCTAGGCCAGCCTGGGCAACTTAGGGAGACAAAATAAAACAAAAATTAAAACTGGGCTGGGAATGTAACTCAGTATGAAGCCCCTGGGTTCAATACCCAGTACCACAAAAAAGTAAGAAATAAAATAAATTTTAAAATTCCAAGTCATATAAGGTATTTTCTCTGACCATAGTAGAATTAACTTAGAAATCATAGCAAATCTTTGAAAAATTTCCCCAATATTTGGTAACTAACTCTCTTCTGAGGAACCCATGGGTTAGAGAAGAAATAACAGGAAATACATAGAATAGAATAAAAACCAAAAAAATCAGCATTGGTAACTAAAGCTGTACTATATTTAATAAGTGAGTTTGCAGAGTTTAAGGCTTGTGATCAGTATACAAAAATCAATTGTGTACTAGTAACAAGCATTTAGAAATTTAAATTTAGAAAACAGTGTCATTTGTAATACTCTAAAATATGTAATACTTTGAAATGAATATAAGAAAAAGCTATGTGAGCCATATACACTAAAAATTATAAAACACTGCTGAGAAAAATTAAAGATTCATATATCCTATATAAGGGTATGAAGACTTGCTGTTGTTAAGATGCCATCTCTACCTTAACTTTGACTCTTAGAACCATATTTATATTTCATATAATCTCCTTCCAAGAAGGTTTTAATATCAACCAGAACATGAGGAATGAAACCCAAAACAAAACATAAACAACAACAAATGAACTGTATGATATCTTGATTCCTCTTCTTTTTCCCATTTCCATACCCTCTTTTCAAACTTCCTTCCCCTCCCCATTTACAAAGCTCGGTTTTCATTTTATCCTTCTTTTCTCATATTTTTCTTTCCTTTCCTTACTCCCTTCTGCCACCCCATTTCCCTTTTCCTTTTGAGCAGTTTCTTCCTGTTTCACAGTATCTATTAAACATCTTGGTTCTTATTTACATTTTCAGTTTCTTACACCAGAGAGACACTGTGATATTTATGCATGTGTGTCCAATTTATTTCACTTAAGATCATGGTCTCAAGGTCCATCCATTTATCTATAAATGTCTCAATTTTATCTTTCTTTATGGCTCAGTAATACTCAAATATATTTTTAAAACAACATCTTTTTTTATCCATTCATTGGTTGATGGGCATTTGAGTTGTTTCCAAAATTTAGGTATTACAAACTGCTACTATAAACATAGGTAGACATATATCACGTTGGTATAATGCTTTGAATTCTTTCAGGAAGATACCTAGAAGGGGAAGAGCAGTATCAAATGGGACCTCTAACCCTAGTTTTTTGAAGAATCTCCACACTGATTTCTACAGTGGTTGTACCAGTCTATACTCCCACCAGCAGTGGAGAAAGGTTTCTTTTTCTCCACAGCCCCGCCAACATTTGTTATTGGTTGGTTGCTTGATAATAGCCTTTCATTCTGGAGTGAGGTGGAATCTCAGCATTGTTTTAATTTGCATGTCTTCCAAAAAAAATTCAATCGTGAGGAATAGATAAAAAAGATGTGGTATTTCTATATAATGGAATACTACTCAGCTATAAAAAATGACAAACTAGACATTTTCACTCTTAAATGGATGAGTACTGAAAATATACTTCTCAGTGAACTAAATCACACATATGTAACCATCGCATTGTTGCACTGGTGTGATGAACTGAAACAAAATCTATGTATATAAAAAATTAGTTAAGACAGTTAAAGAAAAAGAATTTTGAGTGAAAAGTAGTTTTCTCAGGGTCATCTTCAGATTTCATTTTTAATGCGAAATGTTTATTTGAAAACAATAGAGCAATCATAACAAAAAAGATAGTCTTATAGCAGGTTTCTCTTGATTCATTGAGGCAAAAGTTTTGTGCTAATAATTTATTGGATAATGTTTCATGTCTGTATTTTTTATCCTAAATAATTTCTGTGAATATAATAATATGCAATGTGCTGATGATTATTACTGTCTTATTGGCTGGTTGTGAAATTGTTTTGCTTTGGTTTCTTACTTTCCTTTTGTTTAAAATAAAAATAAAATAAAATAAAACAGTCAAAAAAAGCCAGGCGTGGTGGTGCACCCCTGCAGTCCCAGCGCATAGCAGGCTGATGCATAAGGATCACTACAAGTTTGAGGCCAGCCTGGGCTACATAGTGAGACCCTGTCTCAAGAAAAAAAATTGCATGTCTCAAATGACCAGTGATGTTGAACATTTTTTCATGTATTTGTTTGCCATTTGTACTTCTGAAAAGTGTCTGTGCATTTTAGATGCCCATTTATGAATTGGGTCTTTAAAATTTGGGGGGGGTCTAGGTTTTTTTTTCAATTATTTATGTTTTAGATACTAGTCCTTTGTCTGAAGAACAATTGGTTAAGATGTTTTTCCACTTCGTGGTTTGTCTTTTCACTCTGTTGATGATTTCTTTTGCTGTGCAAAAGCTTTTTAATAAGATGTGATCCCAGTTGATTCTTTGTAGTATTTCCCAGGCTATCAGGAATTTGTTCATGAAATCTTTGCCTACACCTATGTCTTCAAGAGTTCTTCTGTCTTCCATCAGATGTAATGTTTCTGTTTTAATATTTAGATCATTGGTCTATTTTGATTTTAGTGCATGGTAAAAGATATGGGTCTAGTTTTAGTCTTCAGCATGTGGAAAGCCAGTTTTTCCAGGACCATTTATTAAAAACAGTCTTTCTTTCAGTAAACGTGTTTGGGCCCTTTGTCAAAGATAAAGTAACTGAGTGTGCTTGGAGTTGTTTCTGCATCTTCTAATCTGTTCCATTGATCCTCGGAGTTGTTTTTTTGTTTGTTTATCTGTTTATTTGTTTGTTTGCCAGTACCATGCAGTAACCCAACATCAGTCAATGAAATTGAAAATGTAATTAAAAACTTACCAACAAAGAAAGTCCAGGTCCTGATGGATTCATTGGTGAATTCTACAAGAACTTTAGAGAATATCTAATGCCATTACTCCTCAAACTTTTTAATGAAATTGAAAGGGAAGCAACACTCCCAAACTCGTTCCTGATACTAAAACCAGAGAAGAACCCAACCAAAAGAAGAAAACTACAGACCAATCTCCCTAGTGAGCATTGATAAAAAAGAAAAAATTCCCAGTAACATACTGGCAAACAGAATGTAGCAAACCATTAAGATTAGACCCCAAGCTAAGCCCCTGCCTGTGAGCCAGCCAGTGCGCAGACTGAGGAGAAAAGAAAACCCCCTCCCATTTCCCCTCTCCTGTGAGCAACCAGATTTGGACAAACTGTTGTTTGATTAACTTTGCAAGCCTAAAGCCAGGCAACTATTTAGAGGACAACAGTATGCAATATAGTAACCATTGTAGATTTCCTACTGTCTTATCACTGTTTTGATTCATTTTATTGTTTTATTCCTTTTAAAATTAAATTTTAAAAGTGAGTATTAGTTTAAAAAAAAAAAAAGATTAGACACCATAACCAAGTAGGATTCATCCCAGGGATGCAGGACTCATTCAACATATGCGATCAATAAATGTAATATATGATATTAACAGAACCAAGGACAAAAACCATATCATCTCAGTAGATGCAGAAAAAATATTTGACAAAGCCCAACACCCATTCATGATAAAAAAAAAACCTACATAAAATTGGAATTGATGGTCTTTTTCTAAATCTGATGAAAGCCATCTATGACAAACCAACAACCAAGATCATACTGAATGGTCAAAAACTGAAAGCTTTCACTGTAAAATCGGAAACAAGGTAAGGATGTCCACTGTCACCACTCCTATTCAGTATAGTTCTGGAAACAAAGGAAAAGGAATAAAGATAGGAAAGGAAGTTACATTATCATATTTGCACATGACATGATATTCTGCATAGAAGACCCCAAAAACCCCACCATAGACTTCTAGATTTAATTACCAGATTCAGTAGAGTAGCTGGATACAAAGTCCACACTCAAAAGTCAATTTACACAAATAAACTCACTGAGAGAAATTAAGGAAACTGCACATTTCATAATAGCACCAAAAAAAAAGTGATATACTTAGGGATCAGTCTAACAAAGGAAATAAAAGACCTCTACATTGAAAACCACAATACTCTGAAAGGAGATCCAAGAGGATATCAGAAAATAGATATACCTTGCTCGTGGATAGGAAGAACCAACATTGTGAAAATGGCCATACTCCCAAAATTCTTATGCAGATTTAAAATAATCCAATCAAAATACCATTAGCATGCCACACAGATCTGGAGAAAACATTCCTAAAATTCATTTGGAACCAAAAGAGACCTAGAATAGCAAAAACAATTCTGAGCAACAAAGGCAAGGCAGAAGGCATCACAATCCCTGTCTCTGTAGTATTTTTTACAACTGATCTGTAAGTCTAAAATTATTTCCAAATTTGAAAATATGAAAGATATGGGAAGGTCCACTGTTTTTAAGACAATGTTGGTAGACATATATAGCTAACTGCCCTGAAGAAACAAATATGTGTTACTAATGTCTGTCCATTGATGGCTAGGAAATTAGTAGATTTATGTATGTTGGCATAGCAGTTACCTCCAATTATAAAATTAACAGTAATTATCTCTAATAGATTCTTTAGGTTCAAAGTGCTTTAAAATTCAAATTAGAAAACAATGATATTTCGAAGTTTTAATTATTCTAATAATCTTTAGTGAGAATAAGATAATAGGCTCTAAAATAAAACACTAAATTGAGGACATATTTATCTACACAATTACTGTCATAAAAACTGATAGACACTAGCTAGCTCACACATCTTCACAAAGACAGATTTCAAACTATTTGGCTGAATGGCTTTTTTCCCAAAAAAATTTAGCTTTCCTCTAGATTGCAAGAATCATTTTTATTGGCTTAATCATTCTTTTTGTATAAATATTACTTAGCAACCCCTACTGAGATCTGTAGGATAAATTCCCTGACATGCTTTCATGTGTTAGAATTACAGTATAGATCCAGGTGTGGTGGTGCACACATATAATCCCAGTACTCGGGAGGCTGAATCAGGAAGATCACCATGAGTTCAAGGCCAGCCTGGGTTACTAGTGAGTTCAAGGCTGAACAAATAGCAAGACCCCCCCCCCAAAAAAAATACACAATAGATTTACAGTACAGTACATAACTCCATTTGATTCACAAATCACCAACTGTAACTAAATTAAAATTTTAAACTTATATTTAAGTATACTATATATAAAGAAAATCACATAAGTATGCTTGTATCAAAATTTGAGCTTAAATTATTAAATTTTAAGCACATTGTTCAATTTTATTAGCAGGCTTACTCATCTGGAAACCTACTCTACAGAACAAAAATTCTGTAGTTTTTTTTATGCTTATTAATTCAGTTTTGGTTTTGATATTTTTCAGGATGTGGTGGATACACACCCTGGCCTTACGTTCCTGAAGGATGCTCCAGAATTCCACTCCCGCTACATCACCACGGTAGGCTGTCTTAGTACAGCTCTGTAATGCACCTGTTCATCTTTTGTGTGTGTTTGTGTGTGCTGCTGGGGATCAAGCCCAGGGCCTCATGCACACAGGCAAGTGCTCTATAACAGACCTACACCCCCAGCCCGACCTTCATGCCAAAGTTTAGTTAAGCTGTAATGATTATTTTAAGTAGACAAAAGGCAGGGTAAAATTGAATTAATGATTTCTTCACTTATATCCATTTCTCTTCTTATATGTGTCCAATACTTGAAAGAGATCTCTTGCATAAACAGAAATAAAGTAGTATACTCATTCTGTCTGTATTTAAGAGGTCCACTTTTGCTCAGTTGTGGATATTGATATCCATTTGATCTTTAGCATTTTCAAACAATACTGAAAATAATTTTTAACAGTTTATCCCAGAAAAAAAGGTGTCTTACCGGGTGTGGTGGCTCACGCCTGTAATGCCAGCACTTAGAGGGCTGAGGCAGGAGGATCACTGCAAGTTTGAGACCAGCCTGGGCTACAAAGTGATCTCACAGCCAGCCTGAACTGCATAGTGAGACCCAGCCTCAGAAAACCACACATACACACACACACACACACACACACACACAAAAGATGTGTCCTTAGCATCTCAAAGTTCGAATTAGAACAATGAGAGATAGATAGTTTATATGTAAGCAGAATAAATCATGTATGAATCCAGAATAAGTACAGTCCCCTGCCCTGCGAAGTGTGCTCTCACTGTGTCTCAGGCACAGTCTCACTGGCTGCATCACAGGCAAGGCACAACCATGAGTAAGAGTACACAACAGGCCAGCAATGCCTGGGGCAGCCATTGAGTGCTTTTTCTGCCCTCCCTTCGGGATTATCTTTGGGTGCATTACAAACACAAGCCCTAGGAAGCACCCTGCCATTCTGAGGGTACAGCTCTACCATGTTACAAAATAGTAGTCTGTTTTATTCTCCTATGAAGCTTCATTCTTTGCTTTTCTCTTGGTTCCCTTTTGTTGTTATAAAACTTTGTAAGATTTTGTGTGAGCCAGAAGGTGTCACTGTCATCACTAATCACAACACACTCTAAATTACCTCTACCCACAATTACCCTGGCCCAGTCACTTTTATTTCTTTGCAGGGATCAAACTCATAACCTCACACCTACCAGGCGGGCGCTTATGCCACTGAGCTAAATTCCCAGCCCTATTTTTTGACACAGGGTCTCACTATGCAGTTCAGGCTGGTCCTGAACTCCCTTTGTAGCCCAGGCTGATCTCGAACACACAACAACCGTCCTGCCTCAGCCTCCCAAGTGTTGGGATTAAAGGCATGTGCCACTAAGCCTGGCTTCCTTATTTTTTATTTGGATTACTTTAATTTTCTGATGTCTTTCTGCTTCCAACCCCATTGCTTTATAGTCTACAGTCATTGCCCAAAGCAAAGTTATCTTTTAGAAATGCAAGTCAGGGCATGTCATCCTCCACTCAGACCCTTCTGGGGTTTCCCATCTCAGTCGGGATAAAAGCCAAAGTCCTTGCCAAGACTGTGCTCTACCCACCCCATACCTTCACACTTCTGCTTTCAAAGCTGCCTTCTGCTTCCCTTCCATTCCTCCATTTCTAAGAAGACCAAACCCACTTCTGTCTCAAGTGCTTTGCTCCTCCTCTTTCTCTTCTACAGATTTCCCCCAACCGGATCCTCTCTTTATCCAGATATCTGCTCAGATCTTCCTTGATCACTGTCTTCTTGACCCCATTTCTTCCTTCTCTGCTCCCTTCCCCACACTCTCAATTCCCTTGTCCTGCTTTATTTTTCTTCTTTACCCTTATCAAGTATTTAAATATTTACTTGTTTTCCATATCCTTTTCTATAATAAAATCCAAGAGAGCAACAGCTTTGTATTTTTCACCGTTCTATCCCGTACTAGAATAGTGCGACACGTAATAGACACATTAAATATTTATTGAGTGAATAAGTGAAAATATTCTTGGTGAAGAATTATGCATTAGCTCTGCCACAATCCCAAAGAGAATTATTAGGTCTGGTTACAGGCTGTGCTGTAAACTCAGGGCACCTTAGCAGCATAACTTAGAATCTTAAAAGTTAGGAAAGATCTTAGAAACAATAAAGTGCAGCAACCTTATATCAATTCAGAAAATGTTCTCTAAGGGAGAACTTCTCATTGGAATTCATTCTTTAAAAAAAAAATTAATGAACAGAAAAATGAAACAGAGATAAATTTCCTTTATGTGTTCTTTCTGGTTGGTATTTCAGGCCAACAGTGGTCTCTGGTCACCTAGCAGATAGTCCACAGGTAGTCTTATGAATTTGAAGTGGAAACCATGAAACTGTTTGTTCACCTTTAATTCACATTTTTAGAAGAATTTTGCCGTGTTAATGATTGAACAAAATAAAAACCATACTAGTGAATTAATAGACCATAATTAATTACCTCTGCTGTCAGTAGAGTTCATGGAATTTGCATATTACTGTTTACATTTGTTAAACTTACTCTTTGTTAATATTATGCTGCTTTATCCCTATTTCATGAAAATGAATTCATTTCTCAGAAGTAGTCATTAAATGGTAAAGTACTTGAGATGAAATAATACAGCAAATCAAAATAGCATCATAAATAGTAAACAAGAGTCAAATGGAAATATGGAATGTGAATTTGTGTGTATTAAGTGAGTAACTGATATTGTGATAACCTCATATTAACACCCAAAAAAGAAAAGCACAAATAAAAAGTAGAACAATGAGTATTTGGAAATAGAATTTTATCAGACTAGTTACCTGTTCTCCCCAATGTCTTTTGTTGCAAAATTTGATCAAATAATATCTTGAAGTCATTAAACTTGACATTATTTTAGAGTGCAATGAGTTTTTTTTTAGAATAAATACAAAATAAGGCCCTTCAATATGAAGTTGACTAGTTTTATTATTAGGCATAAAAGAACCTAAAACATTTTCTATTCTGTTCATGGGAAAACAGGTAAGATCATACTATTTCTAAGAAATGATGATAAATATCTTAGAAAAGTAAAATCATTTTTATGATCTTACTGAATGTTATATAATCTCAGTGATATACAGTGTGAAAGTACAGTATATAGGTTAAGCATCCCTAATCCAAAATATGAAATCTGAAATGTTGCAAAATATGAACATCCACACTCGAAAAGTTTCAGATTTTGGAGCATTTCAGATTAGGGATACTCAACCAGTAAAGTCTATATAGATGTTCCAAAATCTAAAACACTCTAAAATCTGAAACATTTCTGGTATTATGTCTTGAGTAAGGGAATCTCATCATGTATTATATTTGCATAATGGAATACTTCAAAACTAGAAGAATACTGGTTACTTTAAAGTTAGAAGAAACCACTGACATGCTGTATACTCAGATATTATGTGTAATACATGCATGATGAAGAGAAGTTGAACAACTTTTATTTTCTAATTGTATTTGAAAACCTGTGCCATAAGCCAGAGATGGTGGTTCATGCCTGTAATCCTAGCAACTTGCAAGGCTTACAAGGCAAAAGGCTCACGAGTTGGAGTTTAGCCTAGGCTTAGACTTCATCTCAAAATGAAAAACAAAAGGTGTCTAAGGATGTAGCTCAGTGGTAGAGCACTCCCCTAGCGTGGATTTAATCCCCAGTATTGTAACAACAAAAAACAACCTGTACTGCAGAAAAAGACTTTTTGTTTGTTTAGGTAATATTTTGTCAGTTGTTTTTAGACTGGAAAGAGAGCATGAGCTAAGTCTGAGATTGCATCAAAAGTCCATATTCTTCTCCCTTATTTCTGGAAAGAGTTAACAATTCAGAAGTAAACCCCTTGATAATGAAACTGAAACAACTGAAAATCATAGTGCTTTAGTTTGCAGTTTTGTGCTTTAGTTTGCAGTGAGTAAAAGGCTTTGCTTGTCCAAACTCTTGTATGCCAGTTTTCAAGGGTAAAGGTACTCACACAAGTTTTTAAAATAAGCAGTGAGATTTAAAATACTTCTTTATGATACTGGTGCTAGAAGTAAAGATATTTTGTGGCTTATTCAGATGATGTATTCAGTATGTTTATTGGTTTTAATCAATCATTTTAGGCTGAATCACTAGGATTTTAATTGTTGGGGAAAATATACTCATATTTTCTAAGATGAAAAACTGGTTTGATTAGAGACTGCTCATCACTAAGAGCTTATTATTAACTTTGTCCTTGAAATTTTTTCCTCTTAACAGAAAAAGATACCACTTTTATTAGATACATTTTTAATTTTCCATATTCTACAGAAGACCACAAAGAAACACTTACCAGAGCCATATTAACCAAACAATGAGTTAGTATTCCACTTACCACCCTTTGCCACATGGAAGAGTGGCATTTGAGAGTGTTCATCTGCACTCAGATTATCTACAGTGAAGTTTTCATTGAGTTTCCTTTCAAAAACTGCATGACAGAGCCACTGAATACTTTCATTCCTGGCTGCCAATATTTGTAAGTTAGAAGTTTCCAGATGAATGGATGTAGAGAAGAAAGAAAACTGACTTGTCTGTCAGGTTCACTAGCAGTCTGTTGGTGAAAGACTGTCTGTTTCATTCCTCTTGCTGGTAGTAAATAATTATCCTGATTAGTATTTATTTTGAGATTTTCTTGTATTTTAAAAATTGTGATTAATTTTCATTTGCCTACAAATTAAAAAAAATAATTGAACCAGCAGTTACATTCTTTGACCACTAGATGGTAGCCCTACCTAAATAATCTAAAATGCTGACCCAGTAATGTGGAAACCAGAAAATACGCTGATGGAGCCATTGAATAAGGAGATATAGCCTACAGAAAAATGGAATACAGGTACATCGTTTTATAGTAAATAGCTTAGCAGAAGCTAAAAATAACACCTAACTACTCACATATTTTACAAGTTCTGTCAGAATAAAAACAATAATAAGCAAAAATGAATACAGGTTAAAGTTTCATATTAAGTGTAAAACAGTATTTCCACAAATAATATAAGTAAATAAATATAAAACTTAGAAAGTAGAGTATGTTAAATTTATATTCAAAATCAGGAAAAGGACAGTCTGATATGTATATTGAAATTGACTAACTTGAATTATAATAAACAAGATTCTTTATGTATAGAATTTCTATGCTAAAAATCTTCCATCCTTTTTTATGTGAATTGCCAAGCTATTGCTGAGAATACTGTGTTGAGTGAGACACGTTCTCTGGCCTCAGGAACTTTAGGGTCTGAGTGGGTGGGACCAGTAGAGCTACTAGGCACCAGCTAGTCCTGGCTACCCCTCAATACAAAAATCCTGTGAACTTTTGCCTTGTGAAAAGTAACTTCATGACTTCATACAAGCACAGTGCTTTGTAGGCTTCCTTCTTTTGAAGCATTTGAATATAAGGGCACTTCTATTCCATGTTTCTAATTCTGTCCTCTGGCCCAAAACAGAACAAGTCAGCTGTTGCTTCTGCCTGATAGCCATTCAGATGATGATCACATCTATAGTCCGCTCTTATTTTTTTCCTCAGGATTAATCATTGCAACATTAGTAGTATCTGTCACAGTTGTTTTTAATATAGTTAACCTTCCCTGTTTTATGTTTCATGCCATTTGTATGCCCTCTATCTGTAAATCATACACAAATACCAATTTATGTGAAATATTTCTTGGGGATTGATACCCATCTACTATTCAAAACTGAGTACAGTTGTTCATCTAACTATCAAACCTATCCATATTTCTTTATCACAAAGATAACACAAAAGTCTTGTTACATAGTGTCCAAATCTCCTTATTTTATCAAGCCATTATTGGCCTCATTATATGCAAAGCACCGGATTAGAAGATGACTGGAATGCAGGTCAAGAAAAACCGGCTCTAAACCTGGCATGGTGGCGCACGCCTTTAATCCCAGCACTCGGGAGGCTGAGGTAGGAGAAGCATTGTGAGTTCAAGGCCGGCTTGGGCTACAACACAAGCACAAGGCCGGCCTGAGCTATGTAGTGCAACCCTGCCTCAGAAAAAAAAAAAAGTAGGGCCGGGAGTTTGGCTCAGTGGCTTAAGCACCTGTCTGGCAGGTGCGAGCTTGTGAGTTCGATCCCTGGTGCCACAAAAAAAGAAAAAAAAAAAAGAAAAACCAGCTCTTGGCCAGGTGTAGTGTTACCTGCATCTAACCTCTCTAGATGCACTCTATGAGTCTGAGGCAAGAAGACCCCAACTTCAAGCCCAGAGTGGGCAATTTAGCACCATCTGTCTCAAAATAAGGGGTTGGGAGTGTAGTTTAGTGCAAAGGCCCACTGGGTTCAATCCACAATGCCAGGGAAAAAAAAAAAGACTAGGTATCTTACAATTTGGAGTTGATCACAGTCAGGTTCCCAGTGTAGAACAAGCCATGAGGGTGCCTGAGAGAGGCTCAGAGGCAGTAAGCACGCCAAAGACGGAGCTCTACCCCAGCACCTATTTTGAGGTTTCCTTTGAAGTGTGGTATTTGAGCTCCATTCTGAAAGGCCCAGATTAGCATGGACAGCAAGAGTGAGGTGTTGAATGCTGAGCAACAGAAATTGAACCTTCATCCTGCTACTAGCTTCCCTCTGTTTTATTGTGAATCACTCTGTTTACTGAAGAATTCAGAAGCAGAATAGTAGTTTAGTTCTCATTAAGGCCTACTTTTTAGAAAGATGTACAGATGTTTTCCCTTGTTTGTTCTTCTTGCATTGATTGCTAAAAGTGCATTATGGGCTTCTTCCTCCAGGACCATCCTGCAGTTCTCCCCTGCACTGCAGTGCACACATCCCCAGTCTGGACATGTTTGCTTCTTATCTCCTTTGCATCCTCTCTCTGGTCTTTTACAGATTCTCACTTCTGCTAAAATCATTAAAAAACTAGCCAATAACAGAGATGTTCCTCCCCAAATAAAGGTGAGGGTATAAATTATCCCAAATGAATTTGAACTTCCATATAGTCTAGAAGACCAGAAGTCTTTAAAACTATAATAAGGTTTTAATAACCAGAATAATGTCTTCTTGAATCATTGCAGCCATCCTTCTGACCCTCTGATCAATCACTAAGCCAACCCAGCAGATGTTTCTCCCTTTGTTTGCCCTCCCAAAAGACCCAGTCCATAAACTTGAATCAAGCATCACTGTGTAAGTGAAAAGGAAACAAAAGAAGTGTGTGAGCAGCTGGGAAATGAAGATTTGAGAGTAAAGGTTGTTTTTTCTTTCTCAGAACTATAGCTGCAGATTCATAATATATAAATTAGGTTTAAAACGGTTTTTTTAACGGGAAATTACATTTGACATCAAAAAGTTAAAACTGTTAGTTCCAAATGTATCATAAGGTAACCTTTGATAAAGTAATAGAGATTATTAACTTTTTGGTTTTGTTTTCTTTTTGGAACTAGGTTATTCAGAGAGTATTCTACACAGTCAACAGATCTTGGAGTGGAAAAATTACTTCTACGGAGATAAGAAAAAGCAACTTTTTGCAAGTATGCGTCTCATATAAAAATATAAAAAGCAATTTAAAGTCTTTTACTTTATTTATCAAATATTTGAGTGCTTACCCTATGCAAAGCATTGTCACTACTTTGTCATTATGCATTTGTTAAATACCTCTAATGAGACTCCAGTTATGTCGGGAAGGGCGGGGGACAATGAATCTCTGCCTGAGGGCATATACTGTGGAACAAAAGAAAGAAGTATACAGACAGGGACACCAGACTTGATGAGTTCTGCAGATGTGCATAAAAGATGCAGAGGAGGCCTCAACAAAAAGACAGGCATGATTTTGACCTGGGAGGATTTTAGGAGTTTACCAAGACTTTTTTTTAATTAATAGGGGATTCCATATAGAAGAAACAGCAAAAGCAACAGCCAGAAGCATGAAAGCGTTATGTTCAAGAATTGCCAAATGGTATTAAGTGGCCAAGAGCCCTGGAAGAGTGACTAGAGATAGGTCAGCAGGGTGGGCTGGGACCAGGTTGGGAATGGCCTTGCAAAACAAATGGAAGAATATTCTTCTACCGCTGGAGAAAAGTACTAAAAAAAATTTTTAAGAAAGAATACATTTCATTTAATTATGTATTTTATCAAATGAGAGGGTAAGTACTGGCCACTAAGAAGAGCTTTCCACTGGGATAATCTTCATGTCTGATTGTTTAAGCATCTATAAACCAGAAGAAGTGGAGTTGTTCACACTTGGAAGAAAAAGAAATGTTGTATTTTAAATGACTCTTACTAAATGAAGCTTGGGCTAATAAAACAACCTTATTACTCTTTTTTTTTTTTCCTGTCTTCACTGGAGACAGGCAAGGTAATGAAGACTTGGCAAAATTAGCAGTCCATGGTGGAGATGCAAACATTTTGTTATTCTAAAATGAACAGTCATCACCACAGTCATTACTGATACTTATCGAACACCTGATGCCAGCCTAGGCACTCAGTAGGTATTGTGGGCTGAGTTAAGACGGCAGCAGTTCCCTAACAGCTCAAGAATTATCATAATCCCTCCTGTTCCTGAAACACATTTTCATTTGAAGTTTTTGAATCATTATTGCAATCAGTTTGTTTTTACTGATGATAAAATTTTAGGCTGAAATACAGTTGAATGTCTTCTATAAGAGAATACAGAAGAAAGATGGCTGAACTCGAGGTAGATCTCAAATGTTCTCTTCCTAAAGAATGATTTGTTTTCTCCTTCCCTTTTCTTCCCTACCTCTCTCCTTAGTATCTCTCTTGGTGTATAAACAAATACTCATAAAACATTCATATAATGTGAGACATACAAAGTAGTAAATAAGCAGGCGTTGCTATTTATCTCTTCACCCTGCCATTTCACTGCCTTTTGCAAAGGAAACTCATGTTATCTGTAGTTGTATTTCCTGGTAAATACATACATGTAATATATAGTTTGTTGTTTTGTTTTTTGGTATGGCTGATATTTTGAGGGAATTTTTTAATACATGGAATCATACTTACTATTTTGTTAATTTGGCCTATTCACTTAACATTGTGTTAAGTTCTTTTCATTCCTGTCATATAAATCTATGTCGGTCTTCTAACTTCTGAATAAATGATTGCATGGCTTACTGTATTTCCATATACCTCTACTGATATTCAGGTCATTTGCAGATTTTCTCTATTACAGTGATGGGAAACATCCTTATACTTTCCTCTTATGTGTACAAACATAAGATTTCTTTAAGAGGAAATATCCTGGACCAAATGACATGTGCAGTTTTAGTTTGATAGATACTGCCTAGTTATACTTTCACCTCCATGCTCACCAACACAATAAATTCTCTCTTGTTCATGTCACAACAGTGGGTGAAAATGATGGCTCCTTGCTTCTAAAGATGTATTTTATTAAAGGTATTCTGCACTATACATATTAAAGGATATTTTAGAAGAAAAGCTTTATTTTATTACCCTAATAGAACTAGTACCATTTTGTATGTATTGTAGCATAAGCTCTTTTGTATGCTTTTAGGATTCTGCATAGTTCTTGGTGTGTATAATCATGTATCCTATACTTTGTAATTACTGCATCATGTTTTCCATGAGTTTCCTTTGTATGTAGGCTATAATTTTTACTCACTGCATAATCTTCCAGTGTAGTTTACCATAATTAACAATTTATGCTGTTCTCAATTTGCCAACAAGTGTTGTTTTCCCAATGTCTACATTTTTTTAAAAAAGTTGTTTAATCAGAGTAATACATTTGTATTACAAAATAGTCCTCTTTGTACTTTGTCTTTTTCACTATGAATCCTTTTTATTTTCTATTCATATTGCTACCTGTTTTCCTTTTTGTTAACATTTCTCTAGTATATATTTTCCTAACTTTTTATTACCCTTTTTATTTTAGGTATATCTCTTATAGACAACATATACCTAAATCTGTTTTGGGTCCTTAGTTTTTTGGTGGTGGTGGTTATTGTTTTTGAGACAGGGTTTCACTATGTAGTTCAGGCTTGCCTTGAACTTAATTTGTAGTCCAAGCTGACCTCAAACTTGTGGTAATCCTCCTGCCTTAGCCTCCTGAGAGCTGGGATTACAGGTGCGCACCACCACACCCAACTTGGGACCTTGATTTTGATACTTAATCAAAAATCTTTTACTAAGAAAATTTAGCTCAAAAAAATAAATAAATAAAAAGAAAATTTAGCTCATTTATCTTTATTGTTATTATTGATACATCTGATCTTATTTCTGCCATCTCATTTCTTTCTTTTTTTTATTCTGATCAGATATTTTAAAAACTTTTATAATGCTTAATTCTGTTTATATATTTTCTAAGTTATTGGAATAGGATTTTTCCTATTCTTTTTTTTTTAATTTTAAACAAAAGGAAAACAAGAAATCAACACATAACAGTTTTACCCCGACCAACAAAACAGCAACAATCATCGTCATATTGGATATTCCCAAAAATTATTTAAGACAAAAAATACAGACATGAAACATTATCTAACTGTTAATGCAATTGTTTTCAAATGAACATTTCACATTAAAAATAAAATCTGAAGGTGACCCTGAAAAAATTACATTTTACTCAAAATTCTTTTTCTGTCACACCAAATTTTTTATATACATAGATTTTGTTTCAGATGACATGATACTCTACCCAGAGGATCCCAAGAACTCCACACCTGTCTTTCTGTGACAGCAATGTATTGAGGTCTCCCAATACAGTTGTATTAAGGCTTACTTGATGTTTCATGTCGATTAATAATTGTTTTATATAACTGGGTGGACTAGTATTTGTTGCATTATTATCTCTTGCTCTTATATTGTTCCCTTGCCAACATATAATGACCTTTTTTGTCTCTCTTAATCAGTCTTGGCTTAAAATTAACTTTATCTGCAAATAGAATAGCTACCTCTGCTTTTTTCTGGACTCCCATTGCATGGAGTATTGTTTTTCATCCTTTAACTTTCAGTCTATGAGTATCTTTTTGAATTAAATGTGTTTCTTGTATACAGCATATTGTTAGATCTTGCTTCGTGATCCATTCTGCCAGTCTATGTCTTTTGACTAATGAATTAAGACCATTAACATTGATGGTTAAAACTGATACGTATTGACTTATCTTTATCATGTTGTTTTCTTTTTTCCTGGTGGACTCCTTCTATTGGAGTTTTGTAGAGCTGTAGTACTTATCATCCCTTTCTTTCTTAAGATCTTAAGATCTTTCATTTCTTTCTTAAGATCTCTTTTATATTGCTTTCTGAATTGTTTCCGAAAATGCCTTCATTTATCTATCCACTTATATGATACTTTGACTGACTATGGAATGGGTTCAAAACTACTGGGTTCAGGTATTCAGAACTATTGGATTCTGGTATTTTCCCTAGAAATGCATAGTGAGTCAGAGGAGACTAGTTTACTTTCGATTCAAGGCTCTTCAACTCCACCCACAAGACCTTTTACCCCAAACCCCCATGCGTTTATGGCAGTAAACTTAATTTCATTACAAAAGTAACCACTGTGTGGATGTGCAGTGTTAATATTGCTCATATAACTGAAAAGTTAGGAGCAGGGTTAGTTTATGACCACATATTGAGCCTGTCATTTAATTGTTCTGTGCTTGCTAGTTGAGGGACTTCTGAGAGCTGCAGGCCACATCCTGCCCTTTCTCTGTTTTTATGTCCTCTCCAACCGTGGGGGGTCAATCTCATCCTCTTCATCAGAGCAAAGTCCCATTAAGTCCCTCTTCAAGGTGAAGTCCCTTCCCTATTTTCTGTTCATTCTAACTGCCTATTGCCTCACCAAAAAAAAAAAAAAATTAAATGTAGTAGGCATTTATAATTTTAAAATTAATTCCTTTCTTTATACCATTTCAGACTCTAGCCCTTTTGGAAGAAGAGGAAGATATAAATCAAATCACAGATTACTTCTCTTATGAACATTTCTATGTTATTTATTGTAAATTCTGGGAACTAGATAGTGATCATGACCTGTACATCAGTCAAGCTGATCTCTCTCGATATAATGACCAGGGTAAGTGATTTTATAGATGCTAAAACTTAAACAAAGAATGGCATAAATTATCTCTACTCATTATGAGAAATTTCCATTTCTTCAGTTATATATCTAATCAGATCTCTTTACAAAGCTAAGATTTTTTTTTTTTTTTTTTTTTTTTTTTACCAGGGATCAAACTTACAACCTCGTGCCTGCCGGGCAGGCACTTAGGCCACTGAGCTAAATCCCCGGCCCTATTTTTTGAGACAGGATCTCACTATGCAGTTCAGGCTGGCCTTGAACTCACTTTGTAGCCCAGGCTGGTCTCGAACTCAAAACGATCCTCCTACCTCAGTCTCCTGAGTGCTTGGATTAAAGGCATGCACCATGCACCACCATGCCCAGCTCCAAAGCTAAGAATTTTTAAGTGGGAATTAGCAAACATAATTTAACATTTTTATTTAGAGCCAGATGTAAAAGGAATTTGGAGGTAAGTAAGCAATCACAGAAGCAGCAAGTCTTTGTAGTGATTTTTATGATGATGAATTGAATAAGATGTAAATCTGTATGTATGAGAATATGCATATGCACCTTTATAGACTTTCTTATTTAACAGTTTTTCCATAAAAAGCCATGGATGAAAATATCTCTACCTTGCCAAGTTTTATTTTTGAAGGACTCATAAATACTTTTTGGATTTAATTCCAGAAATACCTTTTCTCTAGAGGTGAATTTCATGTGCTTTCTTTTTTACAAAAATAAAAGTTACATATCACATGGTATTATGCTTTTTGCTTCACTTGTGGCTGTAGTAAAGGTAGAACCTATTGCAAATTGATTCTGTATTGTTAACCAAGCACCAAGATACATAAATCCATTCTACTTCCATAAGATTGTTCCTGTTCTATCCTTAAATGTCTTCTCAGCACTTTAAAAATTAGACTTTATCTTTGCAAAGTGAAAATCTTAAATGAATACACTGAATCTTGTTTCTGTTATATATCTATGACTGATACATGTCTTAAGAAAAGGCTCCTTACATATGATGTCAAGTTTCATACAGCTTTGCTTATTTAAGAAACAGAGTTAGCTCTTTCAAATTTGCAAGTGCCGTGCAGACACTAAGGGTAAATACTCAAATGTACTTGTTAAACACATTAATACTGTTGTCTCCCTTCTTCAAATACTCACAACCTTTTCATCACTAGAATAGCATAAAGATGTATATTCACAGGAATATCAAGTCAGCCTTGTTATGCACCTTCCCACTACCCATGAACAAATCATCTGTACATGCACCAGTCCCCAAGTCCCCAAATACTGCACGCAGTCACATAGCCATTCATGAGACCCGTGTTAATGGGATGAAGTTCCGAGAAACAGGTGTCTAGGCCTGCATAAATGAAAGGGCCACTAAACTCTATAAAATATCCACTCACTAAACTGTGCTTAATGATACAACATTGAATAACATGATCTTCAGTTTTAAGAGGCTAAAAACTTCCAAAGTTTAAAATGCCTTTTTAAAAAAGTAGTTAGGTTTGGGATTAAATACCCTTGCATTTCCTGTATCAGGCCCTCTTTTTTCTAGTTAGTACAAATTAACCCCATAAACCAGTACCAAAAAAAATATGGAGGATGTTTGTATAAACTTTAGTGTGCAGTCAGAAATGGCTTTCCACATACATTCCTAACTTTCTTCAGCCAAACCAATTATCCTTCATGTTGACTGTATGTAACTCCATGGAGAATTAGATACTGACAGCTGCTCACTCCCTAAAGATTTCACAGCTGGTCCGGAAATTGTAATGTGCATGTCATTGCCTGAGCTACTTTTTGAAGAACAGATCTTTTATTTGTAGGCATCTCCTTTTTTTTCTTTTTAGACTAATGCCTTTGGCTGTTTTGAATCTACAGCAAGGTACACTGTGATATGTTCTGTAGGATTTGTCATTAAAAAGGCACATACTACCTGAAGATATAATTGTCTCTGTAAATAAAATTTAGTGATGGAATTTCTAAAAATTTTGTATTTTCTACATAGTGCGACCCTGCCTCAAAAAACTAGGGCCGGGAGTTTGGCTCAGCGGCTTAAGCGCCTGCTCTGGCAGGCGTGAGGTTGTGAGTTCAATCCCTGGTGCCGCAAAAAAAAAAAAAAAAAAAAAAAAAATTTTTGTATTTTATCCTGGAATCATAAAATGGGAATAAGGAAAAGTAGGTTTATGGTATGTTTTGTTATCTTTTCTAAAATTGTTTGAAAGTACTCTCTTTTGCTTTGTTTCATTTTACATTGTTTTAAGAACTGCAATTAGTTCCCCCTTAAACTTAATATTATGATAAAATTTGTTTTAGAGAAAAATTTGTGTTATCTTACTAAATAACAAGATCAGTACAAATTCTATACATTTTTTGTGTTATCAGGATGTTCAAAATAAACTTAGAGCTCAACCATTTAGGGACAGATATCAACACATTTATTTGTTCTTTTTAAAATTACTAATTGATAGATATGAAGCTACTTGATTCTTTTGTTTTTTTTTTTTTTTTTTTTTTTTTTTTGCGGCACCGGGGATTGAACTCACAACCTCACGCCTGCCAGGACAGGCGCTTAAGGCACTGAGCCAAACTCCCGGCCCTGGTTTTTTGAGGCAGGGTTGCACTATGTAGCTTAGGCCGGTCTTGCGCTCGCCTTGTAGCCCAAGCCGGCCTCGAACCCACAACGCTCCGCCTACCTCAGCCTCCCGAGTGCTGGGATTAAAGGCGTGCGCCACCACGCCCGGCTTTGAAGCTACTTGATTCTAAAAAGTATAAATATTACATAATTAAGACCCACTCATATTCTTATGATAGAAGACTATTACGGTTTAGCTTGTAGCAAATGAAAATAAATCTGCCAGAAATATTGCCTATAAGGAATGTTTGTAACTAGTTTTGTAATTTCTTATTTGCATTTAGCTTCATCAAATAGAATAATCGAAAGGATATTCTCTGGGGCAGTAACAAGGTAAGAAAAAGTTTAAAACCTAGTTTAAAAATGAACTATAGTAATACCAGGTTGTCAAACAGCTCCTTGCTTAAACTTTATACTACTCACATAGCGAAGTTTGAAAAAAATCTGTTCAGTGTTCATAACTTTGCTCCAGAGTCAAACCAAAAATCTAACTTGAAAAAGCCTGTACAGCCACGAATGAGTCACACATTGCATCTCGCAGTCACAAATGGGTAACACTTCAGTCTCTCCCACTCTCACCCAGACAACATATAGTGCTTGCATTAGTGCATTAAAACATTTGTCACTGTGCATTTTTGGTGTTTTATTCACATAAAATACTGCAGCCATGGCTCCGAAGAAAGTGATACCAGCAGGAAAGCCAAGAGGAAAGCTGTAAGAGCCACAATAGAGTTAAAGGAGGAAATCGTTGTGAAAGTTGTTAAAAGTCCTGGAAAAACGTATTTATAAGTGTAAATTTTGGCCCTTATAGCCAGTTATTTGGTTTTCCATTATTTCTTATAGAAAAATACGTTCAGTTCTCAAACTTTTTCATGTCTGGACATGAATCTGGATGAAACTGAGTTTGACAACCAAGGTGTCACTGTGTAAATGATTCCATAAACACTCCCATTTTAGCAAGCCTTTCTGCATAATTTGGTATGGCTACTGGATCAAATGACACCTTACAAAACATATAGTTATGGTTAATACAAGACAGTAATTCTTTAAGTATTCTATATATAAATACAGGAAACAATGGTGTTTGATCTCCTCACTTGCAGATTTTTATTTCTTCTTCTTTGCACATTTTCTCATTTTACCTCGAAAGCTTTTAAAAATAAAATAGGTCCAGAAGGGTTATCCTTTATGAAATAATCATTCATTCTGATTTTTTTTAATTCTGAAACTACATTTCTAAAACCAAATGTTGCTTTATTTATTAATTGCTTAGGAAGTACTATAACCATGTGTTTTCTTCAGAGGAAAAACAGTGCAGAAAGAGGGAAGAATGAGCTATGCAGATTTTGTTTGGTTTTTGATATCTGAGGAAGACAAAAGGAACCCCACCAGGTAGGACTTCTAAATTTTCTTTGCCAAACTGCTAAACACCTGACGTGAATCCTGACATGTGTCCTAGTAAAGCTGATTCAACGAAGGGATGCTAAGATAGGTTAGACTTACGTGTAATTTCTGTCTTCGTGGAGCTGTCAGTGTAGAAAAGGAAATGGACCTGGAATCCAGTCATGGCATATCAAGAGACTAGTGCTCTCTCCCCACAGGAACAGAGGCGAAGTGGCATGTAAGTTGTCCTGGAGGAAAAGTGGGATTAGCAAGCGTTTACTCAGAATATGGAAATAGATACATGAATTTCAGTTCTTTTATGATCTTAATGGTTCATAGTAAATTGCAGAAGGAAGGAAAAGCAAATAGTGTGTGACTAGTATACAAAATCATGTCCTTATTATGCTACTTGGGATCATCTGTCCCTTTCCTTGGCATTTTCAAAGACACCTTGATTTTTAGTTGTGAATTTACATGTCTGTCTCTACTACTCTGTCTCGTATTAAACCAGATCTCTAGGTCTCTCTTGTCTTTTTATCCTTAGCTTGTGTAACACAAAGTTCTGTGTATATATATGTAGTTTGTGCTGGGTATCAAAGGGAGGCAGGGAATGCGGTCCCCAATGCTGCTGGCAGGTATAACTGACCCAGCTGGTTCCATATTGTTATCTAAATGTTGCAAAAAGTTATCTAAATGTTGGGTTATTGTTTGTAAATCACTGGGGAAGAAAGAAAAATAGCTATGATTTCTTAGAGCAGCTTGTTACATTTTAAAGTAACTTTTCCATTTCAAAGTAGGAATTTATTGTCTATTGTGTGTAGCTTAGAAAATATGGATGAGCAGAAGAAAATAATTTCAATACTAGTAATTCTAACACCTAAGAAAGGAAAAGAAAAAAAAAAACCGAAAACACCTGTTTGGCGGGAGGGGCAGTACTAGAGATTGAACTCGGGGCATTGTACCACTAAGCTACATCTCAGCCCCTTTTCATTCTATGAGACAAGGTCTCACTAAGTTGCACTGCTGGCCACAGACTTGCCATTCTCTGGCCTCAGCCTCCTGAGTAGGTGGGATTATAGTCATGCATCACTGCACCCAGCTGGTATTAAATCTTAATTAACATACATCAAAATATTCATGGAATGTTCTCCTAAATAGCCTCTAATATTTAATATCCAATTGAATAGTTGGAATAGCTACTGTTTTTTCCAGAGAATAAATTCCCAGAAAAAAAGGAATTGCTAAGGTAAAGAGGTTAGAATTTTTTTTTTTTTTTTTTTTTTTTGGTAGCTCAGAGAACTGAACCCAGGGCATACTCAGCAAGCACTCTATCACTGAACTACATTCCAGACCTTTTTTAAATTTTAGTTTTGAGATAGTCTTGCTAAGTTGCCCAGGCTGGGCTCAAAATTGTGATCCTCATACCTTAGCCGCCCATGTAGCTGGAATTACAGGCAAGTCCACTAAACCTGGCAGCACAGTTGAATCTGAAAACTATTATGTAGGGCTGGAGATGTGGCTCAGTGGTAGAGCTCTTGCCTTGCATGTACAAGGCCCTGGGTTTGATCCCCAATACTACCAAAAAAGAAAAAAGAAAGAAAGAAAGAAAGAAAGAAAGAAAGAAAGAAAGAAAGAAAGAAAGAAAAGAAAAGAAAAAGAAAGAAAAAAAATTATGTAAAGGAAAAGATGCCAAAGAAAAGCACCACATATTGTATGAGTTCATTTATAACTGTGTGTTGCATAATGACATTTCAGTCAACAACAGGCCATGTACATGACAGTGGTCCCGTAAAATTATGTCACCTAGTGACATGATAGTACACTTAGTTTAAGTATACACTGCGATATTCACACAGTGAAACTGCTCAGTAACACATTTCCCAGAATAAATCCTTGTTAAGCAATGCATAACTATATGTATATTGTCCAAAACAGGCAAATTTACAGAAAGTAGTCTCTGAGGGTGCCCATGGAGCAGTAAAAAATGAGTGCTAATGGAGTATGTTTTGGAGGTGATGAAAATATCCCAGAATTAACTGTAGTGATGGTTACTCAACTCTGAATATGATAAAAAAAAAATCGTATGTTTTAAATAGAAGGATCATATATGTGAAATACATTTCAATTGAGTTGTTTTTAAAAACAAAGAATTGAGATAATAAAAAGTATGTTCTCTGACCAAAATGAGATTAATATAGAAATCAGTGGGAGAAAAATAATTGGAAAATCTCCACATACTTAGAAATTTAGAAACATACTTCTAAATAATCCACATGGCCAGGCATGGTAGCACACACCTGTAATCCAGCACTCAATAGGCTGAGGCAGGAGGGTCGATGCAAGTTCAAGGCCAGCCTGAATTGCATACTAAAACCCTGTCTCAGAAAGCCCAAAAAAAAATCCATGAATCAAAAAAGATAACACAGGAATTATATATTCAAAAGATAATAAAAGAACACTACAAATAACATATATACATGTAAATATGGTGTCTTAAATGAAATGGAACAATTTCCTTTAAGAATCACAATAAAACTTCCTCAAGAAGAAATAGAAAGCCTGTATATTCTCATATCAACTAAAGAAAATTAAATTCATAGTTTAAACTCTTCTGAAAAAGAAATACCCTGTCCAGATGATTTTATCATATTTTTCCAATCATTTCAAGAAATAAAATGAAACTCATATTTAAGAAAATTTAGTAGGCAGCACTTTACAGAAATCAGGTTTCTGGTTTATGACAAACATTTGAAGCTGGGTGTGGTGGTGCACGCCTTTAATCCCAGCACTCAGGAGGCTGAGGTAGGCAGAGCATTGTAAATTGGAGGCTGGCTTAGACTACAATGTGAGCCAGGCCAGGCTGAACTACATAGTGCGACCCTGTCTCAAAACACTAGGGCCAGGAGTTTGGCTCAGTGGCTTATGCGCCTGCCTGACAGGTGTGAGGTTGTGAGTTCGATCCCTGGTGCCACAAAAAAAAAAAAAAAAAAAAAAAAAAAATTGACGAGAGGAGTTTCATGAAAGAAGTAATACACTCACTAAAGTGTGATACGTGCTGGGTAAAATACTATGTACAATTAAAATCTCAAGTCTTTCCTGTGCCTGGTCCCACCAAGCAGGGTTAGATACAGAAAATGTTTTGGAGTGATTGTTTTCATGGAAAGACTCTTAGCAAACCTTATTTTGGTATGTCCTATAGATACCTGTTCTGCTTTTTATCACATCCTGTTTCTTGGTCTAAGTGTCATCTCCAGCAATTATTTCATTCACCTCTGGTATGTCTAAGGGCAGGTTAATGTCTATAAGGTAGTACTGCTAAAAGATGTATATTTAATATACAAAGGAATACACATTTAGTTACTTCCTAAACAATAATGGAGTTTTATACACCTGTCTTCTTGAAAAGCTTACAGAAGTATATATCAGGGACATTTTTTTAAAAGTCACTTATCCAGACCTTAATTTTGTCTAGCCCAAGGACAGGGGAAGCGATAATCTTGTTTGTGTCTACAATTGTACAAATACAGTTTACCATTGATATAACTACCCTTTGAAAACTTATGGTAAATATAGCAAAACTAAACACTGATTTTCTATGGATAGTTACTCCTTCTACAATACACTATTTCCTAATTTTCCTCTTCTGAATACTCATTGCTTTTAGACTCTGAGAAGATAAGTTAACATTGCTAAAGAAAAAAATAGAAAACTTGCATTGAAAGAAACTTTAGAGACTGTCCAGCACATACAATAAGAAAATTCCAGCCAAGTGTGGTGGTGCACACATATGCCAGCATTTGGCAGGCTGAGGCAGGAGGACCACGATGAGTTCAAGGCCTGCTATGATATGTAGTGATTTCAAGCCCAGCCTGAATAGCAAAACCCTATCTCAACTTCCCCACAAAAAAAAAAAAAAAAAAAAAAACCATCTAAATATATCCTACAGCTATTTAATTTCTCACCCAGCCCATGCTTCTAAATTACCAGGGACTAGTAACTACTGACTGAAGCAGTCTTGTTACATTTTTCTAGATCTACACCTAACATCACCTCTCTTTTATACATTGATGTTTATCCTCTCTCTGTCTCACAAAATTGTATGTGATTCATCTACTACATCTTTCATATATTTAAAGGCTGCTATCATGTGCCTTTGGCAGACATCAGGGCAGTGTGTCTATCTCTGCATTCTAGTTTTCTTTCTCCCTGTGTGCTATTGCAGAGAACTGAAGTATATGCTTTAGTTTGACTTACTGATTAGAAAGTCGCTTAGCTTAGTTCTTGATTGAAAATGCAAGTAGCTAAAGTACTTCAGTTTCTATTTCTTACTAAAATGAGTTGCCTTTCACTTCAGTCCTGTTAGGTTCTTGTCAAAATCAAGATTTGCTTTCCAATTTTTTTGTTTTTGTTTTTGTTTTCTTAAGGAATTTCAAGACATCAGGCAAGTCCCTAGTTACTAACACGTTTATTTAACCCTTAGCTTATGAGATCTATCTTTTCAAAGTTTTTCACACAGTCAGGAATTGTTTCAAAATGAGGCAATGTTCTGCCCTTTTTATAACTCTGAGAAAAGATATGACTGGAACACACCATGACTCAACTACTACCTCATATTGGTTGAATCCAGTAAATGACCTTTCTGTTCTTTAATGGTACTAAACATCAACTTGGTACAGTTTGTACACTATATTCCTAAAAGGATTTTGTCAGTTATTACATGTTGTAATTTGTTACAATAATGTAAAATTTATCTTTCTCAGAAAAGGTACCCAAAGACCTTAGTGTGACTTACTTGCAAACAATTAACAGTCACAATTTAGTTATCTTCTTTCCCCAAGAGATTGTTCAAAACTATAATATGTATGCTGGTTCTTACTATGGTTTCAGATCTTTTCTGGTTCTTAATATGGGTTTAGACCTACAAATGTGAACTGAACCAAAGAGATACTTGATCCTTCTCTTGAACTGTCCTGTACCATGACATAGTGACTTTAAAAAAATCTTCCCTTTTACCAGTTAGTGCTCTTGGTTTCATATTCTGTGATTGATTATATAACTATAGATGGTGCTCTAACAGTGCTGTGATGACAAAGTAGCTATAATAAAGAGTGATTATGTTTCTAAGTGAAGCTAGCAATTTAACCACACAGTACTTTTCTTCTCTCTTTGAAACACCATTACGATGCCAGTAAAAATATTTTTAAAAGGAATAAACCTGTAGTTTATGAAGTAAATGAAGAGATAAGGTTCAGAAACTGGAAAGCGGATGAATATAGTGGAATGCCTGAATCCTCAGCCAGCAGACAAAAAAAAATCAACAAGTAACCAGATATACTCAACAAAACCTCTACACATTTAGGACTTGGGGATATCATGAACCTTAGAAATGGGGGCAGGGTAAAGATGCTGCCAACAAATGGATGAGTTTATAGAAAATTTGTTTAAAGAAACAGTTAATCGGGCCAAGGATTTAGCTCAGCAGCATAAGTGCCTGCCTGGCAAGCACAAGATCATGAGTTTGATCTCCAGTACCAAAAAAAAAACAAAAAGAAAGAAAGAAAGAAAGAAAGAAAGAAAGAAAGAAAGAAAGAAAGAAAGAGTTGATCTCCAAATCATATCCTCTACCCTGGTATAAAAGTGATGCTTCATTCTCTGGGGCATACAGAATAGAGCGCCTCTGCACTGGGGAGCACTGGTTTAGCTGAAGGTGTGAATACTGTATTAGTCCTTCATATGTTGAATCCAAACTTGAGGGTGAGGAATTTATAAGGAAAAGAGGTTGATTTAGTTCCCAGTTTTGGAGGTTGAAGGCATGACACTACTATAGCTCAGCTCAGGTGAAGATCTCCTGGTAGATGGATCACAGCAGTAGGAGCTCATTCAAGAGGAACAGATCAGCCAAACATAGTGGCACATGGCTATAATTCCAGCACTCAGGGAAGTTGAGGCAGGAAGATCACAATTTTGAGCCCAGCATGAGAAATTTAGTGACTTGAAAAGACATTGTCTAAAAATCAAAAACAAACTGGTGATACAGCTCAGTGCAAAGGCCCTGGGTCCAGTGCCCAGTACTGCAAGAGGGGTATGGGGAGCGACAACATGGTGAGACAGACAGAGGAGGCAGGGAAGGCCCAGTCTTGCTCTTCTATAACAGCCAAGTTCCCATGAGAACTATCTTATTCCCTCTGAGTACAGAGCCCCCAGTAACCCACCAACCTGCCACTAGACCCCACCTCTTAACATCACCACACTGGGGACCATGTCTTTAACACATAAACCTTGGTGGGAGTCATGGACAACACACACAAATTATAGCAGATGCCATGTTGAAAATAGATTAGTACATATTAAATGCTGAGATATGCAGTTTTCACTCCTCACTCAGGTCACAGAATGCTATCTCTGCCCTGAACCTCTAAGCAAGACACTATAAAGATACCTTTCTGAGAAATCTGACTAGCTCGAGAATGAAGCTATGAAAGTTTGACATTGGGTCTTTCCCAAGGAAGGAACCCAGCCACATCATTTCACAGTAAATCCTAAAGTCACCAAACTCGTGGATCAGAACTGCAGAGCAGCTCTTAGCAACTATTCTTAAATATTAGCAGAGAAAAAAGGATCACTAGATACCTGGGTAGAAAAGAGACCAAATGCAGGGAAACAGAGGTAACTATGATGGAAGAGATTTTCAAAGAAAACTTTAGCAACAATAAAAATGCTGTTAATAATTACCTCTCAGCTATAAGAGAAGAAACTACATTCAGAGAACCTGAACAGAAAGGTGTCTTTATAAAGGAAACGTGCAGGGAACCAATAAAAGAAGTCTGCAAAATTAAATCTATAATAGAAGAAAGGGAGACTGTGTATCAGTGCCTTTAAAAATATGAAGGAGAAGAACCACCAACCTTTCAATAGAAAAAAGGCACACTCAAGTGCCCAGGATCTGAGCCTACTTCAGCATCACACGCCTGTAGTCCCAGCTATTTGGGAGGCTGGGGCAGAAAGATCACTTGAGCTAGCTGAGAAACATAATAAGACCCTTCTCAAATTAAAAAAAATTAAATTAAATTTAAAAAGGCCAGATCAAAACATTCACCCATCATGCTCCCCTTTTGAGGAAGCAGAATGGGTAGAATATACCACATCAAACGAACAAGTAAAAAATAAGGAAAATGTGATATACAAGAAACAGGAGAAAGGCAAAAGGGATCCCTAGCATGGAATTGTTGTTTGTTTGTTTTGTGGCACTGGGGATCGAACTCACAACCTCACACCTGCCAGACAGGCACTTAAGGCACTGATCCAAACTCCCAGCCCTAGTTTTTTGAAGCAGAGTGGCACTATGTAGCTCAGGCTGGCCTTGCGCTCACGTTGCAACCCAAACTGGCCTCGAACTCACAACGCTCCACCTACCTCAGCCTCCCGAGTGCTGGGATTAAAGGCGTGCTCCACCACGCCCGGCTCCTAGCATGGAATTGTTAACCAGACCTAAGTCTGAGCAGACCATGGTAGAGCAGATCAGAAGAAACCAAGGAGGCCTTCATCAGGAAAATGCAATTGTTTGAACATCTGATGGCACTGTGTGGACTTAGCCAACTGCAGAATTTGGTGGTTGAATTAATAGCCAGTACAACACGTACATGGAAAACTAAGCAAATAAGAGTTAAAAGAAAAATGTAGTCATAAAGTCTAAACGTGGAGCAGTTTATATTAAGAGAATGGGAAAAGCATGCAACTAAAGTGGATGGAAATAGTAAAAGAGTTAAAACCTCATCTTTTATAGTGTAAAATCAGAGTTCTTAAAAATAAAAGAGAGGATTAAATAAGGGGTGTTTTCTGAAAATATGAAGAGAAAAAGCAAAATAATCAGGTGTTGAAAGGGGTTGATTCTAGGATGAGAAAGTAGGAAGACTTAAACCATGTGTAAGTCTGAAGTATACATACATGGAAATGTGTTTAAAAGAAATATGGGTAGTGGCAGATCTGGATGAATAAAGGACCTTTACCAGGACAGTGCTAATGAGCACCCTTATCTCCTAGCATTGAGTACTGGTTCCGCTGCATGGACATGGATGGAGACGGAGTGCTCTCCATGTATGAGCTGGAGTACTTCTACGAGGAGCAGTGTGAACGAATGGAAGCCATGGGCATTGAGCCCTTGCCATTTCATGATCTTCTGTGCCAGATGCTGGACCTGGTGAAGCCAGCCTGTGATGGTGAGAACAAATGAACAACAATTTGCAGTTTCCACCTGTGCAAATAGAGTGGGGCACAAAATCCTAGATTGCCCTAAGGTAACTTTCTGGAGCTTTCCTTATAGGCTTTTCAAGTACAGAAGTGTTTCTTCTCAGCTATTGACTTAAACCAGCAATAGTGGAAAATCTGCTGTTGAAGAAACTGATTTTTTCTCTTGAGACAGAAAACAGATTAGTGATTGCCAGGAGCTGAGGGTTGAGCAGAGGTGGGCAAACAGCTTGACGGATACAGAGCTTCCTTTGGGGTAATAATATTTGGAATTAGATCATAGTAATGTTTGCATGACATCACAAGCATACTAAAAGCCACTGAATTATAGATAAAAATGGTGCATTTTATCTTGATTTTTACTCTGGGTATTACACATGTACTTTTAGACATCAGTGAAAGTTTTTTTCTTTTCTCTTGCCAAAACAGCTTTAAATAAAATTGATCAGGTGTATTTGTTTTTATATAGGCAAAATAACTCTGCGAGATCTGAAGAGGTGCCGAATGGCTCACATCTTCTATGACACTTTCTTTAATCTGGAAAAGTACTTGGACCATGAACAGAGAGATCCCTTTGCAGTCCAGAAGGTACCAGAATAAGTTTAACTTTAAGAACTAAAGTATTGGGTTGGGTGACACATATTAAAATGCTGTCTGGAAATCTTAGTATTTAAAGAGATAACATTTAAAATATTTCATCATGGCACACGCCTTTAATCCCAGCACTCGGGAGACTGAGGTAGGAGGAGCATCGTGAGTTCGAGGCCAGCTTGGGCCACAACACAAGCGCAAGGCCGGCCTGAGCTACATAGTGCGACCCTGCCTCAAAAAACTAGGCCCGGGAGTTTGGCTCAGTGGTTTAAGCACCTGTCTGGCAGGTGTGAAGTTGTCAGTTAGATCCCCGGTGCCGCAAAAAATAAAATATTTCATCGTATACTGAAAAGAGATTATAAAGTAGGGAAGCCTTAGGTTTGATCCAGAGAGAAAGAGACAGGCCATAAATAAAATAATAAGAGTAACACATTGAGAGCATGTCTGTCCCCACTGCTAATCTGCATAGGCCTGAGTACTTTGCACTGAGTGGACTGTCCTTCACCAGGCCACACACACCTGTCATCCCAGGACTTGGGAGGCTGAGGCAGGAGGATCACCATGAGTTTGCGGCCAGCCTGTGCTGTAAATTACTTCAAAAATATTGTCTTTCTTTTAAAAATATATCAGTAGGCATATCTGTATTGGCCTTGACTTAATTGTGCCATGTATTTTCAGGATTCTGTAGTAAATAAATTTCCCTAGTAAAAGCTAAAAGCTCTCCACAATAGATGCCTTCAGATAATACAGCACTTTTTCAGATGTTAATGATTGCTGTGTAGGGGCCTCAGTTTTAAATATTGTTCTACATCTGAATAAAGATGAGTGCCCTTCCCCTGCAAAAAAACCTGTAGATCCTCAGTAAACCCTGAAGACATAATCCACATCCAATCAAGTGTGGTGGCACACACCTGTAATCCCAGCACTTGGAAAGCTAAGGCAGGAGGATTGCCTGGAGTTCAAGGCCAGACTGGGCTACATAGTGAGTTCAAGGCTGGCCCGAACTGTATAGAAAGACCATCTCAAATCCAAAAGTAAAAACAAAAAAATTTTTTAATCCATGTCCAAACGAAAAACAGTATTACTATTTGCTCTTTCCATTCCCTGGTTTAAAAAGTAAAAATTATGTTGATAGAAAAGAATCGTTTCAGTTGAGTGACAGTACAACTTCAAGAAGCTTTTGCAGTTTTTGTCTTTTTCTTCCATGCGTTACATAATGGTTTGACCTAAATGACAGTAAGAATATGAAGATAACTTTCTAAGAACAAATGCTCTGAAGCTGACCTCGGGAAATATCAAGGTGCATTATTGCCGGCTAACGTCAACATTATATTTCATTGAAAAAAATTTGTGGTATTTTGATACAATTTCTCTACATAGTTCAGACTGTCCTTGAACTATATAGCCCAGGCTGACCTCAAACTCATGGCTATCTTCCTGCCTCAGCCTCCTGCGTGCTGGGACTACAGATTTTTGCCCAGATACATTTTCTTGAATTCATCAAGCTCCGTTACTTTATATACCTCTAAGCAAAGAAGAAAATATATGCATATATGCACGCATGCCAATTATAAGTATGAAACGCATGGCAATTTCAGGCATATTAAAAGGGTGGAGTAAAGAGGGTCTTAAAATTGATTAAATATAGTAAGAAACCATGTGACCATTGTATGGCCAAGGTTTAGGTACTTCTATTCTTCTAGGTGTAACTGACCTTAAGCCCTAGGGCAATACTCACTCATTCTCAACTTGGGAATACATTTTGCGTAGCACATATATAATCCAAGACACTGCCCATTGTTGAAAGGAATAAAAATGTGTAGCCTTTATTCCCTTCATTCATTTTGTGTTATACTTTACTTTTAATTTTTATTTTATATGGGGTGGCAATTATCTATATTTGTTCATATATGTGAAGAATATTATTAGTAAGAAAGTGCTCAATTCTCAGTACTATGTTGAAGAGTTACTGAGTATACAGAAATGCCAAAGAGCAAAAAGGGACAGCCAAAGCATATAGAGAGAAAGAAATGATTTGAGGAGAGGCTGTATGCAAGAAGATAGCACAGGTGATATGGCATCTGAGGTGGCTTTTAAAGAAACAATACAAATTTGCTAGAGAAAAGGGTGACACATTTTGGGTGGATGTTTACCGACCGCAGTCATTCCAGATCACTGCTTTACAAGTGCTGGGGAGAAGGAACTAGAAAAAGGTCTTATTACAAAACTAAAGAATCTATACATGGACTGGGCATGGCAGCACACACCCATAATCCCACCACTCCGGGAGGCTGAGGCAGTAAGACTGCAAATTCAAGACAAATAAGGCAGTTTAGCAAGTTAGCAAGACCCTGTCTCAAAGTTAAAAAGGGGACTGGTGATACAGCTCAGTGATAAGACCATAAATAAATTCAATCATCAGGTTTAAAAAAAGCGAAAAACAAAAACACCTCCGGACTTCAAGCCAGGTGTAGTGGTGCACAACTCTAATTCCAACATTTTTGGAGGCTGAGGCAGGAAGATCACAAGTTCAAGTCTGGCCTAGACAATTTAGCAAGCCTCTGTCTCAAAATTAAAAAAAGGGGCTAGGAATGTAGCTCAGTTGTAAAGAACCTCTGGGTTTGATCCTCAATACCAAAAAAGACTCTGAACGTATGAAAAATCTAGCTGCAAAACACTTTGTTATAATTTTGTGATTTGAAGTGTAGGAAATCCCCCATAGGCGTGTACCTTAACACCTCTTTAACGTGCTGAAACACTTTCAGATAGGTTTTTTCAGCAGTCTGTTTGTGACAACCTACTCCAGTTCTGTCTTTGCTGATTTGTTTCCGGTGGCTGTCTTCTTTCTGATTAGGATGTTGAGAACGATGGGCCCGAGCCCTCAGACTGGGACAGGTTTGCTGCTGAGGAGTACGAGACTCTCGTTGCAGAGGAATCTGCCCAAGCACAGTTCCAGGAAAGGTGAGTGAGTACCATATGTCTTGTTGAACTTTTTAACAGGTGTGCCCATGTCAGGAGTACAAAAACCACCTTTTAAAATGTCTATTTTTTACACTTTTGAAGAGCATAAAAATGACTGATTTAACTGTTACTTAAGTGAGTTCTTCTCCCAGCAATTTTCTCCCCTTTTCTTCACCAACTTCCTGACAGTCTTCTCACATCCCATTTCCTTTTTTTTTTTTTTTTTTTTTGTGGTATGGCATTCGAACTCACAGCCTCGCACCTGCCCAGCAGGGGCTTAAGCCACTGAGCCAAACTCCCAGCCCTATTTTTTTTGAGACAGAGTCACACTATGTAGTTCAGGCTGCCTTGCTCATGTTGTAGCCCAAGCTGGCCTCGAACTCACAACGCGCCTCCTACCTCAGCCTCCCGAGTGCTGGGATTAAAGGCATGTGCCAGCACACCCGGCCCATTTCCTTTAATAAGTCACATCTTTATGGAAACCAAGATCCTGGAGCAGTCATACTGCTTCTTTTGTGACCACAGTAAACCCTATAGATAAAGGAACTGAAGCTTCTTTCAATAATAAAGTGATCATGTTTAAAATAAATTTTCATGGTGCATAGTTTTGTGCATGCAATCCTGAATAAGTAACTCTGTGTAATTTATAGTAGTAGGAAAAATTCCATAAAGGGATCATGTTAAGAAATCAAATTATGTGAGAATTTTACCAGTTGGCAATTTTCAGAAGTTTTATAATTTGTTGACTTTTTCCATCATTTTCTAGTGATTCATTTAGCAGTTCTTCTGATTCTTCCTTAGTCCTCTCTGTGTATTCAAATGCATGTACACTATTTTTTCTTACTCAAATGGAGCACACAGTATTCATTGTTTGGTACCCTGCTTTTTCCACACTTAATAATATACTTGAGATTACCCCATAGTGTATCTAAAGACTCATTTTTTATAGCTGCATAATATTCTACTGTGTAGTCATGTTGTTATTTTGCAGTCCTCTGTTGATGTTATATTTGTAACATTTCACATATATTAGAAATTATACTGTTAGAACAGATCATCCTGTATACGTGTCGTTATATACATATATAGAATAAATTCCTAAAACTGTAGCAAACAGATCAGCATCCTTAAACTAAGTATCTATGAGGAGTTTGAAAAAGACATGAGAGTTTCAGAGAAACCAAGCAATCATGCAGACACCCAAAACAAGCAACAGCAGGGTGCCATTTCCATGCATAGGCCTAGTGGAACAAGAAGATGAAACCATCAACAGAGCCTAGAGACAATAGCTGTATAGAAAGGGGAATCTCGTAGGACCTGTGATGTTCACTGATAATGGGATTTTACTAACCCAGAGCAACCCACCCTAGGGAGCTGTTAGTGAAGATACCAAACTTCATTCTCTTCATATCTCTTAGTAGCCTGCTGATGGCTCCTTTTGGCCTCCGGTCAGAAAGAAGACCCAGGAAACCCCTGATGTCTATTCACAGCAGCCCCTAAGAGCATTGGGGAAAGAGCTAGAGGAAGAGTAGATTTGGAGGGATAAACAGGAAATACCGAGCTGAGTAGGTAACGTGCAGTAAGTAGTTCTGCACAGAGACTGTACCATGATGTTTTTAATGTCTCTTTTTTTGGTTTGGTTTGGTTTTTGTTTTTGTTTGTTTTGAGACAGAGTCTTGCTATATAATTCAGGTAGGCCTTGAACTCTCTACATAGCCCAGGCTGGCCTCTAATTCAGGCAGTCCTCCTGCCTCAGCCTCCCAAATGCTAGAATTAGAGGTATGTGCCACCAACCTGGCTTTAGTGTCTTTTTGAAGGTGCACAGTACACCACCACATAGCACTTTTTATAATCTGGAGACTGCTTAAATTCGTTTAGCAACAAAACTTGAGTTTCATTTTTATATTAGTGACCTAAAAACCCTTAAAATCATTCATCAGGTATTAAATATCTGAAGCCTGGCCTTATCACAAGAGAAAGAAAACTTGGATTCATAACATGATTTAATTTTTTGTTAAGACTTAAAAGACCTTTTTCAAAAGTTAATCTTATGAAACATTAGAACATATGTGGACATTTATAATAGTGAAAAATTGGAAAGAATCCAAATATAGAATAATAAAACTGTACTACAGATCTGGGAGTGGGGGTGCATACCTATGTAATTCCATGTACCTGTGAAGCTGAGGCAGGAGGGTTGGAAGTTCAAACCCAGCCTGGGTAACTTAGACCCTATCTCAAAATAAAATTGTAAAAAGGGCTGGGATATAGCTCAGTGGTAGAGCACTCCTGCATTTAATTCCCAGTATTACAAAAGAATTGTGTGTGTGTGTGTGTGTGTGTGTGTGTGTGTGTGTGTGTGGAGAAAGAGAGGCCGTGAAAGTGTTAAAATCATTTTATAGATGCGTATTTCTTTACTTCCATTCACCCTCCCTCCCCTACCAAAAAAATAGGGACAAAGAAAACAGCTTTGAAATATCAAGTAAAAGCTAGTTGTGGTGGCACACACTTATTACACCAGCACTCAGGAGGAGGATCATGAGTTCAAAGTTATGGGCTATGTGGAGAGACTGAGGCAGTGTGAACTAGTGAACTGTCTCGAAACAGCAAGGGGAGGGGACAGATGGACAAACTGACAGAAGGAAGGATAAAAGGAAGAAAATACATCAAATACAATCAGAGAAAGAAAAGTAGCAAAAACAAAATTAGTGTATGTGAGGACAATATAAGGAATGCAACTTTATGTATTAGGCAGTGGAACAAATGGAATATATATAGTTAGAGATATTATATTCAAAGATAGTAGAAAAGCTTCTTATGAAATAAAAGACCTAAATATCAAAGGTTAGAAGTCACATGTATCCAAGAAATACTGATAATAATTGACCCTCCAATATGTATTGTGAATTTACTGGAATTCAAAGATGAATAAATGTTTATTTTGGTTTTATTCTTTCCCATTTAAAAAAAAAACATAAGTCACAGGACAGAAAAAAATAAATCAGCCTTGCCTCAGATACCTCTGTGTAAAATTAAATATAGAAAGACCATGAAATAATGATTACAACTTTCTCAAAGAAATTCTTTTTAATTTTTTTTTACTATTTCAGTTTATTAGTATGGTACATGTATGTAGTAGATGTTTACATTCCTTCTGGAAAGTTGGTACATGTACATAACACATCTTAATTCCTGTTTTCATCCGCTTTCCATTTCCCCCTCCTTCTTCCCCCAACCCTTGATTAATGTTTTGTTTGGGAGGGTAGTTTTGGTTTTGGGTTTTGTTTGTTTGTTTGGTATATGTTTGCAGTACATAATGTTATGTTCCTTGTGTGGAGTTGGTACATGTACATAACACATCTCAGCTCCTTTGTTCATCCCTTATCCCTTTCCTTCCTCCTCCTCTTGATCTCCTCGGCCTTGATACGAACAATCTATCTCCCTACTTCCTGTTATCTGTCTTTTATTTCGCTCTTTATTTTTATTCTGGGTTTCTTGTATAAAAGAAACAATGTAATATTTAAGCTTGTGTATTTTCACTTAACATTATGGTCTTAAGGTGTATCCATTTTCCTACAAATGACTCAAATCTGTCCTTTATGGCAGAGTAAGACTCCATGATGTTTAAATACCATATTTCCTGTATTCATCTGTTGATGGATATACATGGGCTGCATCCAAGATTTAGCTATTATGAATTGTGCTGCTATAAACATAAATATACATGTATCTCTATAATATGATGTCTTTAGGAGGATACCTGGAAGACTAATTAACTGGGTCAAATGGAATTTCTGGTTTTAGTTTTTTGAGGTATCTTCATACTGATTTCCATAGTGGTTGTACTAGTTTACATTCCCACCAACAATGTAGATGAGTTCCTGTTTCCCATAGCCTCTCCAGCGTTTGTTATTACTTGATTTCTTGATAATATCCATTCTTTGTGGGGTAAGGAAGAATCTCAGTGTTGTTTTAATTTGTATTTCGCTAAGGGCCAGTGATGTTGAATATTTTGTCATGTACTTACTGGCCATTGATACTTTCTCTGTGAAGTGTCTATTCATTTCACTTGCCGATTTTTTTTTCACTTGCTCATTTTTTAACTGGGTGTTTTATTTTGAGGGGGTCTAAAATATTTGAGTTCTTTATATTCTAGATGTAAATCCTCCATCTGAGGAATTGCTGATAAAAAATGTTTTACCTACTGTGTAGATTGTCATTTCACTCTATTGGTTGTTTCTTTTGCTATGAAAATTTTTCATTTCTTTTTTTTTTTTTCTTCTTCTTCTTTTTTCTTTTTACCAGGGATAGAACTCACGACCTCATGCTTACCAGGCAAGCACTTGAATCACCGACCTAAATCCCCAGGCCAAGGTTTTTAATTTGATATGGTCCTACCTGTTAACTCTTGGTACTATTTCTTGGGCAACCAGGATTCTGTTCCAAAGTCCTTGCCTTGCCTTGGTTATGCCTATGACATCAAAAGTTTTACCTATCTTTTCTTCCAGCAGGTTGTTTCTGGTTTAACAGATATTTCTTTCATCAGTTTAGATTTTAGTTAAGTACATGGTGAGAGATATAGGTCTAGATTCACTATTGTGCATGTGGATGGCCAGTCTTCCCAATACCATTTATTACAGGCTATCTTTCCTCTAGTGTGTGTTTTTGGCTGCTCGGTCAAAGATCAAATAGTTGAATGTACTTAGGTTTTTTTCTGCATCCTTGATTCTGTGGTATTCATTCTCTTGTTTATCTTTGTGCCAGTACCATAATGTATCTGTCACAGTAGCTTTGTGTTATAACTTCAAGTCTGGGATTGTGATGCCTCTTTCTTGCTCTTTTTTACCCAAGATTGCTTTTGCTATTCTGGGTCTTTTCTGGTTCTACATGTATTGTAGGGTTGTTTTCTCAGGAATACTGTTGGAATTTGTATATAAATTTTGGAAGTATGGTCATTTTAACCAGAAGGAACAGGGAATATCTTTCTGTTGTCTGATGTCCTCTTCAATTTCCTTTTTCAGAATACTATAGTTTCTTTTTTTTTTTTTTTTGATACCAGGAATCAAACTCGACCTGACACTTATCAGGCAGACACTTATGCCAGTGAGCTAAATTCCCAGCCCTATAGTTTCTCTTGTAGAGGTCTTTTACTTCCCTAGTTAGATTAATTCCTAAGTATTTAATTTTTCTTAGTGCTATTGTGCATGGTATTTTTCTCTTAATTTCTTTTTCAGTGGGTTCATTATTAGTGCACAGGAACACTAACGATTTTGTGTGTTGATTTTGCATCCTGCCACATTACTGAATTTGATTATTAATTCTAAGAAGTTTTGGTGGATTATTTCTATGAATTTTATCTTAGTGGATTATATCTCTCCTATGTGGAGAATCATGTTATCTGCAAATAGTGATAATTTAACTTTTTCCTTTCCTATGCATATTCCTTTTATTTCATTTTCTTGCTAAATTGCTCTTGCTAGCGTTTTGAGTATGTACTATGTTGAATGAGAGTAGTAATGGAGGACATGCTTTTATATTGTTCCTGATTTTAGAAGGAAAGCTTTCAGGTTTTCCCCATTTAATACAATATTAGAAGTAGATTTTGTCATAAATGGCTTTTATCAGATTGAAATAAAGTCCTTCTATGCCTATTTTCTTCAGTGTTTTCATCATTAAAGGATGTTGGATTTTTGTCAGACTTTTCTGTGCCTATTGAAATGATAATGTGATTTGGTCCTTGTTTCTGTTTATGCAATGTATTGCATTTATTGATTTGCATATGTTCAACCATCCTTGCATCCCTGGGATGAAGTCTGCTTGGTCATGATGTGTGATTTTTTGATTATTCATTGAATTCTGTTTGGCAATATCTTGTTGAAGACTTTTGTATATATATTCATTAAAGAGATTGGTCTGTAGTTCTTTTTTTGGTTGGATCCTTGTCTGGTTTTGGAATCAAGGTCATGGTAGCTCCCTGGAATGATGTTGGGAGAACTCACTTTCAATTTCATTAAAAGGCTTCCTGTTGGATTGTTCCCTGAACCAATATGTAGTGGCCTTCTCTGCCTCTTTTGATCAGTTTTGGCTTGAAATCCACCCTGTCTGAATATAAGATAGCTGCTATATTTAGGTTGCTGTTACATGGAACTTTGTTTTCCATACTTTGATGTTTAGTCTGTGAGTTTGTTTCGCAATTAAATGTGTTGCTTGTAGAGCATACTGTTGGATTTTGTTTCTTGATCCATTCTTCCAGTTTGTCTTTTGACTGGGGAATTGAAATCACTCATTTTGAGAGTTATTACTGATAGATATTGACTTATTCCAGTCATTGTCTTATTTTCCTTTTATTGGTTCCCTGTCTTTCCCTTCTACCTGGTGTATTCATTCTATTAAACTTTTTGTCATTGTTAACTTCCTTATCTCTTTTAGAGTATCTTTGAGAATTCTTTGTAATGGTCATGAATTTCTTTAGGTGCTCTTTATCATGAAAGTATCTTATTTCTCCATATATTTTGAAACATAGTTTTCCAGGTCAGCCTGAGATGGAAGTTGTTTTCTTTTAGGACTTGAAACATTTTACTCCAAGCTGTCCTGGTCTTGAAGATTTGGGTTGAGAAGTATTCTACAATTTTAATGGGTTTTCCTTTACAAGTAATTTGTTGCTTTTCTCTAACTGCTTTTAAGATTCTGTTTTGTTGAACTTTCAAGATTTTGACTATGATATGTCATGGAAAGGTTCTTTTCTGATCATGGTTATTTGGGGTTGTATACGCCTCACCTATCTATATGTTAAATTCTTTCACCTTATTTGGAAAGTTCAGGGGTTTGTTTTGGTTGTTTTGTTTTGTTTTGTTTTGTTTTGAACTGTGTAGTTCAGGCTGGCCTTCAACTCACTATGTAACGTAAGTTTTCAGCTATTATAGCAAACTAGATCTTTATGTCATTTATGCTGTCTTCTGTTTTTTTTTTTTTCAGTAACTCTAATCTCAGATTAGTCTTCTTTGTGTCATCTAGAACTGTTGGATCCATTTTTCATATTCTTTTGTTGTCTTTAAGGTATCTCTCATTAATTGGTCACTGACAACAGCCCCGTCTTCTAGTTCTGAGTCTCTGTCCTCACATTTGTCACTAATGCTGCCCATACATTCAACAGAATTTTTAATCTCTTGACTTTCTATTTGGAGCCCTTTTATGGATGCTAATCCTTTTCTGTGCTGGTGATGCATGTTTTACATTCTTTTGCTTAGGTCTATTCACTTTTATTAATGTCTTTAAACTCACAATTTTGCTAAATTGGCCCAGTATCTTGTTAGTTATATCTCCTGTAATATTGCCAATTGCCTATTGAACGGTTTTGTTATCTCCCCCTATACTACTTCAGATAATTTAAGTGTGAGGCTTTGGTTCCCTCCCCTTTGATGCAAAATGAATGGATCCACTTTGGGGGAGTTGAGAGTTTTTGGAGGCATTTTGTTACCTTGTCTTCTCATGTTTCTTTTTTGTTTTATGGTTGGTTGGTTGGTCCATTTGTTGGTTGGTTTTTTTTGAGACACAGTCTTGCTGTGTAGTTAAGGCTGGGCTTGAACTCACTATGTAGCCCAAGCTGGCCTCAAATTTGAAGCAATCATCCTCCCTTAGCCTCCTGAGTGCTGGGACTATAGACATGTGCTACCACACCTGACTTCATGTTTATTTGTTTATATGTTTATTTTGTGTTGAAGCTTATGAGTTTATTATAGTGGAAAGTTTTGTTACTAGTATGGAGCCCTTTTTAGTTGATGTCTATTTTTCAGTGGTGTTCTCTGTGCATAGCTAATTATAGTCCTTTGCCTATGTCCCAGTACCCAGCCACCTCCACTTACTTGACAGAGAGAAAGTTACAGCGTGTTTGGCCCAATACCCAGCTCTTGCAGAATGGGCCACAGTATTGTTAATGCCCTGCCCCCGGCATTGTAGATAATGGCATTTCAAGAAAGTCAATTAACAGCAACAATTATGATTCCTTGCCTGTAATAATTACATCAGCATCAGTTATAACATGTTAAATAGGACCAATCAAGTACCACCCTTGTCCATAGAAAAGAAATCTATAATTATATTATGAACACTAAGATAACCCATATATTGTCCCACTACTGACCTGCAGTTAATATCTTCTAAAAGGAACATTTTTACCTCTACTAACAATGGCATGGTATTCAACAGCATTAGTGTAAAGTTAACTATTCATCTAGAAATTCATAAAGTTAAAAAAAATTCATAAAGTTGAATAGTTATATTAGTAAAGGTTGGGGGTTAGACAATGAAAAACAAAAAAATGAAAAATTTGAAAAGTTATTTGATGGACTACAAGAAAGAGGAGAGGAGATTAAAATGGGGGTCCTAGCCAGGCGTGGTGGCACATGCCTTTAATCCCAGCACTTGGGAGACTGAGGTAGGAGGAGCATCATGAGTTCAAGGCCAGCTTGGGCTACAATGCGAGCACAAGGCCGGCCTGAGCTACATAGTGCGACCCTGCCTCAAATAAAACTAGGGCCGGGAGTTTGGCTCAGTGGCTTAAGTACCTGTCTGGCAGGCGCAAGGTTGTGAGTTTGATCCTTGGTGCCGCAAAAAAAAAAAAAAAAAAAAGGATGGGGGGTGGGGATCCTATTAAGGAGTAAAAGGAAATTATTAGTGATAGAGAATCGGCACTGAAAAGAATGAACAAGAAAAAATAAAAAGCAAAAATGGGAAAAAAGAAACTAAAAGAAGAGAAAAAATAAAGTGGAAGAAAAACCCGATGAAGTAACAATAAAAATAATACAAAATAGGAAAATCAAAACAGTTGTAATTCCATTGTTATTGAATAAGTGGTTTCTTTACACAATCTTCAGGCTTGGGATCCAGCCAGACTCAATTTTCTGTGCCTAGCTTTAGGGCCAATGGATCTCTGAGGTACCTTCCTTACCTTAGGGGCCTCTCTGTTGGTTCCCCCCAGACTGTAGTTACTGTTCCAGCCCACGTGTTGGTAGATGGGGAACACCATCAGTCCTGGGTTCTCTGCATGATGTAGGCACAGGCGTGGTACAGGTGGGCTACTGGACTTAATGGCAACAGTCATGGGGTCTGGCTGCCCTTCCTCTCCCAGGGTGTTATCTTCATCCAGGATTGGGTTGGTTGGTTAGTCTCGACCTCTGCGCTTCTTCATGCTGTACTCCACTGGGGCCAGGGTGCCACTCCTGCATTTTAGGTGTGCTCTCTCACTTGGCAGGGCACAGCTCCCATAGAAAGACATTCTAACCCAAGAATTTTATACTAAAACAAGATAATATTCATGCATAAAAACACAGATGAGTCTTTTTTGTTTTGTTTTGTATTTTTGGTACTGGAGATCGAACTCATGACCTTGTGCTTACCAGGCAAGTGCTTGAGTCACTGAGCTAAATTCCTAGCCCTACAGATGGGTTTTTTTTGTTTTGTTTTTTTGTTTTTTTTTTTTTTGCGGCACCGGGGATTGAGCTCACAACCTCACACCTGTCAGGCAGGCGCGGAAGCCACTGAGCCAAATTCCTAGCCCTAGTTTTATGAGACAGGGTCGCACTATGTAGTTCAGGCTGGCCTTGCACTCACGTTGTAGCCCAAGCCAGCCTCGAACTCACAAGGGTCCGCCTACCTCAGCATCCCGAGTGCTGGGATTAAAGGCGTGCACCACCACACCCGGCCAGATAGGTATTTTTAAACATGTAAGAATTAGAGGTGATACAGCAGCTTTGAACCCTGTAAAAACAACATAATCATATAACCAAGAGACAAACCGAAACAGTTGAATATTAAATGAATTAAGATTTCTTAAAACAGCTGTCCTAACATCAGATTTTTGAAGGAAAAAAAATGGGAAATTGAGATATGTTGTTTGTAGACTTGGTAAACTATTTCCTGAAAATGGATAAAAATACTTTTGTGGTTTATGTCACTATATATTAAATACAAATTATATGCCAAGCAAAACCTCTTTTAAAAAAAGCAGTAATATAGAAAGCTTTTCATTTCAAGGAAGTAGAGTGAACATTGCTATCGTTTCCAGTGTCTCACTTATAGGAAGAATAGAAACTTCCAGGGACCACTGAAAAGGAAAAGGAGACAGGGTCAGACTGAAGGAGACAGCAGTTTGCATGCTTCTTAATAGAATAAAAAGATAATTGTTACAGATAATGGGAGCATCACTTAGTAATCCACAGAAGCAGCATCCAGGTAGGTGAGCCCTGTGTACCCCACCCCATTTCTGAAGAAGAGACACAAGCAGTGAGTGCAAGAGCCTGGCACAGCAAAAACCTGGTAACTGAAAGATCTACACCCTGGCAGCACAGCACAGACAAGACCAGCCTTACTTGCTTCTTCTCGTGCAGCCAGTGCAAAAAGAGGCAGCAATCTGCCCTCATCTACACAGAAAAGCAGACAAATACAACACAGTTAAAAAAAATATCAATACTCACACAGACCTCTAATCCCAGCACTCAGGAGGCTGAGGCAGAAGGATTGCATGAGTTCAAGTTGAGCCTGGACCACAAAGTCAGTTCAAGGACAGTCTAACTACATAGCAACACCCTGTCTCAAAAAAAATAAATAAATAAAAAACTCAATTTATGCAAGAACTTTCACCCTTGGAAGACAACACAGCAATCAGAACAAGATATCCAAACAAATATATTTAATGTTTTCAAAGGATAAGAGTAAATATCACAGTATTGAGGCAGTGTCTTAAAAATTAAAATAATAAAAACTATGGTCATTGGACTGCTCATGATCATACAGCTAAAGTTTTTTTTTTGATTGGGATAACAAATCCTTTTAGCAGCAGAAATAACGGCCAAGTAATTCCTAGATTTTAAGCTATATAAGCAAGTGGAAAAATTCTGCCTTAGCTTTGCTCATTGCTGAGACAAAATACCTGACCAGGGATAAAGAAGGAAAGATTTATTTAGCTCACAGTTTGTAGAGGTTTCAGTTCATAGTTGGCTGGCTTCAGGGCAGGGTGGCATGGTAGAGGGGCATCGCAGAGGAGAAACAGTTCATGGTAGGCAGAGGGCAGGAAGACAGCAAAGCAGTGAAGTTACAAGCAGCAAGTGACCACAGCGGCTCTCCATCCCTTGTATTTTATCCGGGCTACCCACCTTTAGGGCAGGCAGCACTAACACCCAGAATGGGTCTTCCCATTATCCACTATCTATGCCAAACCAATCAGTGGAATAACTTAGTAATCACACACTCTAGATCCAGCCACCTCTGAAAAACTCCACTTATGACCACATAAGGCTTTGGGGGAACTTCTAGACACAAGCTATAATGAATGCATAGAGTCAATAATAAGTAATCTGTTAACCAGGTTATAAATGTAAGGGGTGATCAAAAAAATATAATGTGTGTGACACACTGTCATTAATTCTTCTCAAAGAACACATTTTTCTTCAAATACACTTATTCCATCATTCTTACCACTTTCCAAATCACTTCTGGAAGCCCTCTTTTGTTTCTTTCCAAGATGTGACCAAAACTACGGGAAATGCTACTACCAAGTGCCATTCAGCAGCCTCATAAAAACATTACAGTGTGTCCTTAATCACCTTATTCACTAGTTCTGGCACTGTGTGACTTCTGGATTATCTCCAAACTCAAAAAGATCATGAAAGGTAAACATTTTTAATCTATTCAGGAAATCAAGGTAGCCATGACAATGCAATTAAAGACACTGCCAATATTGAGATACTAATTTCATACCATTTTTCACATTACAAAATATTCTTTTGACATTTTTCAAGTCTTTTGGGGGGATTTTAGTTTGGTTTTGGGGGAATGAGGTTGAGACAGGGTCTCACTATGTAGTCCAGACTGGCCTTCAACTCACAGCAACTCTCCTGCCTCAGCCTCCCTGTGAGTGCTGGGATTATGAGCATGTACCATCACACCTGACCTTTTTTTCAAATTTAAAAAGATAAAAGTATTTTTAGAGTATAGGTTGTACCAAAACAGGTGATGGAAGACAGTTTTGGCCCAGAGGCTATAATTTGTTGATCCCTGCATTTAGAATGAAAATGCAGATCACAAAAACTAAAGAACTGAAAATCTACCAGAACAACAATAGATTTCAACAAAAAGGAATGGAGCAATATTATTTGAGTACTGCAGAGAGAATAACTTTGAACTGAGAATTCTCTCTGCCTACTGAAATGTAAAGACCGAATAAAAACATTTTCAGAGTTTCAGATATGCAGAAAGTTCATTTACCTCCCACAGACCATATCTAAAAGAAATATTAGATGATATATCTCATCAATAAGGTAAATAGCCAAGATGACAGCACATGCCAGTAATCTGAATACTAGGTAAGAAGACCACTGCAAGTTTGAAGTCAGCCTGAGCTACATAGTGAGTTCAAGACCAGCTTGCATTATGTTGCAAGACTCTGACTCAAGACCTCTCCCACTCTGGACACCTCAGTAGCAGGGCAAGCTTGGACCTTCACGCCCCCCCCCCACCGAACCTCTCCCACTCCAGAGACCTCGGCAGTGGGACAAGCTTGGACCTTTGCCCCACCACCACCAGTACCTCCCCCACCCTAGAGACCTACACAGCCTGTGGATCATTGACGGCAGCACTTCCATCTCTACCCTGGAGTCTTCAACAGCCCAGGGACCATCAGCATCCTGTCCACTGTCTGTAGAACCCTGGTGGGCTGGCGGAAGCCTCACCCCTCACCCACACAGAGGACCCCAGTGGGCCTGTGACTGTATGGTGAGTTTCCCCCTCAAGTAGAGGACATCACTGCATCATCAGGAGCAACAATGAACCCTCCCCTTCAACTGTAGGACTTTGGAAGCCCAGCAAGAGTGTGGGTGAGTCCTTCTTCCATGCAGAAAACAGCAGGTGGGTTGAGAAGAGGGCTGACAAGGCCTCCCCCAACCTGGAGAAACTTGAAAGGGCCTAGGAGACCCCCTGTGACACAGTAGGGTCCCAGCTGAGGCACACAATATAGCCAGGTAAATCTGGCAGCATGGAACAACCTAAAGCCACAGTAACAGTAGGAGCTAAGGGTTGGCTTACATCAATACTCCTAGGCTACTCAGCCTAGGGAGAATATAAGACTCACACAAAAGGACCTGCAGGAGGAATCCAAGTGACTGGCCCCTCCACTTCATTGAGGGACTCAGCAATTGGACAAAAATCACCCATACAGTAGGACCCTAAGACACACACACCAGTCACTAGAGACTAATGGGATTGAAAGACCAAAATATTAATCCAAGAAGTGAAAATGAAAAGACAAAAAAGCAAAATATAATCTCAAATGTCCACTCCATCAGGAACGACTATAGGGGACACTGAAATAGAGGACACTGAAAGCCACACACCTGCAATTTCTGAAAAGATAGCAAGTGAAATAAACAAATCCATGAAGCTATAGAGGAAATCAGATTAGAAATAATCTCTCAGGTAAAGAAAGAAATGATGACCTTGGGAAAGGAATTACTTGGCATAGCTAGAGAAGACATAGATAATTAAAAAAAAAAAAAAGTACATGAGCATGGGAAAATGATGGAAACCTTGAATGAGCAATTTAGGAAACAAATAAAATGCATGAAAAAAATTCAAGGAGATATCCAGGAAATATAAAGCTCCATTGAAAGCTGGCAAAACTGTTTAAATGAAGCTGAGGATAGACTTTCAGACCTCGAAGACAGGATCACAGCTAGTGATCATGAAAGGAAAGAACTTGTAAAAATAACAAGGGAGCATGAAATAACAATTCAACAGCTTCAAGATGATGCAAAGAGAACCAATATAAGACTGATAGGCATCAATGAAAATGCAGGAATCAACACAACTGACTTAAAAAAAAAAACTTTGCAGAAGTAATGGTGGAAAATTTCCCAAACATGGGAAAAGAATTAGATATGCAGATAAGTGAAGCATATAGAACACTAAACAGTCATAACCAAAATAAATCTATACCCAGACATATAATAATTAAGATCCCAGACATACAGCATAAAAACAATACTAAAAGCTGTTAGAGAAAAGACACAACTCACCTAACAAGGAAGTCCCATTAGAATCACGGCAGACTTTTCAGCACAAACCCTCAAGTTAAGACAAGCTTGGAGTGAAGTATTTCAAGCCCTGACAGAAAACAACTTTTAGCCCAGATTGATATACCCTGCAAAACTTTCTTTCAAAATTAATGGAGAGATAAGATACTTCCATGACAAAGATCAACTGAAGAAATTCAGAAAGAATACTGAAAGACGTAATAGAGACAGAAATGACTACAATTCCCAGAACAACAACAGAAGAAAAACAGGCAGGACAAGCAATTACATGAGGGGGAAAAGCAGGAAAACAACAACAGGACAGTAACATGACAAAGTTAAGCCAGTACATATCAGTTATAACCATCAATGTAAATGGCCCCAATTCACCAATTAAAAGAAATAGGCTGACAGAATGGATCAAGAAACAGGATCCCACAATATGCTGTATACAAGAAACACATCTGACTCAAAAGGAAACTCATAGACTAAAAGTCAAAGGATGGAAAACAATTTTCCATGTGACAGGAACACAGAAAAAAGTGGGTGTAGCTATTCTGTTTGCAGACAGTGTAAACTTCAAACCAAAAATGATCAAAAGAGATAAAGAAGGTCATTACATACTTGTTAGGGAGAAAATTCAAGAGGAAGAGCTAACAATCATAAATATATATGTACCAAATACAAGAGCACCCAACTATATAAGACAAATACTAACAGACATGAAAAACCAAATATGCAATAACATAATTATAACAGGGGGCCTTAATACCCCATTGTCACATACAGAAAGATAAATAAGACAAAAAGTTGGCAAAGAAATAACAGAACTGAATCAAACCTGTGAACACATGGACTTAGTAGATGTTTACAGAGTGTTCCACCCAACAACATCAGAATACACATTTGTCTCACCTGCACATGGGATGTTCGCTAAAATAGGCCATATACTAGCCCATAGAACATGCTTAAGTAAATGCAAAGGGATTGAAATTATCCCATGCATATTTTCTGATCATAGTGCACTGAAATTGGAAATTAACAGCAAAAGAAACTGCAAAACCTACATAAACACATGGAAATTAAATAACAACCTCTTGAACAACCAATAGGTTACAGATTAAAGAAATTAAACAAAACCTAAAATTCAATGAAAATGCAGAAACAACATACTGAAACTTGTGGGATGCAATGAAAGTGGTACTAAGAGGAAAATATATAGCAATAAATTGTCACATCAAGAAAACAGAATGAGCACAAACAACCTAATGCTACACCTCAAGATTCTAGAAAAAGAAGAGCAAGTCAAGCTCAAAGCTCATAGAAGACAGGAAATTATAAAGATCAGAGCAGAAATCAATGCAATTGAGACTAAGAAAACAATACAAAAAAATAATGAATCAAAGAGCTGGTTCCTTGAGAGACTAAACAAAATTGATGAACCTCCAGCCAACCTCCAGCCAACCTCCAAGAAAAAGAAAAAACTCACATTCATGCAGTAAGGAATGAAAAGGGAGAAATTAGTACAGATCTCATGGAAATTCAGAAGATCGTGAATACTTACTTTGAAAATCTTTACTTACATAGGGTGGAAAACAGAAGAAATGGACAAATTCCTAGAAATGTATGAACTACCAAAGCTGAGTCAAGAAGATATAACAATTTTGAATAACCCAATATCAGCTACTGAAATTGAAAATGTGATTAAAAACTTACCAACAAAGAAAAGTCCAGGTCCTGATGGATTCATGGCTGAATTCTACAAGAAATTTAGAGAACTTTTAATGCCAATACTACTCAAACTCTTCAATGAAATTAAAAGGGAAGCAATCCTCTCTAACTCATTCCTGGAGGCAAGTATTACTCAGATACCAAAACCAGAGAAGGATCCAACAAAGAGAGAGATTTACAGGCCAATCTCCCTAATGAACATTGATGCAAAAATCCTTAATAAGATACTGGTGAATAGACTGTAGCAAATCATCAAGAAGATTATACATCATGACCAAGTGGAATTTATCCCAGGAATGCAGGGATAGTTTAACATATGCAAATTGATAAATGTAATACACCACATCAATAGTGCCAGAGACAAAAAATCACATGATCATCTCAATTGACGCAGAAAAAGCTTTTGATAAAGTCCATTACTTGTTCATGATAAAAAAAAACTTACAAAAACTTGGAATAGATGTCTACCTCAATCTGATAAAAGCCATCTATGACAAACCAACAGCCAACGTTATACTAAATGGACAAAAACTGAAAGCTTTCACTCTAAAATCAGGAACAAGACAAGGATGTCCACCTTCACCACTCCTATTCAATATAGTTCTGGAAACATTAACCAGAGCAATTAGATAAGAGAGAGAAATAAAAGGAATAAGAATAGGAAAGGAAGAAGTTAAATTATCACTACTCTACATAGAAGACCCTAAAAACTCCTTCAAAAGACTACTAGAGTTAATAAACAAATTCAGCAGTGTAGCTGGATACAAAGTCAACACTCAAAAATCAGTAGCATTCCTGTACACAAATAACAAACTCAGAAATTATGGAAACAACAAATCAATCTAACATAGAATGTAAAAGACCTATATGCTGAAAACTATAGTACTCTGAAAAGAAAGATTGAGGAGGATGTTAGAAAATGGAAAGATAGTTGGGCGTGGTGGTGCATGCCTTTAATCCCAGCACTCAGGAGGCTGAGGGAGGAGGATCATTGTGAGTTCGAGACCAACCTGAACTGCATAGTGAGACCCTGTCTCAAAAAAATAGGCCTGGAGATTTAGCTCAGTGGCTTAAATGCCTGCCTGGCAGGCATGAGGCTGTGAGTTTGATCCCTGGTACCAAAAAAATAAAAAGTAATAAAAAATGAAAGAAAATGGAAAGATATCCCTTGCTCTTTCTTATGGAGAACCAACACTGTGAAAATGGCCGTACTCCCAAAACTGTTATGCAGATTTAATGCAATCCAAATCAAAATACCATTAACATACCTTACAGATCTAGAGAAAACACTCCTAAAATTCATCTGGAACCAAAAGAGACCTAGAATAACCAAGGCAATTCTAGGCAGCAAAAGCAAGGCAAGAGGCATCTCAATTCCTGACTTGAAATTATACTCCAAAGCTACAGTGATAAAATCAGTATGGTACTGGCAAAAAAAATAGACCTGAGGATCAATGGAACAGATTAGAAGATGCAAATACAATTACAAAGACACTCAGCCACCTTATATTAGACAAAGGGGCATGTTCACTGGAAGAAACATAGCCTCTTTAATAAATGTTGCTGGAAAAATTGGCTTTCCACTTGCTGAAGAATGAAACTAGACCCATGTCTATCACCATGCACTAAAGTCAAAATGGATCAAAGATCTAAATGTTAGAAGAGAAACACTAAACTTACTGGAAGACAAGGTAGGCAAAAATCTTTAAAACATAGGGGTAGGCAAAGAGTTCATGAACAAATCACAAACTGCATGAGAAGTACTTCAAATAATCAACAACTGGGATCTCATTTTATTAAAAAGCTTTTGCACTTCAAAAGAAATCACCAGTAAAGTGAAAAGAAAGCCCACAGAATGGGAAAGAATTCTAGCCAACTGTCCCTCAGACAAAGGACTTACATGCAGAACATACAAAGAATTGAAAAACATCAGGCCCCCAAATTCAAAGACCCAATCCAAAAATGGGCATCTGAGATGAACGCATGCTTCTCAGATGAAGAAACACAAACGCCAAATAAATCCATGAAGAAGTGCTCAACATCGCTGGTCATTTGAGAAATGCAAATCAAAACAACATTGAGATTCTATCTCACTCTAGAAAGAATGGCCACCATCAAGAAATCAACTGATAACAAATGTTGGCAGGGCTGTGGGGAAAAAGGAACCCTTCTCCACTGTTGGTGGGAGTGTAGACTAGTGTGACCACTGTGGAAATCAGTATGGAGATTCCTCAAAAAACTAGGATTGGAAATCCCCTTCAATCCTGCTATTTCCCTTCTGGGTATTTTCCCAGAAAAACTGAAAGTGTCATGTCACACTGATACATGTGCACCCATGTCTATAGCAGCACAATTTGTAATAGCTAAATCTTGGAAACAACCAAAATGCCCATCAACCACAGAATGGATGAAAAAGTTACGGTGTTTTTATACAATGGAATATTACTCAGCTATAAAAAAGGATGATCTTCAGGCTTTTATAGGTAAATGGAGGCAACTTGAGACTATACTCATAAGTAAAATAAATCAAATTCACATTTGTAAATATCATTGTCTCCCTAGTATAAAAAATAATAATAAGCTGAAAGAGTAATAAGACCCAAAGTGTATAATAGATATTGTAATAATGAAAGGAAAAGAAAGTGCTCAAAATTAAAGAGCAGCTGGGATAAGGGAAAGGAGAAATGGAAGAAAGGAAAGGATTATATGTTTGTAGATATACACATATAACTTATGTATGTATAAGTATGCAAGATGGATTAACTATACTACTAATTCTCTGTTAGCTCATTGAAAGAATAGTTTGTGCTGTCATTGTTTGACTGTCTGATTATTTTTATGCCTAGATTTCATAACTTGAACAACTACTTCTAAGATAACAATATGTAATATATTGAATAGTATTGATATCTTACTGGATTTTTTTTTAAATTCTATATTCTACCTTTTTTCTGGTTTGCTTTTTTAAAATTAAAAAAAGACTGACTCAAGAAACTAAATAATAATAATAATAATAATTTTAAAATTAAATAAAAATTAAGCAAAGAAGGTAAATAGATCCTAGAGGAAATAGTGGAATACCAAGACAGTCATGGGCTGAGAGTGTAGCTCATGGTAGAGTACATAGTTAACATGTTCAAGGCCCTGGATTCAATCCCCAACATGAAAAAAAAAAGCAATTATGAGTAATAAAAGTAGTAAAACTCATTTTCAGGACAAGAAAAGTATGAATAGAAATACTGTTAACATAAGACAGCAAAAGGATCGGAGCTGTATGCTGAGGTTCTTCATTACAGTAGCGATTATAGCTACTAGCAAATTTATATATATCAGTAGCTATCTTAAAATTTTTAAGGTCAGTTACTAGAATAATAAAAATGAAATGGAAAACTTTCAAATTAGGGTCTCACTGTACTGCCCAAGCTAGTCTTGAACTTTGGGTACAAATGATCCTCCTGCCCTAGTTTCTAAGTAGCTGGGGTCACCTGTGTACACTGCTAAGCCCAGGTTGGAAAAAAATGCTCTTAAAATTGGAGAGACTGTAGTTTTTCCCTTTTGTCCAGAGTAGCTGTCCGCAATGTCTCTCTCGCTTTCTCTCTTCCACCTTCCAATAAATTGTCTTCCTTTGTTTAAAAAAAAAGAAAAAAAACTAAGCAAACTAAGACCACCACCACCTTAATAAATAAAGGGTAGCCGGGCGTGGTGGCGCACACCTTTAATCCCAGCACTCAGGAGGCTGAGGCAGGAGGATTGTTGTGAGTTCGAGACCAGCCTGGGCTACAAAGTGAGTTCAAGGCCAGCCTGAACTTGAACTCACATACATAGGGAGACCCTGTCTCAAAATATAAGGCTGGAGATTTAGCTCAGTGGCATAAGCACCTGCCTGGCAGGCACGAGGTTGTGAGTTTGATCCACGGTACCTAAATAAATAAATAAAAAGTACTAATTCCATCTCTCAAAAATAACCAGCTAAAGTGTTGTGGGGGAAAAAATTCCCTTCACAGTAGCAAGAAAAAAGTGACTTGAAAAATATATATGAAGAAAGCTGTAAAAGTTAACTAAAGGGACTCAGCAGCATAAGCGCCTGCCTAGCAAGCGAGAGGTCATGAGTTCTCTCACTGGTACCAAAAAAAGAAAAAGTTAACTAAAGGATATAAAGACCTGTTGACTAATTAAAATTAGTTTAATATAATCCCCCCAATTACACTGTGGAACTTGATAAGCTGATTCTAAAATCCACGTGCAGCAAAAAAGACACAATAGCAGTGAATTTTGAAAAGGAACAAAGATATGGACAGGGAAGGTGGTAAGCCCATAGTATTAAACCCAATGTACTATTCATGCCAAAACAAATTTAGGCATAGCAAGTTAGTGGTCTTCTGTATCTGTGGGTTCTGCATCTGTGGATTCAACCAAGCATGTATTAAAAATATCTCAGAAAAAATGTATACTGAAATGTACAGACTTTTTCTTGTCATTCCCTAAGGTAGTGAGATAGCATTTATTTTGTATTATAAGTAATCTAGAGATGATTTAAAGTACTTGGACAATTCTATATTATAAATATGACATCTTAAATGTGTCAGGAAAAAAATGTATCAGGAAAAGACTAGTCAGTGAAATATTACTTTTACATAGTAGGGTGAAAAAGTGAGTATTAAACTTGTGTGTGTGCATGCTAATAAATGGACTTTAGAAGCATAGAAATAATGGGAGAGATTCATAAAGAAATATATTTGAAGACATTTTTAAAATGACAAATTCTATATCACAAACTGGGTTGCATGATATGACCAATATTATTTGTTTATAAATAGGATTATTCAAAAGCAACAATAAGAAGATAAGCATTGCCCAATTCCCTCTTTGTTTTGTTTTGTTTTGAGTTTGAGTTTTTTGGGGGGGTTTTTTGCTAGGATTATAGGCATGTACCACCATGCCCGATTCTAAAACAGTCAACAGACAAACATTTCATCCAAGAAATAAACATGAAAATTATTATTTCACAAACATTAAAATGCATTAAAGAAATTTTTTAAATCAACTGTTACAGTTGGAGATTTCAACACTCCTTTAGTAACTGATAGAATAACTGTAGACAGTAAGGATACAGAAGACTTGAACAACACAATATATTTTGTTTAATGTCAGAGAACACTGTGCAAAAGCATAAAAATATTTACTTTTTACAAGCGCACATGTAAACTTCTCTAGGACAGACCATATGTTAGGCCAGTAAAACAAGACGTTAGATAAATTCAAACACATTGCAGTAATAAAAATATCTTGTCTGACCAAAATTCAATTAAATTAGAAGTTAGTAACAGAAATCTGGGAATGCCAAAATATTTCATAATGAACAGAGCCTCAGAACTCATGGATCAAATCAAAAATCACAGGAAATCCAGGCACCACTTGAGAGGCTAAGACAGGAAGATTGCAAATTTAAGGCTAGACTGTGCTGCATAGTGAGTTCAAGGCCAGCCTGGACTACATAGTGAGGTACTGTCTTAAACCACACACGCACACACACACACACACACAAATTAAAAATTATCTTGAAATTAATGAAGATAAAAGAACATGAAAATATATCAGATGCAGCAGAAACAGCATTTTGTTTTGTTTTGGAGAGAGGTCTCGCTGTATAGTTTGAAATGACCTTGAACATACTATGTAGGCCAGCCTAGCCTCAAACTCAAAGCAATCCGCCTGCCTCAGCATCCTGAGTGCTGGGAGTACAGGTGTATGCCACCACACTTGGATAAAAGTAGTTCTTAGAGCCGGGCGTGGTGGCGCACGCCTTTAATCCCAGCACTCGGGAGGCTGAGGTAGGCGGAGCGTTGTGAGCTCGAGGGCGGCTTGGGCTACAACGCGAGCGCAAGGCCGGCCTGAGCTACATAGTGCGACCCTGCCTCAAAAATACCAGGGCTGGGGAGTTTGGCTCAGCAGCTTAAGTGCCTGCCCTGGCAAGCGCAAGGTTGTGAGTTCAATCCCCAGTGCCGCAAAAAAAAAAAAAAAAGTAGCTCTTAGAGGGATATTTATGGCTTTAAAAGGTCTTACATCAATAACTAAGCTACTATTTTAAACTAGAAAATGGAGAGCAAATAAGACCCAAAATAAGTAGGAAGAAGGATATAATAAATCACAGTAGAAAGTCATAAAATAGAAAACAGTAAAACTATGTGAAAGAATAAATGAAACCAAAAGTTGGTTCTTTGGAAATATTAAAAAAGAGAGATCTTCAACCATATCAGGTTAGGAGAAGGGGTGGGAGGGGAGACAGAGAATAAAGAGTGAGAGAGAATAAAAGGAAGAGGCATCACAGCAAACACTGCAGAAGTTAAAAGAATTGTAGGGTAGTATTATGAAAAGCATTATTTCATTACATTTCACAGTTTAGATAAAACAAAATCCTAGAAAAATTTAAATTACCAAAATGGACTCAAGAAGAAATGGAAAATCAAAAGGGACTTATGTCAAGTAAAGATTCTAAGTTAGTTATTAAGTCTTCCCCACAAGAAAAACCTAGGACCACGTGACTTTACTGGTGAATTCTGTGTAATATTTAAGGGAAAAAATAGTATCAATTTTTCACAAATACTTTTAAAAAATAGTAAGAGGGAGTACTTCTGTACTCATTTATAAAGCCATTATTGTCTTTATACCAAGAAATGAAAACTACAAACCAGTATCATGGCGCATTGTGCAGCCATGGCAGGTAGAGAATAAATGATAAGACTTTAGTCCAGTCACCAAGAGCCCAGAGGGGCCATCAACTGAGAGCAGCCAGAGTTAGGCTGACTCCCAGGAGTCGCACTAAAGCTTCAAACTCTCAAGCTTTTATTTAGAATATCAGTGTAAGAGAAAAAAGCAGTTTGGCCAAGAAGCTGTCTCAAGGCTAGGCAGTTTTCTTGGGGAAAGTGAAAGGACGCAGCCAGACACAACATGCCTCACTAGTCTAAACTTGTTTAACCATTCACTTCTCACACAACCTTGCGCTTTTGCCCCCAGTTTAACCATTCACTCCTTGTCAGTCTCCCACAGTACTCCTCATGAACATCAATATAGACTGCCTAAAAAATACTAGCACATCAGGCTCATCAACATATAAAAAATTTGATTAAGTGGGATTTATCCCAAGAGTGGAAGGCTGGCTAAAAATCTGAAAATCAATTAATGTAATGCCACATACTAGTCTAATAAACAATGAAAAAGTATGATAAGGTCAGTGTGGTAGCACATACCTGTAATCCCAGCACTCAGGAGGCTGAGGCAGTAGGATTGCTGCAAGTTCAAGGCCATCCTGGGCCACACAGTGAGTTAAAGCCTGCCTGAACTACATATTGCTGAACTACATAAAGACGCTGTCTCAAAAAAAAAAAAAAAAGTTATCATCATTAACAAAATCCAATAGGCAGTCAGAGAAATTCTCACCCAAGTAAGGATAAAAGAAAAGGGATTGTCTTCAGTCTGATGGAGGGTACCTCCAGTGAACATATTCATGGTGAAAAACTGAATGTCTTCCCCCTAAGATCAGGAACCAGGCAAAGATGTTTCTGTACCTCTCCATTTCCAGTCAGCATTATAACTGAAGGTCCTGAGCCAGGCACATGGCTCAGTGGCACAGCACCTGCCTGATAAGTATGAGTTCATGAGTTTGATTTCTGGTACAAAAAAAAAAAAACTGAAAGTCCTATCCAATGCAGTAAGACAAGAAAAAGACAGTCTGAGCCAGTCATGGTGGTATACACCTGTAATCCCAGTTAGGAGGCTGAAACAAGGTTGAAGGCCAGCCTGGGATGCTCACTGAGACCATGTTTTAAGATAAAATTTTTCAAAGGGTTGGGGACATACCTCAGTGGTACAGTGCTTGTCTGATAGGTGTAAGACCCTGGGTTCACTCCCCAGTATCGGGGGCGAAAATCCAATTGGAAAGGCAGTAAAACTGCCTTATGCATAGATGATATGACCTGTATAGAGACAACACAAGGAATTACATAAAAGATGTCAGAACTATTGAGTTAGCATGGTCTCAGAATACATGCTCAGTATACAGAAATTAGTAGTATTTTCACATACTAGGAATGAATAGTCTAATAATGAAGCTGAAGTAAGTATATTCAAAATCTTGTCAAGAATACTTAGGAATATAATAAAAGGACTATAATACCCACACCCAAAAGTTTCAAAATAGTGCTGAAGTTAAAGTTGACGTTAAATAAACAAATGCTCATTATTGCTAAAATGTACAGAAGCAGAACACATGGATTGTTGTATTCCAGTTGGAGGCTTTAAAAGAACAAATTGAAAAAAGATATTAATGTATTAGTAACAAGATGATTAAAATGGAAGATTGTAGTACCAATCAAAGCTTTAAGGTATCTGATGTTAGAAGAAAGCAAAGAGGTTAATGGTGCTGAATGCTTCAAGAGATTGAAGAACAGTTGGACTAGGGACTTTCAAGCAGGTGAATGGGAATTTTTATAAGAATGGAATGTGTGTGACTGTGGAAATGGAATGTTTCAATGGTAAGTTATAAAGGACTGGTAGAGATGCCATGAGGAAGCCCTTTAGTCAAAAGAAACATTAAAACATACTGATGCACATACTGTCCATGTAAAAAACATTTATTTTTCTGAGCTACTAGCAACAATAGAGGAGAGGAATATTCTGAACTAGGTATCACTATCTTTATTGAACTGGCCAGGATATTAGTAGATGAAAACATGAAGTAGGTTTTGCTATTAGTGATGATGGTTTTGTTTGTTTTTTGAGATAGCGTCTCATTATGTAATTCAGACTGGCCTTGAACTCACTATGTAGCCCAAGCTGGCCTTGAATTCACAGTGATTCTCCTGCCTCAGCCTCCCAAGTGCTGGTATTACAGGTGTGCACTACCATGCCTGGCACAGAGGTTGGTTTTTTTAAATGCTGGAAGGACTTTTGTAGAGCAAGGCAGTAGAGAACTCCAACCTCACATAGCACAACCTATGTGCTACCTAAGATGAGACTATTGCCTACATTCTATTGCTGAGTTCATCTCTCTGGCCCTTAAGAAATTTACTTCAGCCGGACATGGTGGTACACACCTGTAATACCAGCACTCTGGAGGCTGAGGCAGGAAGATCACCATAAGTTTGAAGCCAGCCTAGGCTATATAGTGAGTTCAAGGCCAGCCTGAACTACATAGCGAGACCCTGTCTCAAAAAAAAAATAAAATAAAATAAAATAATAAAATAAAATAAAATAAAATGAAGAGAAGGTACTTGAGAAAGCTATAGAAGGTACTTCATTCATCATTCATTTAACTAAACATTAAAGGAGTGTTTGAGGAAGCTAATAGGATTGTAGGAATTTCTGGTTTATAGGAAGAATTTCACAAGTCCTAGTGGAACAGTTTTGGATAGGCAGGATAAGTGAATGGGATGGCTTTTCAAGAAGCAGGCACATTGAGAATCATATAGAGATGAGACTAGAGCTACAGACAGCCTAAAAAACTTGTATCCTTACTACATAATTGTCACAGTGGCACACCATTCACATAGGCGATACACAAAAACTGAGTAAAAGTTAAGGACATATGGCACATAGTATGTTTAATCCCAGTCATTTGAGGAAGGAAGATGCTTTGGCCTTACAGAATCATGTACATTATATTTAAACAATTTGAAAGGGAGATCCTGCAGGAGTGGGAGGTGGAGGAATACTTCTCGTCCTTCTAGTGTTAACAGCTGACATTGGAACATTTATGACTAGCAACTGGGAGTAAATGAGTACAAGCCACAAGCATGGTCTCTAACAGAAGTAGGAGAGAAGCACATGCGACATAGTTCCCTTGAGTTCCCAGGTGGTATACCTATCCTTCGCCCCAATCACTATTTCTCTATTCCATCAAAGTCATTATCTTAAATTACCATTAATTTGTTTACTATTTCATTTACTCAAATGTGAAATCAGTAAGAGCAGTGATTCTCTCTCTGTTGTTGAATATAGCCTCTCCAGTGTCTAGATAACTACTATTATTTGTTAAGAATATTTATTCCTTTCCATCCAGGGCGCTTACATTATGGGCACTTTGAAGATGATGTACATCACTGTAATAGTTAAATTATTTTGCCTTATAAAAATAGAACACTGTTAAGTGCTGCTACTTGGTGTAAATTTGCCATCCTAAATTTGTCTTGTTTAAAAAAAAAAGTGAAATCATGATGAGTCATGGACTCAGTTCTCCCCAAATCCCTAAACAAAATCCTATGAGTCTTTTGTTGGAGAAATTAATAAGCTGATGTGAAAATTTATACAGAAATGAAAAGTATTGGCCTAGCCAAAAACACTTTAGAAAGAACGAAGATGAAGGACTCAGTCTTCCTTATTTCAGAGCTCACTGTATTAGGCTGGAGATGTGGCTTATTGGTAGAGCACTTACCTAGCACATGCAGAGCCCTAGCTTTGATTCCCAGTACCACAAACAACAACAACAAAAAACATTATAAAGCAAACAATCAAGATATTGTAGCATGGTAAGCGTACACATAGATCAAAGGGAAATCTTTATGAGCTTTTTAAGGCAAAAACAAGTAAAAAATGACAAATTGGACTTCCTTCAAAATTAAAAGCTACTCCTCTTCAAGACACTATTGGGCTGGTGATGTATCTCAGCGGCGCAGCGCCTGCCTGGCAAGTGCAAGGTCCTAAGTTCAATTCCTGGTACTAAAAAAAAAAAAAAAAAAGAAACAAAAAAAAGACACTATTAAAAAAACAAAAACATTGAAAGAAAATATTTCTAAACCATTTTGATAAAGGATTCATAATCCAGAATATGTAAACAACTCTTTCAAGTCAATAATAAAGACTAATAACCCATTTTTAAATGGACAAGTGATATAAGTAAACACTATGTAAGAGGTACAAATAGCAAATAGGCACATGATAAGATGCTCTATCACGAGGCATTAGGATCAGCCACATTAAAACCACAGTGATATATATTACACAGCCACTAGAACTGAAATCACCTGTTGGCAGTGACATAGAGAAACTGGAACCTTTATGCAACAGGATGATGGGGCTGTAAAATTACACAACCTCTTTAGAAATGTTCAGCGGTTTCTTAAGACGCTAAATGTCTAGTTACCATCTTAATCAGTAATTCCATCCTAGAAATCTCCCCATGAAAAGTGCTTACCCACTTGTACAGGAAAGTTCAGAACAGCATTATTCCTAGTAGCCCCAAACTAGAATAATACATATGTCCATCAAACTGGGAAACTGATAAAACAGCACATGCCAAGACAGTGGAATTCTATTTAGACATAAAATAAAGAGGTGCACACAATATGGATTGAAGTCAGATAAGCTGAAAGAAGCTAGACTGGAAAAAAAAAAGCATGTGCATACACAGACTAAAAGATGATACCCCAAAACATTGAGAGTGACTCACTCTGGGTAGTTAAGGTTGCAAATAATTTGGGTTTCTTTGTACTGTTCTGTAACTTACAAGGTTCATATAATCAATGTGTATTACTTTAATAAACAGGATAAACTTTGTTTTTCCTCCTTCATATTTGGACACAGGTGCTAAGTGTTCCCTATAGAAGAGTTAGATTATAAAAATCTTTACCTACCACCCACACACCCCTGTAATCTCAGCACTCGGGAGGCTGAGACAGGAGAATCGCTCTGAGTTCAAGGCCAGCTGGGGCTATCTAGTTCAAGCCCAGTCTGAACTACATAGTGAGACCCTGTCTCGAAACAAAACAGAACAGAACAAAACAAAAAGCCCATTACCCAGAGACAGCCTGACTTATCACTTTGAAATATATCCTTCTACACATGTATACACAAATAATCTGTTTTACAAAAATCCTATTTATGCATATTATCTTGTAACCTGCTTCAAAGGAAGGAGAAAATAGATGGTAGATCTAACCACTCAGAAATGTTTAAATAAAAACAAGAGAATCTAATGACAGCTAACCATAAAAAATTGGTTCAAGCAAAAATTGTTTTTCTTTTCCCAGTTGTAATAGCTCTACAAAAAAAATGCCAGTGTGCATAGAAAGGTGCACGGGGGCAAGGGAAACAGAAGTACAGCTGAGAGGTCATGAGAGACACAGACCAGCTGTAGTGAAATCTGACCAGTGTATATGATATGCTCTTGCTGGATACACCTCTTCTCATGTGGTAGGAGATAAGATGAGGCCTGCATAGAACACATGTGGGTGAGGTCTCAGGGGGAGGGAGACTTGCAGCAGCCCCAGCCTCGGGAACAAGTACTAGAATATCAGTAAGGGAAGGAAAGGCCCATTTACAGGCCTGCCAGCTGAATGTTTCCAAAGCAAGGCTAGATGCCACAGCCCAAGGCCACACCACCTAGGGCTTCATCTGTGAGGAATTACACGTAAGTCCGGTGAGTCTAAATGACAAAATTTCCAGACTCAAATATCGGAAAAGGAGAAAGAATGTCTGTATCATAGAAAGAGCAGAGGCTTAGGAGACAGACAGATCTCGTCCACTCACCAGCTGGCAGTTACCTGACTCCTGAGGCTCAGTTTCAGAAGATACCAGCAACTGGCTCCCAAGATGGTGTGAGAATCTGGAATAATACATGTAAAACACCTGGCACACAGCTACTTCCTATCTAAGAAATGCAGTATAGTACATCATAGGTAACAGCATGAAATTTGGTGTTAGGCAAACCTAAATTCACATCCTTGCACTGCCATTTACAAGCTGTCATCACAGGCCTCTGAGCCTCGGAATCCCCTCTTCAGTGAGGATACTACCTCTCCTGTAGTCCCAGAACTCAGAGACTAAGGCAGGAGGATCACAAATTTGGGCCTAGCCTGGCAAACTTAAAGAGATTTAGTGAGACCAGTCTCAAAATTTAAAATATTTTAAAGGGGATGGGGGCTAGGAATGTAGCTTAGTGCAGAGACCGAGCACTGGGTGAGGAGGAGTACCACCTGCCACACCAACCTATTTTAAGGATTTAGTAAGAGTGTACATAATACTAAGCCCTTAGGTGTATGTGTGTCTTTTAACGAATATGGCTATTTTTTATTATCACTTCTGTGATCTTTACCACAGTTACTTAACTTGTCCAAAATAGTTTAACCAGCTGTAATACCATTGCACACCTGCCTTGTCGCCTTCATTCCAGGGTACCATACATAGCACATAGTCCATACACATAAATATCTGTGTGTGACCAGCGGGAATTTTACTAAGAATTAAAGATGATGTACAATATGTGTCCAGCAGTAGCTAGCATATAAGTGTCCCCCCTCAAATGGAGCTATTTATCATACTAGATTATGGGCTGTTCAGAGGCAAAGAACCTTTTCTTAAGTCTTGACCCCATCACCTGGCAGACTGTTAGGGATGCACGAGATCCTCAGTTTTTAAATGGCACAGAAAACAGCAAAACTCAAGCACTACAACCTGGAGGAGCCCAGATGGTATAGCCTTCTGAAAACTTAAAATTCACCAGCTGCTTTCTGTCTAGCAACAGACTCACGTAGCCTTTGTGCTTCCTGTATCTCCTGATTCAAAGCTGGTATTTGTGTGGTGCCTTCAATAAATAACCTAAAAATGATGTCACATCTCAGTGAGGTGCAGGAGGAGCAAGGGTCTCTGTCGGTACAAGGCTGCAAACACAGAATGAGCAAGTCCAGCTCATGAAGTGACCACAGCACATGACAACACTTGTATAAATTCAGACCAGGTAATGCACGGTCATAGGGAAAGCCCGAAAGAGAAGGCTACTAGTTTCTTAAACCTATTCAACTAATATGTCATCTATACAAATATAAGTGATGATACCATTATTTATAATTAACATACTTATACTGTAGTTTCTACAATAAGGTTAAAAACTCTACAAAATTAATATAAAGCAGACCAAAGGGTCCTCCATGTTACTTAAAAAAATCAGCAATAATTAGACACAAGCTTTTATGGCAATTTAACTAGTACTTGATTGCTTCAGATTTTTAGTTGAGATTTCATATTATACTTTTCTGATAATTTGACTAATTCTTGGTCACTTCAAATTTTTAGTGGAGACTGATTCTGGTATTTCACTAACAGTTTCACATTTGAGTAAACCAGATTAAACACAATTTCCTTTTTTGCTCTGGGAATATGATTAGTAGAAAAATATAAGCTTGCTAAAACAAAAATGGAAAAAGTAAAGATTAAAAGTCACCCTTGGTTCATCAATTAGAGAGAACCATTATTTATGGTTTGTTTTTGACAGTGTTACTAGTATGTTCAAAAACATGAGTTAATGCTTCAGCATGTTCTCTCAAGTAGTAACTCACATCAGTTTCCCTATTTTTTGGGCATTTAGGTAGTTTGTAAGAACTTTTAATGTCAGCTTTTTCCTTTATATTAAATATAAGCTTCCACAGACTTACACAAATCTTTTTAAGATTTATTTTCATCACCAATGGAAAATAAGGTACTATAGACAAAGCTGGCCAGTCAGAAACCCACCCTCACAGTGTTTTAAGGAATATAGTCTATGAGAGGTAAGGGGTAGTCCTGAAGCCTAACGGTAAGGTGGGAGAATTCAGCAGAGTAACAGACATGGAGGTTTAATGTTTGTATACTGAGATATAGGGAGAGAAAAGGAAGACAGGAATATTCCAAAACTGAGCTATAATCTTACAGAAAGAATACTGAGTCATTAATATTACAATGCTCAGTAAACAGAGCCTCTTTGTAGACTTGAAGCTAATGATAAGCTTTCTGTTCTTCCAGACTCAAATCAATCTTATTTTATTTCAACAGATTACTGGTACCTAGTCTATGCCAGGCTTAGTGCTTGCAATAAAAATTAATAAAACTGTCTATCCTCCAAGTTCAAAATTAGGATATATTGAGTCCAAATTTTTATGCTATCTACATCAACAGTAAGAATTAACAGCTGAAAAAAAAAAAGAACAGCTGATCATTTGTTTTTTATTTTTTGTCTTTTGTTTTTGAGAGTTTCGCTATGTAGTTCAGGCTGGCCTTGAACTTGCAGGGATCCTCCTACCTCAGCCTCGCAAGTACTGGGATTACAGGTGTGCACCACCATGCCCAGTGACATCTGATCATTTGTAACCCTGGGAAACTATAAAAGATACTCAGTCATCAAAAGTGAAATGCAAAGCCAAGCGTGGTGACACACACCTGTAATCCCAGTACTCCAGAGACTGATGGAGGATGGCTGCAAGTTTGAGGCCAGCCTGAGTTAGTGAGCTCAAGGCCAGCCTGCACTACAAAGTGAGACCCTGTCTCAAAAAAAAAAGTGCAAAAGGGCATGGTGACCTACACCAATACTCTCAGCACTCAGGTGGCTGGCAGGATTGTCCAGCCTGGACTAGATAGCAAGAACCATCTCAGAAGATAAAAAAAATTTTTAAAAAGTAAGATCAGCTTTCTGAGGCAGGAAAGTGGTCATGGTATATATCAGGAAACTGGAACAAAAGATTTTCTAGATATTATATAAGGAAATTCAGTGAACCAAATATGCAAATTTTAGGTTTCATTTAATTCATTTTATATAAATGGCCAGAATGTTTTTAAATATATAAAAGTTCATACACTTCTAATTCTGTAGTATAAAAGTTTTAAAACTACAAGTTAAAGAACTATTTTTTATTCTGAGCATGTAACCACCATGTCTTACCTTTCCCAAAACAAGCCCTGAATCAAATATTTATCCCTTTGTCTCTGTAGAGTCCCAGAAATTGGAATCCAACCAAACTACCAGACAGCACCTGAAACTTTATATGACAGTCCTTTGTCATATCACATATGTGCCAGTCATTGCTCATTTATTACTGTATTTCCATCCAAGGAAACTTACACAACCAGCCTTAATACTTTTGCTGGAAATTGTTCATTTGAAATGGAAACCTTACTTAGGGAAGCAGGTTTCTAAATGCAGTGATACTGCTGGCAGAATTACACGACTCATTACTTTCCTTTGTGCTTTTAATACTATGTTAAGGAATGGAATTTTAGTTTGCTATGTGATTTCTAGTAGACTGAGAACCCTATAAGTTCTGCCTTAATCTTGACCCCTCTGCTTATTCAAAAATGGCTAAATAGAACACTTCACAAAATACTCATTTGAACCCTGAAGAATCCCAGTGACTTACACCTAAACTCAGAAGTGGTCACTTAGGACTCAGGTAACATAACTTCCATGTTCTCAAGTTTCTGGAGACAGAAATTCTCCAAATGATTTAAGACTCCTGCAGATCTGACTCAAGTGACTTCCCCATAAGTTCTGCACCTTCATCCTTTTTCTGGATTCTACTTTTCCCCAACAGCTGTTTCACAAGAACATTAAGACACGTGCCAGTTACTTTCCTCTAAGCCAAAGAAATCAATGAGTTACAAAATGAACACATTGCAGTCCAGTGGGGGAAAAGACATTTAATTATATAATTATGAAGGGACCAAACAAAATGGGGGGGAGGGGGAGCATGACTCAGGATGCAAAGGGAAGAATTTCATAAGAAAGGGATAAGACCTAAAAGTTGAGAAGAAAAGTGCTACAAACATCAAAGAACAAAAATGTCCTAAAGGAAAGGGGAAAATGTGTACTGACTCCAAAGCAAATAAATAGCATCCTGGAAAAAATGTAAACCTACTATATTGAGCATTTAACAGAGGGAAATGTGGTTGGAAAATTTGCAGGGGAGAGATCATATAGAGCTTGAGAAAGCTGCTAAAGCAAGAAAGTCATAATCCCACCTACATTTTTTCAATGTATTAGTGGATTAGTGGAGGTATAATAGGGAGACAAGGCAACCATTAAGACATCTAAATAAAAGATGAGGGTAAATGAAGAATAAGGAATCAGGAGACTTTAAATGATATCTCAGATAAAGATGAACACAAGTTAGCCAGAACAAAGAGTAACAAGCCACTGAAAAACATACAGTGGCATTAAATCCCAAGACCATAATCCATTCCATCACGGTGAACTGCCTGGTATGGCAGTAGCAAAAGGATACGTGGCAAAAGTAAAGGCAAGAAGACCAGTTTTTAGAAAACTATTGTGGTAATCCAAGTAAAAAAGTTTGGTGCCCTGAACTATGTAGTACAAGGGAGGAAGCAGCAGAGCTGTGTCCATGTGGTACTACTGTAAGTGAGTAAGAGATTTAAAGAGATGGGGGAGGGGAGAATTTGGGATAACAGGGTTTCTATCTTTGAGGAGTAGATGATGGTACTGCTGACTCAAGTAGCAAGAACCAAGACAGTGGGAAAGATGAGTTCATGTTAATACATGCTGCCATTCTAGAAGACCTAATAGACAGATGTATATAGGAGGTGTCCGTGTATCTGGTTTAAAAGGATACAAAGATTAGACATACAGGTTTAGAAGCCACAGGACAACAATTGGAGGGTGAAGTTTGAGAAAGACTGAGGACTGACAGGGAAATACAAAATAAGAGCATAGTTCATAACCTGGCTCACACTGCTCAATGGCAATTATGTTTCAGACTGGATACTTCTTGTAAGTTGCTTAGCAACATTCCTGAACTTCACCTACTAGATTCCTGTAGGACCCACCCAATTAAGACAATCAGATGTCTCCAGACATTGCCCAATGTCTCTTAGGGGCAAAGTCACCCCCCAGTTGCAATACAACCTAAGGGAAGAGTCTCAAGGACACTGAAAAAAGGATCATTACTGAACTCCCTTTTATAATTTAATTCACAAGCATAAAATTGTAACCCTGACCCCAAAATAAGGTTAGGTGTCACTATCACGCCCCAGTAAGCCCCACTACTTGTCCAGCATGAAGAGTAGCTAACATTTGTGGAGTTTGTGATCAGGCCCTCATCTGCACCTCAATTTAAGAGGCAAAAACTCGTGAGTTGAGGTACTTGATGTAGTAGGGTAAAGTAACATGCCCAAAATCACATTACGTGATCAATCCATATTGAAACCTGACTTCAGACTCTGATTCCAAATCCTGTTCTCCAAAATCTCACAAACTCAACTGCTCAGCCAAATGGCCTCCATTAGGCTACAAGTAGTTCAAGGAAGGGCTGCTATGATCTTAGCAACAGGCATTCAGAACTTAATCTCACTTCAGACTTAACTCTTTAAACCCACACTAAAGTACTTAAGACACTGACAGCTTGCAAACAGCAAGTCAGTACATCAAGGCACAGAAAATGTATTCCACTCTGACAGTAAAAAAGCAGTCCCAGGGTCTGACAATGCATTGCTTCAGTTAACATTGAGAATTTCCCACCTCAGAATGAAGTCAGCAGTCTGCAGCTTCACTCCTATTCTGTTACCTGTTGCCTTTGAGGCTTCAGATTGGAAACTAGGAATGGAATGGAGTATTTTTGCAAAATGATCAAGTTGTAAATAATTTTTGATGGTATCATTAACTGGTATCCATAAGGAACACCAGATAGCCTTTTTTAAGTCTGACCTCAGAAGTGTTTTAGGAACTGGGTGCAGTGGTATAAGCCTGTAGTCATAGCTATAAAAGAGGCTGATGAGGCAGGAGGATCACTTCAGTCCAGAAGTGGAGCCCTAGCATGGGCAACACAGCAAAACCACTCAAAAATAAAATAAAATAAAATAAAATAAATCAGGGATAGTAGCTCAGTGGTAGATTTTGCCTAGTGTATGGAAGGCCATGAGCTTGATCCCTAGGACTGTCAAAAAGGGGGAAATGCAAGGTTTAACTAGGCACGGTGATGCACACATGTAGTTCCAGCACTCAGAAGGCTGAGACAGGCAGACCAAAAGAAAGTGTGAGGCCAGCCTGAACTACATGAGACCCTATCTAGAAATGTGAACGAGTATCCCAGACTGAGTATACCCACTTCAGTGTATTTTTCCTTCCACTGGTTGGCCTTGATATTGTTTTAAAAGGGATGTATGTATAGAAATGTCTGCTCAACTATTGTAGGTGGTCTCTGCAAAGGGAAAGTGGTAGCAAATAACTATAATGCTTTAGTAAATGACCATGTGTATTTTTTTGGGTTCAGATGTAGCCTCAAAATACTTTATCAGTCCAAGCCAGGCATTGGTAGCATACCCCTATAATCCCAGCACTCTGGGAAAGCTGGGCAGAGGATCATAAACTCAGACCCAGCCTGGGCTATTTAGGGACTGAGAACCTGTTTTAAAATTGAAGAAGAGCAGTATGGGCATTGCTGGGGATGTAGACCCTGGGTTTAATCCCTTGTAGTAGAAGAGAAAAAATCAGTTCAATACATGGGGCAGCCATCATTCAAAAGAAATTAAGTTTTCATGTCTAAAGTATATTCAAGTATAGCTTGGAAAACATAGAATTCAGGACTATCAGTGACCGCTACAAGAAAGCAAGCAGAGGGAATTCTTCCCAGGAGAAACATCTAGATATACTGTGACGTTCTGCAAAGAATGAAGGGAAATCCATAAATTGGCTTTAGTCTGCTTTCCATACACACTTGTACATCTAAATGTGCTTATTGAAAGCCAGGTAGGAAACCTCTACAGCATTTTGAGAGCTGAGAAAGTTCCCCACTCGGCATGGAAAATTTCAATGAAAACATTCAAGCTCCTTTAACCTAACACCATTCATAATGCTCTTTGCCACCAGGCCCATTAAAGGCTTGATAGAGCATATTTTCAACAAATTCTAACATGGACTTGAGCTTTGGTCCAAGTGTTAGCTCATTTGTTTAGCAGTTGTCATTTAGCAACTGAAGCTACTTTTCCAGGCTGTTCTTCATTCTCTGGTGAGTCACACTGACTGCTACCCAAATGCTGAAACTTAAAAATCACATACTCTTGCTTCATTTTCAGCTCCTTTGAAGATTATGAAACAGATGAACCCACCTCTCCCTCTGAACTTGGAAACAAAAGCAGTAAAATAGTAACCTCAAGCCTTTCAGAGCAGTGTGGAAAGCTTCAGTCAGTGGATGAAGAGTAGCTGCCAAGGTCAACATGAAAGGAAGACCTGTATTTTAAACATTTTTTCTTGTGAAGAGATGCCCTAGTTTGCATAGTGCTTTTTAAAGGCTTTGATTTCTCCAAGTGTGTATCGGCACTAGGAACTTTTAACTTTTTAAGCAATGAGTCTAAATACACACTCAACTTAGGAGACTTCAGTTTGCCTCAGATTCTTGCAGAGCTCTTCCTTGGAGGTGTCTGTAACAACGTACCATCACTTTACAAAGTCTGCACATCAGCACTCTACACCCCTGAATGTACCTTGGGTCCCTTGGGGACAGTGCCAAGTAGTTCATCCTCTACACAGAAGTTGACTCAGTATTGGCCAGCATCCCTGAGGCCCTTAGGGCTCCTATGGAGCCTGGAAGAATTGTTCACTAGCAGGAAACTTGAGTCAGAAAATTCTGGAACTTGAAAATGTAGTCAGGGCTTCCAGAATTGACTTAGTCCTAATAATAAAAGCACTGCCAAAACATCTCAAAGACTTCCTTTAATTATGTGTACTGGAGTTCAAAGATCTTGAACTTATCTGGTTTAATGTAATTTCACAATGACCTGCCAAACTGCTAGTCACTTTATATCCTCAGGTATTATAACCACTGGGCCTTCCGATTTCACTGGCAAGCTCTAGCAACCTCCCCATCCTTACTGTGGATCTTAATATAAAATCACCAGAGAAACTTCTTAAATGAAGACAAGCACAGAAATTTGACTCATACTTGAAAAAAGTCTCTAACCCTCATAGGAAACTACTAAATCATTTATTAATCTCTGAATTATCTCGTCCCCTATCTTCATAGTAGAAGTTCTAAAGACTTAAAAGGAATAGTGATACACTATTAAGAATTCTTCCTAGATAGTCTTTTCTTCATTGAATATCAACAGTAACAGCCTCAATCTAAGTATTATTCCTTAATGTTGAAAAGAAACTATTAATGCAGATATTTCATCCACCTCAATATTTATCGTAAAAATGGAAGAAAATCATGATGGCATCCATAAAAGAAAGCTATTACTACAGTGACATATGTGTTCAGTTAAAAATCCTACATGTTTTTGACAGACCAGTGTGTAGCTTGGGGCAGGGGGAACTATTAAAAAGAGTGGATATTTCTGATGTAAGAAATGAAATCTTCAAAGCTACTCCTTAGTATCTGTCAGTCATTGACTTTTCCCCTAGACTTTTCCCCTAGACTTTTTAAATTCATGAGCCTTAAAAATGTCAGAACAGCTTTACGTACCACTCCATCTTGGTTCCCCTGCTGGTGTACAGACCAGCACCAAAATAACCAAACACTGGGAAATAGTAGACAAACAGTGGAGAAAAGAAGGCAGTGCACAACGGTGTTACCAATCCTAGCCATTCTGCCTCTCACAAGATCTCCTGGTTTCTTGTTTGTGTACCTTTATGATTAAACACACTTTCAAATTTGTGACACATGAAATTTACTACCAGTCCCATTGAGCCTTTACCAGGGAAAGTAGTTTTTTAAAATTCTTCAGATAAAAATACAAAAGGTTATACTTTAAGAAACCAGATACGGTTTAAAGGTTTTATTACCCATAATTGTCTGAGGCTCAACAAAGAGTAAATATAAAATTCACTTTTACAATGTATTTTCATTACTATTTGACTTTTTTGCCTGTTTTTTCTTTATCAAAGTACTCTTTGACTTTTAATATTTGGCTTTAAAATTATAAAAATAAAGCTATCAATACCATCCCTTTTAGTTAATTTGGGTTATCTAAAATCACATTTTTAACAAATGAAAGCATGTGATTCACTGTACTCCTTTCTTAGAGCTGAATACAAGGAATGTGAATTCTGAGGAACTAGGATAGTATGTGTGACTTTTTGATAAGATAATGCTAAATAAATAATGCTAAATATAAGTGTTATTATTGCCAAACTGGAAATTTCAAACTGTTTAACATCCCAGATTCCTTGATAAAGAATAAGAGTTATCATGATCTTAGTGCTATTTAATGAAAAATGAGTTTCATAGCATAACATTAATTGCAAAAGTAACTGAATAAAACTCTGTATATGTGCCCTGCATCTTACCTGTCACTGTATTGTTCAAGTTGTTTATATAGAACTTTAGAGTTAACAAGTCATTGCTCAACCTTTGGAAATGTTAAGATGTGTTTGAGTGGGAAAGGCTGCATGAATTAAAAACTTGTTTTTCCCCTTTTTGCAAAACTAAATAAAATTTGTCAAGTATGAATCACGTTCACTAAGATAATCACATCACATATCTGAATGAGTAACAGTATAATAGGAAGAAGGACCAGGGTTTGGGAGTGAGAGGTTCACAGGGACCAAAGTAGACACTAACCTTATCTATAACATATAGTTTTAAAAGAATATATAACTGCATGTTACTGGTACATAAGTTCAGTTTTTTTTTAAAGGAGGAAAAGCATAAATTACCAAAGTATTAGATCCAGACAACAGACTTTGAACTTAGTATTCCCTAAAGTATGTAATGTGCTACCTATGGTATAGGAAAAAATTTTATTTGTCTGCTATAAAACTTTTCTTCAACAAGGTTGCCACAGAATTGTTTCAAGAAAACTAAGAACACAGTGAAATAAAACAGCATTCTTAAATGTATACTACATGGGGCTAACCAAAAAGATAATTGTAAGCTCAAAAAATAAGGGAAAAGATGATGATTGTTTATATTAATAACAATCAAAAGATACTGAAAATGTTCATATTAAATGCTGTTCTTGTTTCAGCAGTTTCATATCCTGATGAAGTACAATCCAGTTACTTCAGTAATTCCCTAAGTCGGCTTAACTCAAGGTGTTTAAAATAAATACATACATACAAAGGCACTGTAATTACTCCTCCCCAAATCAATACAGACCATTCAAAGCATGCTAATCCCAAACTCCTCAGTATTCTACAACATAGAATTAGAAAACTATCATTTATTGATAGATTTTAAGGTGTAATACAGGTTTTCAAAAATGTGGCAGTGAGAATACCAGCATAAAAAAGAGAAACTTGTGCTAAAAACAACCTGAATTCATCATTGGCAATATTACATAACAATCAAGGTCCTCACATACTAATAATGATTTTCACTTTGTCTATATTGCCAACCTCCCATGCATCAAAAAACACAAAACCAAGATTATCAAACTTGGGAAGCAATAAAGTACTCCATGAATTTTAAGATCATATTAGGAAAGTCTGGGAGATTTGCAAAATATATCATAATCATCCATGTGTACAATCTCATTTCTAATCATCTTTGCAGTAATCATTAGTGAATAAAACAGATTTACAAGTTTATATAGCAGGGCATCTGGGTTCAACACAAAACTGTTACAAGTTTCAGGTAAATACATGTTTATAAGACACTGCTAACACTTAAAGGAGTTAAATAAAATTCCAAAACTTGGAAAGCAAATAAAGACAAGACAACTAAGAAGCATTTTCCACCATTTACTCTTGTTATCAAAAATAGTTCAACTCTTCTTGCAAAACAAAAACAAAATAGTACATACTGGACACATACATCACATTTTTCTTCCTATGGCTTTAGCCCACCCCCACCCCACCAAGAGACCAGGAAAAAAAAAAAAAAAGCCCAACAACAACAACAAAAACGACTCTACCTGACCACATTCACAGAAAATGACACCAGGGTACACTACAAAACAGAAGGAGGTGTCATCTGCTCTGTGTCCAAAGGTTTCGGGTTTCTTCTCCATGTTTGTACTAAGCAAGTAACCATCATTGAACATGCTGTGTGCCAAATCAAAACATTACTTCAACACATCAGATCTCACTAGAGATGGTGAACGTAGTATAAATTAGAACTTTTCCAGCAGTATTCTTCTTTAAGCACTGTCAAAGCAGCAACTTCTTTTAAATCATAAGGTTATTTCTTTACACCTAGTCAGTCCTTGTTTTACTTGGGCTGTGCTCTTTCAAGCAACTGACTAGATTTCCCTTCAACAGAATGTTTGTCTTCCCCATAAAAACTAAAGGGAAGAAGTACATTTAAACTGAAACACAGTTTGTGCTTTACATGCAAAAGAGCATTCTAAAGAAAATCCCCCTAACTTCAAACCTACCTAAATGCACAGGCTTCATAAAAGACATTTTTATTAGGCCTCAATAAAGAAGTATTCATAATGAATAGCACCCTAAAAAAAATAGGAGCATATTCAAAATAAAGTATGTGGCAAATAAACAGAGAAAACAAAAAATCAATGACAATAAATATGCATAAATCTGGATGTCATGGGGCATTATTCTGAAATTATTTTACATAAATCCCATTTCTAAATAAAATCTGATTTTAAAAATTGTCACATACTAGTCTAAATTCAGTTACCACCAGATTAAAAGTGTTGATTTATCCAATCAGAACATTGCTCAAAGTGAAGGATTTAGAATTTTTTCCCAGAAATGAGTCAGACTTAACTAAAAAGGGGGTTTAACTCTCATAAAGAGTTTTGAAGCATAGGCAACTAAACTTTGCAGTCTGACAGAATTTCAGTTTGTTCACTTTTTTTTAAAAGGACAGATTTCTTTAACATTCTAATGAGGCAAATTTTCTTTCATAATACTGCTGATTTAAGAACTGCTACATATACCAGTAGCCAATTTTCATGATCAGAAATGGTATTATGTCAGCACAAAGGTTGAGCTGATACATCAGCTTTTCAACAGGTCAATGTTGCATCTGAAGGCAGCACTGAATCAATCTCCTGAATACACCAATGGCTACTTTTCCACCAAAAAATAGCACAATCTTTATGGACTGACTAGATACCACTTCCTTACATTTAATCATAAACTTTGATTATGCACAAAGCATGACCATTAACAATGAGGTTAATGTTTTATTTTCCTTGCCAAAGTTCATTTTGTATAAATCAGTTGCATCAGCATTTGTTCTCAAACTATGAGGTTCTGTAAGAACTAAGGACATACAGTTGTAGGGTTACTCCTCCATTATCTGCAAACTATTTCCCCGACACTAACACATATAACTTAGCAATGAAAACACTTGATACAAGTGATCTATATGCAGGAGCTCCGGCAAGTTAAACCAACAGAACCATAGCTGCCGTAAAACTAGCTATTTCCCTACCAGAGGTAGGCTTAAAGACTCGCTGATTTAACAGTCGAATCTCATGTCTATAGCTTCATCCAAACTTTTATCATCATGAGTACTGGCAGCTAAAAATGTGGTTACTGGGGACCCTGTGACATTAATTACACTGGTGCTAGTACTAGCATTACGCACAGCAATGCTAGTCACATTAATGCCCAAAGTGAGCCTGGTCTGCTCCAAGGCCTTTTCTGGCACAGCAAATGCCTCCAGCTTCTTCTCCCCATTGGCCATATAGGAGTTTTGGCAGCCACGACATATACAATCTAAGCAGGCTTTGCGGTTAGAGTAGCAAGGGCAGCGTTGGCCACGGCATGTAAGAACACTTGGATTTTGAGTAGCACGCCCACATTTACACCCTTTCTTTTCCTGGGGCTTTTTGTACACAGTCTTGGTAGGGCTTCCTGGCATAAAATGATGACTAGGAATTTTTTCCTTTACTGCTTTGTCTTTTTTTAGAATACCTGGCTTGGTTTTAGAGTGAGATTTCTTGGATCCATGTTCATGACTCTTTTTCATGCTTTTAGTAGACAAAAGTACAGTTTTGCTGATTTTGGGCGTTGTGCCTCCATTGGGAACAGTTGCTATAGGTTGAAGAGAAATTTTGCTCTCCCGTTTCACTGTCACAGGAGCAGATGCCCCCAGTGTTGGGCCTCGGATAATGGTAGAAATTGGAAGTGGCTGAACTTTCTCACTGTCGCTTTCTGATCTGGACCGTTTCCTATTCAATTTTGCTGCCTTCGGAGTTGCTGCTGTACATGACAATCCATGAAGTGCAGGACTGGTGGACATAAAGACATTATGGCTAAGAGACTGGGAAGAAAGCTGCAAAAAAGGCCCATTGGATACAGTGGCTTCCAAGTTCGGCTGCAAATTAGGACAACAAACTTCTGTATTTGAAACAGTTTCTAAGCTGCGGAGTACTTCCTCAACACTCAGCAACAGAGAGTCACCAGGTTTTATATCTTCACTGAAACTGCAGATATCAATGCCCGTGGAGCATAAATCAGTGGCTACTGTGTCACAGACAGGTGGCAGGCTATCAGATAGATCCTCAGTTTTTATGTCAACAGTATTACAAACATCAATTGTATTTGAATGTTCAGGTGAAGGAATATTTATACCAAATCGATCTATTGAAAGCCCATTGTAAGTAGGCAAACCATTGATAACAGAACTGCCAATAGCAATGCTCAGAGTGCTTTCAGACATTGGAGATAAACTAGCTTGAGGATCAGTGGTAGGTTCTGAAGTTGAAGGTAAAGGGGAATGTGTCAAACACAAAGTAAAGGATGAATCTGAGGGTTTTTCTGTCTCCTCACAAAACAATGACCCATCATTAAGCAAAGCCAAAATATCTGAAGAACAGTCGACTGCTTCTATTATATCCCGTGCGAGTGTAGTCTGTGTTATATATTCACATAGTTTTTTGTAGCAATTCACTAGAATGCTTAACTGCTTGTTTTCCTCAAACTGCTCATAGTCTTTGCACCAGCTACATGAAGGTTTCATCATCATTTTCTTGCCTTTACAAGTTTTGCAGACATAATGTTGGCAGGTGGAGTTGGTGGGTGCAATAGGATCTTGCAGCAAATGTCCTAAAGGGAAGGAGGAGGAAAGCAAAGATTTTAGTAAAATAAATTATAGTTCATACACAGGAATTAAGATGACAATCTATCAAAATTGATATGGGTTAAATTCACTAGACAACAAAAAATATATCTGACAAGAAATGTACTAGTACTTTTACTTCATTTCCATGCCATATCCCTCACTGCTTTATCTCAAATCAGAGTATTACTTGATTCTGTGCCTTTCCTCCAAACTGTATAATCTAGCCCACTTTGTCATATTCTTCTCTCCAAAGGTTATTAAAGTTAGCCAGGCATCTTCCCATCAGAAAATACACAATTTCAACCAGTTTTTATATATTTTTTTTTCATAAATTTTAAAGCAATCAAAATGTAGTTACGATGGTTTACAAAAATTATGAAAAGGAACAAGTACTATTTGACTCAAAATCTACCAAAAAAAGCAAAAAATGAAATGGAGAATTATAGGAAAGGAAAACAACATAATTTTGGACTTCATTTTGAATTGTCATAAGAGTTGATCAGTGTCATAAACTAGAAGTATACTAAGGATGAACCTGAGGGTTTTTCTGTCTCCTCACAAAACAGTGAACATTGCCCCTCAACTTGACTCCCAAATTATAAATGACCTATAAATATGAGCCAGCAAAAGGAAAACAACTAGATCCAATTCCTATTTCTACACTTATTGTCCAAAGAAACAAATGTTCCTTGATTCCCAATTGAGACAAATGGCTCACAGTTAACCCAAAGCAGCATCTCTTCTCTTATATATCATGCAGACAATGTCTGGACCACACAGAAACTGGAAATCAACAGAAAGAAATTAATCAGGAAAATTTCCAAATCTTTGAAAATTAATCCATAAGTAAAAGATATCACAAGGAGCATCAGAAAACATTTTCTTAGTAAAAATGAAACAACGAAGTTTTGGGAATCTTGCTAAATAGTGTTTACAAGGAAAATGCCACCTTTAAAAAGGCCTGTACTATCACGCTGGACATGATGGCATGCAAGTGCAGCCCCATGATTAGGGAAACTGAGGGAGGAGGATCACCTGAGTTCAGGAGTTCAAGGCCAGTTGGGGCAACATAGCAAGACTTGTGTGTCTCAAAGTCTATCAGAAAATAAGGTTTCAAGTCAATAACCTAGTAAGTTTTTGCCACCATAAAAGGAAGAGAAGAACAAACTAAACTCAAAGTAGGTATAAAAGCAATAAAGATAAAAAGACAGCCAGTTATGGTGATATGCATCTACAATCCCAATACACTGTGAGAAGCTAAAGGAAGAAAACTGAAAATTCAAGTCTAGCCTGGGCAATTTAGTGAGACTCTGCCTCAAAAAAAATTTTAACTGGGTATAGTGGTACATACCTATAATCCCAGCACTAGGGAGGCTGAGGCAGAAGGTAAGTTTGAGGCCTGCCTGGGCTGCATATTGAGTCCAGAGTCAGTCTAAAATACACACCAAATCCCTGTCTCCCAACAAAGTAAATAAGCAGAAATTTGAAAAGGGCTGGGGACGTAACTTAGTGCAAAGGCTGTGGTTCAATTCCTAGTACCACCTGGGGGGTCAGGGGGAGGCAGGAAACAAAAAAACAGAAAAACCAGAGAAAAATCAATAAAACCAAAAGATGGCTGTTTTTAAAAATTAAAATATTTGGCAAGTGTCAGCTAAAATTGAGACAGATTAGAGTGTGGCAGAACTTGCTGAGGAAGTAGGTGTTACCTGTTAATTACAAAATGCTAGGAGACATACACAGAACACTTCCCCCTAAGCCCTGCATGTGGACTTCTCATAAGAATTAGATACAGCAGGTTTTCTTTTTCTTTTATTTTTTCTTTTTCTTTTTAGTCTTTTGAGACAGGATCTGGCTATGCAGTTCAGGCTGGCCTTGAGATAACTTTGCAACCCAGGCTAGTCTCGAACTTGCAATGATTCTCTTGCCTCAGTCTCAGGATTACAGACAGGCATGCGCCACCATGCCCAGCAACAGAGCAGGTTTTCAACAGAAGGTCTATAACTGACATCTACCTAAGGAGTGGCTAATACAAAAACAGCACACTGTTCTTGCCACTGTGTTCTCTTTTGCATGGCTGGCCTACCCTCACACTGTAGGGTGCCCTTTTTTTCCTTTTATTTGGTCCAAACTCACTCTGCAGAGCTTATTTCTTTTCTTATTTTTAATAAAACTTTGCTATGGTTTGCACTTGCCTTGACCAATTCTTTGCTCAGGACACAAAGAACCCAGAAATCACCTCCAGAAGGAGATTCTAGCCCCCCAAAATCCAGTAACAAAATTACCAAGGAAAACAAGATAAAAGTTACCAAAAATAGGAATGAAAAGGACCATCAGTATCCTACAGAAATGTAAAAGAAAATGAAATAAAAAACTCTGTACAACTTTATGCCAACCAATCAAAAAACTTAGATGAGTCAGTCCTTGCTGTGGGCAGCCAGCACGGGCAGAGAACCAGCAGATCCACCTCCACCTGCCAGCTGCAGACAACAGAAGGCTTGCTTCCTGAGGGCAGCCAGTGAGAACACAGACAGGCAGCCAGGTAAGCACAGTGCACCCCACCCGCAGGCCACCACCGGAGGCCCTTGCTTCCTTCAGGCAGCCATCACCCACAGGGAGAATCAGACAAACACACCCCTGTGTGTCTGCTACCATCGCAGGAGTCCCAGTGTAGACATGCAGGCTGAAAGAAGCAGCCCCATTACCATGCATCCCTGTCCATCGGGGAAGCCCCAGTGGAGCTGCACAGGTCTGGAGAAGCCCACTCCACACCCTGCTACCTCCTTGTAAACCCAGAGTCAGCAGAACACAGGTGCCTGTCTGACTCTCCTACACCGCAGAGGGGCAGCCAACGTGGGAAGTGCCTGGGATCCCACAACCAGCTTGTTGGGAGGAACCCTGGAGAATGTCAAGACAAAGGAGCAAAAGGTAATCTCAGACTTCCAGCCCACACAGAACAAGTCTGGGAGATACATTCATGGAAGAAAATGGAAGTCACACACCTGAAACCTCCACGAGGATAACAACTCAAGTAAAGAAACAACTTCATGAGACTATAAAAGTAATCAGATCAGAAATAATGTCTCAGGTAAAGAAGAAATGAAAAACATAATGAAAGAATTGCTCGGCATATCTGCAAAAGACATAGATAAAAAAGAAGAGCATAGGAAAATGATGGAACTCTTGAATGAACAACATAGAAAAGAATTACAATGCATGAAACATTCAAAAAGGTATCCAGGAAATTGAAAAGTCCATTGAAAGCTGGCAAAACCACTTGAGAGAGACTGAAGATAGACTTTCAGAACCTGTAGACAGGATTGCAGCTAGCAATCAGGAAAGGAAAGATCTTTTAAAAATAACAAGGAACCAGGAAATAACAATTCAACAGCTGCAAGACAATGCAAAGAGAAATAATTTAAGAGTGACAGGTATCAATGAAGAAGCAGGGGTCAACACAAATGAAATAAAAAGGCTATTTAAGAATAGCAGAAAACGTCCCAAACATGGGAAAAGGATCTGGCATACAGATAAGTGAGGCATAAAGAACTCCAGCTAGCCATAACCAAAGTAAATCTATACCCAGACATATAATAATCAAGATTCCAGAAGTTCAGCACAATAACAGAATATTAAAAGCTGTCAGAAGAAACAGATCACCTATAAAGGAAAACCAATCAGAATCACGGCAGATTTGTCAACACAAACCATCAAATCAAGAAGAATTTGGAGTGAAGCGTTTCAAATCCTGAAAGAAAACAACTTCCAACCCAGACTGATGTACCCTGCAAAACTCTCTTTCAAAACTGATGGAAAAATAAGATACTTCCATGATAAAGAACAAATGAAGGAATTCATGACCACCAAACCAACCCTACAGGGAGTGCTGAAGGATATTCTAGAGAGACAGAAAGACGACCACGGTTCCAGGAACAGCAGCAGAGGAAGATCGCCAGGGGGGAGGCAGGCAATTGAATGAAGGGGAACAGTGGAGTGCCAACAGCAGGAGGATAGCATGGCAGAGACGAACCAATGTATGCTGGTTATAACCATTCGTGTAGATGGCCTCAATTCAGCAATAAAAAGAAACGCAAAGAGAATGGATCAAGAAACAAGATCCATCAATATACTGTATACAAGAAACACATTTAACTCAAAAGGAAATTCACAGACTGAAAATCACAAAAGGGAGAAAACAATTGTTCCATGTGACAGGAGACCAGAAAAAAGCAAGGGTAACTTGCCCATCAAACCCAGAATGGATAAGAAAGATATAGTATTTTCATACAATGGAAAGCTACAAAGTAGGATAATCTCGAGGCACTCATAGGTAAATGGATGCAACTGAAGATCATGTTCATGGGCGAAACAGTTTGAACTCATATGGGTGAACACTCAAAAAAACAGGAGAAGTTAGTGGCATCTAAAAACACAACAGATATTATAAAAGTGATAAGGGAGGAAACACCTAGGAGGGTAAGTTGGTAACCAATGTTAATTTCTTATTTTCTTGTCTTGAACTCTTGTAATGTTTTCACAATTTTGTTAGGTTTGATTCTGCTCTGTCTTGTTTTGTTAGATTTTACTGTGCCTGATGGTATGGGCAGCTATTTTGAACATAATGGAATGTATTATGGTAATCATGCTTGGTTTTCTATTATCTTGTTTTGAAGTTCTATAGTGCTTTCTTTCATTTAATTGGTTTTATTCTGCTTTGTTTTGATTTTATTATGTGTGATGGTATGAACAGGTATTTTGAAGAAAATGAGACATTATAGCAACCCACTGTTCATTTCCTCTTATCTGTTTTTGAAGTCCTGTAATGCTTTCATTCCTTTGTTTTGATTGGTTTTAGTCTGTTTTGTATTATTTGATTTCAATGTGTATGAATCTAGCTATTCCCCTTCTGGGTATTTTCCCAGAAAAATCATGTCACAGTGATACAGGTGCACCCATGTTTGTAGCAGCACAATTTGTAATAGCAAAATCTTAGAAACAACAAAAATGCCCATCAACCACCGAATGGATGAAAAAGATGTGGTATTTTTATACAATGGAATATTACTCAACTATAAAAAAGACAATCTTGAGGCTTTTATAGGTAAATGGAGGCAACTCGAGACTATACTGGTAAGTGAAATAAGACTCACATTTGTAAATATCATACTGTCTCCCTAGTGTTAAAAATGAGTAACAATTAAAAAAAAACTGAAAGAGTAATAAGATCCAAAATGTACAATAGACATTGTAATAAGGAAAGGGAAAGTACTCAAAATGAAAGAACTGCTGGGCTAGGGGAAAGGAGAAATGGAAGACAGGAAAAGATTATATGTTTGTAGATACACACATATACCTGCATGTATGTATAAGTGTGCAAGATAGGTAACAATACTAATAATTTTGTTACTTCATCAGAAAGAATAGTTTGTGTTGTCATTGATTGTCTGATCATTTTTTATGCCTAGATTTCATAACTTGAACAACTACTTCTAAGGTAACAATATGTAATATATTGACTAATACTGATTTCTTACTGTTTTTTTTAAATTCTGTATTACTTCTACCTTTTCTGTTTTGCTTTTTTAAAATAAAAAAAATTCCTCAAAACTAAAAATCTGCACTTTAAGTCACTATTAAGAAAATGAAAATAGACACCCCTCTCTCTCAAGGGCCTACACTCTATTTCTGTGAATGTGTACTTCTAAATTTCTGCTTAATAAACTTCTTCATGCCTAGGGAGCCAGGGAAAGGGAGGGATATACTAGGAAAAATATTTACAAACCGCCTACCTGATAGAGGACTATAACCATGATACTAGCAAACAACAGGGAGATGAATGTAATCGAAATACATTAAACAGACTGAAACTCTACAAAATAAATAAATAAACAAACCTAGGAGGAAGGGTGGAAAAGGGACTGATGGGAGAGAATAATTCAAAGTATAGTACACCCATGTATGAATGCGAAAAGTGAAAAATCCAGTAATCTGTATAACCAATACGCAATAATAAATAATATGGGGGAAAACTAGTAATAAATATTGTTGGTATTCTTTATATCACATGGTCATTTAATAAATCTGAAGATAACATTTAAAAGAAAAAATTTCCTACAAATCAACAAGACAATCCAATCTGAAAAGCAGGCAAACAATCTGAATATTCTGCCAAAGAAAACATATGAATGGCTTTTAAGCATATGAAAATATGCCACACCTATTAGAACAAATGGCAACACCAAGAAGTGGCAAAAATGTGGAGAACTTGGAGGAACACTTGTATATCACTAATAAAATGTAAAATGGTACTATCACATTGGAAAGCAGATTGGTTACTCTTTAAAAAGTTAAGTATAAATTTACTACTCAATCCAGCAATTCTATTCCTGGAGACACAAAAAGTTAGGTCCATACATGGATACATCTGAAAATGTATACAGGCAGCATTATTCATAAAGGCAAAAATTAGACACAATCCAAAAGTCCATTAACTGGCAGATGAATAAACAAAAAGCAGAATATTCATACAATGGAATATTGTTCTGCAACTGTAAAAAACAAACTTTTAGTATATGCTACAACATGGATGCACTTCAAATACTTGTAAGTCAAAGAAGCCAAAAAAGAGTACATAATCCCATTTATATAAAATGTCCAAATATGACAGAAAAACAGAAACAGTGGTTCCTTGGGGCTAACAGTGGGAACAGGAATTAATGGAAAATGTGTACAGTGGAACTTCTGGGATGCTGAAAATGTTCTAAAATCTGACTGTGGTAATGGCTGTATGACACTAAAATTTAGAAAATAAAAGCTTAAGGCACAAATAGTTATAGAATCCAACTTTCTGCCCAATATCAATGCAAGAATCCCCTAAAAAGTACCTCTAACTTCATCTAAGGAAGAAGGTAGGAATATATTTGGGTGGGGGGTAATATCTTAAATTCATATAAAATAATATATCCCTTATAAAGACAGGAACGCATTCTGAGAAATGTACTAAGATGAATTCTTTCACTGTATAAACATCATACAATGTACCTGCACTAACACAGATGCTATAAGTCCAGTGGTGGCTATATCACCTGTGCCACAGTGAGCTGTTTGCATCCTTGAAAGTTCTACATGGTTCACCACCACTGATATAGTCCAATCACTCAATGCTGCCTGTTGATGCAATCAAGAGACATAGTAAATACATGTATAAGGCTGCTGCCAGTGTAACATGGCATACTGCTTTACAGCAAGTCTTTTTAAAAAGTAAAAGGAATATAGTACATTAATAAAATATAACACAGACACATAAACTAATTAACAGTCATTGAATTTTTGTTCCTTCCTGTCCCCAGAGCTAGAAATTGAACCCAGAGCCTTCACTTAGCTGTATCTCCAACGCTTTTGGTTTTTGCAAGTTTCCTTAAATACCCCAAGAGCATTCAAACTTGTGATCCACCTCCCTCAGCCTTCCAAAGTATTGGGATTACACAAAGCCCAGAGTCTTCTGTTATTAAGTTTTATGTAGTGTACACAATTTTCTTCTTTTGAGACAGTATCCCACTATGAAGCTCAGGCTGGCCTTGAATTTAAGATCCCCCTATCTCAGCCTCCCAAACGCTATGATCACAGGCATATACCACCATGCCTAGCTCTATACTGCACATAACTGTATATATATATTGTTTTATGACTGACAGCACAGTAAGTTTGCTTACACCAGCAAACACATAAGTAACTTCACATAGGAATTTTTTAGCTCCATTATAATCTTATGAGAATACCACTGTATCTGAGATCTAATCAAACTACTGTTACGTTGCACATGATTCTGTATGCATAACGAAAGATATAAAGGTTAAGGTTTAAAAAATGGTTACCTATTGGGAGAAGAGAAAGAACAAAGTAAAATGAACAAAAGAGGAATAGATTACTCTGAGTTTATGATTTTCACAGATTTAACTGTCAAAGCATACAAATGCTTTTACATTATTCTGTAATTTGGGGGAGGGAGACAGTATTGGAGGTTAACTCAGGGCCTTTGTACTACGCTACATCCCCAGCTTTTTTAAAAATTTGAGACCGGGCCTCCCTTAAGTGGCTGAATTTTGCAGGCTGCATTTGAACTTACTATCATCCTGCCTCAGTCACCACACCCAACTATAACATAAAAATTTTAAAGGAAATCTCTAGTAAGTAAAAGCAGCCAGGCATCGTCATCCATTCCTGCAATCCAAAAATAAAAATTTTTTAAAAGGTCCGGAACATACCTCAATGTGAAAGCACTGGATTCAATCCCTAGTATGGAAAATAAACAAGTACAGCTGGGAATGCTGGTGCACCCCTCTAATCTCAGCACTTGAGGCTGAGGCAGAAGGACCATCATTGAGTTCAAGACCACCCTGAACTGTATAACCAAGACACTGTCCACTATCTCAAAAAAAAAAAAAAAAAGAGGGGGGTAGGAGGAAGAGGAAAGTGTTTATAGAGAGGGGGAGTATTGTGAGGAAGATTAATGGTAGTGTGTCTTTTACTACAGTAATTTTATTTAAATATACATTTTTTTCAATCACATCTTGTACAGCCACAGTCCCTTTTTAATTTTATATGTGACAGTCTCATTAAATTGTCCAGGCTGGCTTCAAACCTGCAAACTTCTACCTCAGCCTCTGGAGTAGCAAGAGCCCATCTTGCTGCTTTACTATAAAAATATGGCAAAACTAGTATCCAGACTGCCTGTAATCACTCGCAGCCAGTATGAAAACATACAGAACAGTGAGAAAGAAAAAAAAGAAAAGAAAGAAGAGAAGGAGGAGGAGGAGGAGGAGGAAGACAATGAAGAAAAGGGGAGGGAAAGGAAAAGGAAAAGGAAAAGGAAAAGGAAAAGGAAAAGGAAAGGAAAGGAAAGGAAAGGAAAGGAAAGGAAAGGAAAGGAAAGGAAAGGAAAGGAGAGACAGAGACAGAGAGAAGCAGGACCAAAATAAAAATATAACTAGGCCTCAAAATCAGCTTTCCTCGATCTATATACGAGAAAATGAGAATAGCTAAAATGTTTAGCAAAATTTGTTAATGATTAATAGGTTAAAATGTAACATGGACAAATTAGGTATGAACGACAATGAGACCAAAGAGGAAGGAATCAAAACCCCACTTTAAAGTTTATGTAGGCCTGATGTGGTGGTGCACACCTATAATCTCAGCAGACCCAGCACTGTGGAGGCCAAAGCACGATTGTCACATTCAAGGCCAACCTAGGCTACATAGGTGAGCTCAAGGCCAGCCTGAACTGCATAGCAAGACCTCGTCTCAAAAACCAAAAAACAAACAAACAGCTTATGTGGAAAAGAAATCACAATAAGAATCTCAGTAAAAAGAAGATAAATGATTTGAATATTCTATAGAAAACTGAGGAAGAATTAAAAGTATCTCGATGGCTTAATTTTGGCCTTTGATACAAGTGCATCACATAACCAAAAAACATAAAAGCTGGGCAAGGAGGTGCACACCTGTAATCCCAGCACTTGAGAGGCTAAGGCAGGACCATCACAAGTTTGAGGCCAGCCTAAACCACAAAGGAAAACAAAAGCATCATGTAATTCTAATTCACAGAACAAAAACAGCATTTCTCAGAACCCTAACACTATTTACCACCATCCCTTCTCCACAGTGCCTCCATTTGACCATGTTTCAATCACAGCAAATGCTGCCTAGTAACCTCAAACAATGGAAGTAACTTTAAACTTCATTTGTGGTAAAAGAATACGAGAGGATTGGTGAAAATTAACCAAGTCTCAGTGTTACTATCACAAAGCAAAAACTGCTCCAGACATGGTGGTACATGACTGTAATCACAGCTATTCAAGAGAATAAGACAGGAGGATTAAGAGTTTAAGGGGAATATGGGCAATTAGTAAGCCTGTCTCAAAAATAAAATTTTATAAAAAGGGTAGGAGATGTAGCTCAGTGCTAGAATGTCTGCCTAACACACACAAGACCATAGGTTCAATCCCTGGGATCATTAACAACAACATAATAAATGAAAGCAAGACATGCACAAAGGTAGGGGATGGTAATGATTAAACCCATCCTATCATTTGTTCAAGAAGCAATCTTGGAGACAACAATTTTAAATGATTAAGATATCCATAAAATTCAAATAAACCTTGAAACACGAAAATACTTAGAGAAGGAAAAAAATCAATTTTGTAAAAATATCTCCACCAGTTTCACCAAAATAATAATGAGGAAAAATTAAAGCAGTGCAGACTACAAAAACTATAAAACATGTAGCATCCTACAAAAAACATGAAGCAGGTTTTGCTTTTGCTGATAAAAGCAACATTAAACGGAAGAAATATCAGAAAAAATAATTTTCTACACTGAGCATGGTGGTACACCTGTTATTCTAGCATTCTGGGAACATGAAGCAGGAGGATTACAAATTGGGAGCCCAGCCTGGACAATTTAGCACCACCCCATTTCAAAAAAAAAAAAGGAAAAAGAAAAAATAAACACTTCCATATAATAACAGTTAAAATATGCTTTTCGTCACAGCCTGAAATTGCCTGCCAACCAATGGACACACACCAAAAACAATCAGAAAATAAAGAGCTACTAGAGATAGGTATGGTAGCACACAACCATAAAATTCTGGCACTCAGGATGCTAAGGCCAGAAAGATTACAAGTCCCAGCCCACTTTGGGTTACATAATGAGTTCAAAGCCAGCCTGGACTACATAGTGAGACCCTCTCTCAAAAAATAAACAAACAGCTATCAGAGAAACACATCTCTTGAGAAAAAAGAATGAAAACTAAAGGTGTCAAAAAACATTATTTGAAAAACAAAATATTCATAAGATTTTAATTATTACTAAATAATTTGGGGGAGCAGTAGTAGGAACTCAACATAGGGACTCATCAATCCTAGGCAAGTACTCTTCCACTCAGCTATACCTCCAGCCCCTATGTAAATAAATTTATGAAAAAGGCACTAAATTGGTTATCTTCAAATACTCAAAAGGGGGGGAGGGGGGTTCTAGATTCACTGATTTAAAGCCAATTTCCTGAGCAATTATTACTGAAATCCCTAGATAACTCCTTTTCATCTGCCATTCCTTTCTAAATCTCAGATAACTTTACTAACCATCTTAAGTATACCTACAATCATAAATATAAAAGCGAAAACAGAAAAGAACAAACACGAGCTTTAGTAACAACAAAAACTTTGCCAAATCACATTGTTGTGATGCTCTTGGATTTCAGACATGACAAAATATTTGACTGGGTAATGACAAGCGGCATATTAAATCATGGAAAGGCATTCTCAAATGCTGAAGATAGAAAATTTTCAAATAGAGTCTAGGAATGTAGTCTTAGATTCTGTCCGGTGGATTTTTCCTGTTTTTAATAAAGGTTTTTCTTTAATAAAGACTCAATCTAACCATAATCAGTTTTAGTATCTTTCCATTTTCTGTAGTACGACCAAAAGACAAAAAAATCTTATCAATATTTTAAAATATCCCAAATCAAGAAAAGCTTAACAGGAATGTGAGCCACATTGGGTGTGGGAGCACATGCCTGTAATCCCAGCACTGGAGGGGGCTGAGGCAGTAGGATCACCATGAGTTCCAGGTCAACATGGACTACATAAGCAGTAGAGTTCAAGGCCAGCTTGCACTACTCAGTGAAACCTTGCCTTTAAAAAAAAAAAAAAAAAAAACTGTGAGACTGATCTCAAATGAAGTGGGGCTGTAGGAAGACAAGGAACAGGAAGAGCCCTTTACGAAGTTAACAAAACGAGGTAGCAGAACACTAACGATGAGGGGAACAAATGATATGCCAACATCTTTGTCTCATCCTCAAAAAAAAATTTGTTTTGTCGGTACCGGGGATCAAACTCTCAACTTCGTGCCTGCCAGGCAGGAGCTTAAGCCACTGAGCCAAACTCCCAGCCCTAGTTTTTTTGAGGCAGGGTTGCACTATGTAGTTCAGGCTGGCCTTGCTCACATTGTAGCGCAAGCTGGCCTCAAACTCACAACGCTCCACCTACCTCAGCCTCCCGAGTGCTGGAATTAAAAGGCGCACACCACCACAGCCGGTTGCTCAAAGATGTTCTAATGGTAAATGTTCTCTATATCTGGCACTACGCAAATTAATTCTTTTATTAAATTACATGATTCCATCACTCAACGTTTACCTGGTTATCTCTTATAAGCATGAAAAACGGGCACATGCTAAATCCTTTAACGTTTAGCAAACTGTTCTGTTACAAATCAAAAGGAATTTTAAAGGTAGTGTTAGAAGTTAGCTTTCTGGCAATTCAAAATCTTAGGATATAGGTTAATGTGTTTAGAGTTTCATCAGAGGCCACTGTTAATCATCATCTATATAAGGAAGATGCAAAGAAAGAACAAGGTAGGTTAGGTATATTTGTGACAAAGGCCTCAGCTGACCCCAAGGTGCTCTGAAGCTAAGATAACTCTTTAGGATCGTCCTACAGTATGTCCAGAAAGCCAGGTCTTTAATGGACTAATCTTTGAAAGTAGACTACTCTCACAGGAAAGCAATGCAGCCTTGAGTGAGGTGGTGCTCTACAGCCAAGTCCAACTCCTGGTGAAGTCTGACAACCCTGGCATCAGGACCAATAGTTTAAAAAAAAAAAAAAAACACAGTGAAGTCCAAGTCTTGAAATAGGAATTTGGGTTGACAACATGGTATCCACACAATCTATAACTATCAAAACCCAACAATTTTTTAGTAAAACAATTAATAATGGTGTTCCTTTTTAAAGTGCTCTGGCTCTCCATTCTTTACAGCACTAGAATTTGATGATTCTAAGACTTTACACTTAGATTTATAAAGGATAAATCAAGTGTCTTACATTTGAACATTTTTCATTACTTAGGTAATAGGTATATGAGTTTGTGTTGAAATTTCCTACAACGAAGTCCAGTAAAAACTTGGATATTTTCACTAAACCTCAATTTTTTTCAAGTTTTCATGCACCTTTACATATTTATATACTCTCCCTCAATGCCTCCTCCATCACAAGCACAAACAAAATCAATCACCCCACCCCATTTCTTCGTCCCTCCTAATGATAAAGCTTCCTATCCCTCTAATATTCTAGGCTTTTATTTTCCCTTCTCTAATTGTCCATGTAATTTTTTCCAAACCTTCTCTCTCCTACCTTCATCCTTCTTTCTGTGACAGCTACTCTCCTCCAGTTATTATCATGCTGAACTTTCTCCTAATAATCTGTCTTCTGAAAAAAAAACAAAACAAAACTTCTAGTCCCAAACTAAATGGGCAATTCTGGGTGATCACTCTTCCTTGAAATACTCTCTTCCCCAACCTCTCTACATCCCTTTACTACCCCTGCCTTAGTTTCAGTATTTCCCATGCTTCTCTAATAATGTCTGCTCTCTTCACTTCACTCCAGTATTTCCTAGTACTCTTTACTGGGTCATAAGCTCCTTTAAAAATTTGATGATATACATAGGCAAAGACACCACTGTTGCACAGACTCTTACTGGAATCATTAACCTTTTCTCTTTATAAGATGTGTATGGCACCATCCAAAATTTAAAAGTGCTTTATACACTTTTGGTTTTTTGTTCTTGTTTGTTGTTTTTGAGGTAGGAACCTGCTAAGTCGCCAAGGCTGGGCTGAGCAATACTACTGCCTCAGCCTCCCACAGTACTGATATTTCAGGTGTGAGTCACCATACCCAGCTGCTACACTGTCTTGTGTGATCTGCCCACAAGGCTGTATTAACTATCATTTATAACCTGGTGACTTCTGAATCTGTCTCCTGCTCAAATATTTTTCTGCTGAGCTTCAGACCCACATTATGTGTTACCTACTCAAAATCTCCTCTCTTTATAATCAAGATAAGTCAAGCTTAATATAAGCAAACATAAATGTCTTTCCTAAAACACCACTTTAAAAGCCTGTCCTTCCTTTTGCATCCCTTACTCTTCTAGATGCTGACACCACCAAAGCAGATACCTTGAAACCATCCAGATTCCTCTTCAGCTCTGTTCCACATTTAGTCTCTTTGCATACAGATTTTTAAAATCTGCCAATTCCACCCTTCAAGATTTTATGCTAAGGATTACTCTTGCCTTAATTCAACCCTCATCATTTCTCACTTTGAATACTGAGTTTTTCAGCTTATCTCCCTCACTTTGAATACTGAGTTTTTTGGCTTATCTCCCCCCTTCCTCAACTTCACCAGCTGCAATCAGTTTATCACCTACACTGCCACAGAGTGATTTTTCTAAAACACAAGTCTAATTATATACTGTATCTTTCTTTTCAAAACACTTCAAGTACCTTTAAAATACAAAATCTCTGGAGTAAGGCCTTCCAGAATCCAGCTCCTTACCCACTCCCTCTCTGTCTATATCCTCAAATCTCCAATTACTAAGTTAAAAAAAAAAAAAAGTCTATACTCCTAGAGAGAGGAGAGGGGAAAAGGAAGGAAGGGAAAAGAAAAAAATTAGAAAAGGAAAAAATCGAAACAAAGTTTTTGTAAGTACAGAGAGGAAGAGAAGTTTAAGGCAGGGTAAGGAAATGGGGGAAAAAATCAAAATATATCATGTACAGGTACAAATTCCCTTTGATGAATATGATCATTACATATACCTAAAAATACACTAATAAACTTAATTTTTAAAAAAGTAAACTATATGCAGAAAAAAAAAACCTTCTCTACTCTCACCACCACTTGCCATTACAAAACATCAAAGCTTGCTTATTCCTCTGAGATTTGGTCTTTCTAGAATGCCTTTTTCCCTCCTTGAACAATAAACTGTTTATTCAAGAATCGACTCAAAAAACAGACAACAGGAAGTAAGGAGATCTTTCACAAATGGGTAAGGGAACAAGAATGGAGGGAAGAAAGTGAAGGGAAAACAGATACTAAAGAGGATGAAGGAAAAAATGGAAAGACAACTTTTGTAAATGGGAAGTAAGAGTTGGAGGGAGCAGGAAGGAATAGGAGGGGAAGGGATGAAAACAGAACTGGGACATGGTTTTGGAATCGCTTATTCTGTGGCTGCCTTTTAACCAAGAGGAGTCTTCATTGATCACAAAGCTAGTTGCTGGAAATCAGAACCAGAAGCTAGGTCTACTAGATTCCCAGCCTAGTGTTCTTTTTATTTATCCAACATCATTCCTAATTCTGTTAAATCTACAACATCTGCTGAGACTACTTTAGCATTTTTCCACATATCAAAAAAGAATGATTACTGAAAGTGAGCCATACACAGAATCAATAATTATAAAATATAAAACCCTTTTTAAGAAAGAAAAAACAGGAATACATAGTGGCAACAACAGTGAGGTACAGTGAGAGTGAAAGAAAGAGGAGGCTGGATTCTTAAGAACAGGTTCCTGAGGGCCAGGAAATCCTCACTGCACAGACTGGTGCTACAACAGCTCTATACAGATTCTTTATATAATGACCTCAATTTTTAAAGTTCATCTTAAATATTTCAAATAAACACATTTCCCAGTGATGGCAAACCTTTTAGAGCTTTCAGTGATACAAATAGCCCACCATGGCACAGATGCCGTATGTTCACCACCACCAACGTATGCCACATAGCACTGTACTATCATCTATCATCGAGTCCAATAAGTAACAAAGTTCAGCCTACAATAACAGTCCAAGAATGTACAATGTTAGAATTCTTAACTATTTGTATGTATTATATACTCAACATGTAATATATACAGCTATATACTAAACTCCTAAGACTGAGCTAGTTTTCATGAGTGATACATTTCAGAAAGTATTATTGATAGCATTCATATATAAAACTGATTCATTTATAAAATGCTCTAGTAGGGCAATAAATTGATGCTGATAAATTCAAAATGCTGATTACACCATTTTCCTCTTCTGGTGTGAGAATAACTACAGTATACTGAATCTGAGTCATAATCCAATCAGCCTAGACTTAAGACTTCATATACAAACCATATGAAAGTATTAGTTTTATTTTTTTCTGAGACGCATAGTTCAGCCTGGCCTCAAACTCACAGCAAGCATACATACCACCACACCCAGCAAATGTATGCATTAAGAGTAGAAATATATACTTCTGCCAATGATTAACAAGTCTGAAACACGACCTGAGCAATAATCTTTCCAAAATCCAACTCATTCTCCACTTTTTCCAAATCAAGTTAGATATTCAGACTATCTCCACTTAATAAAACATCTGTTCTTTCTCCATCACTTATGTAAATAAACACTGGGGGCCTGTCACTCTCACTTAAGAAAGTATCTCCCAACCTGTTTCACATCTCTGATTTTCCATACCAAAATTACACCCCAAATAAAGATGTAGAATATGTTTCTAAACAATAACTAGTAAGATATCTTCTTGACAGAAGAATTAATCTCTGGATTCAGCTAAAAACAAAAATGACCATACTATAAAAACATCACATGTATCACTTAGCAAATGTGCATAAATAAATTAACTGTTCCTGGACAATTAAAGCTGTGTTTTGTTTAAAAAGATTACTTTCATTCTAACAAAACTTGAGTCTGATATAGTTCTTACAGGCATATATTAAAACCTAAACCTCTTAAAAAGCTTTCATTAGGCAAAGTTCATGACTGTGGTTTTACTATAAAGAATAAATTCAGGTTAAGGAAAAACTAGTATGAAACTAGAAGAGAAGCCTCTTAGGATACCATTTTACTTCTAATGGAGCTTCTCACACCAGGTCTGTTTTTCTTTAAATTTCTGATTGAATCACACCTGAAATCTGTTCCTTTGTACTTACAGCCAGTTTATTTTAGTAGTAAACTAAATAACAACTGTATATCCCCCACCAAACTACTCAAATATTCAAACAGCTAACCCCAGAACAGTACCAACCCCTTACATATCCTTACTCACCCAGAATTCAAAGATATGAACTATAGCACAAGCCAGGTGTGGTGGCACATACCTGTAATTCCAGCACTTAGGCTGAGGTATGAGAATTTCCAAGTTCAAGGCCAGCCAGGGTTACAAAGGGAGACTCTGTCTCAAAAAAAAACAAGTGCAAGGGATGTAGCTCAGTGCTACAGCACTTACTTTCCTAGCCTCAGTGAGGCTCTGGGTTCAATCCCTACCCAACAATACCAAATGAATACATTAAAAATATATAACACAAATAACTGCAGTATGCCAGGAAAATATAAACTTTAGTTAAAAACAATGAAGTAAAATAGTATGAAAGACACGCATTTGTCATTAAAAATGGTGATACAATGAAGTATTTTGATCACCTAGCCAAGTAATTACTTAAAATGTATTCTATCAGCTAGCTGCACAGAGGATCTGAGCTGTCCAGCCCAGCGTCCCACCACAACCTATCAGGGGAACGCCCAGCCAGCCTCACATGACACACAGGTAATGAGCCCAGCCCAGCTCAGCGCCCCAGAACCACTCATCAGGAAGCAGTCAGCATAGCCAAAGGGTCTTGGAGAATTTGAGCTCCTACCATCAGAGCACAAGGCCCCAGCTCCATAGTTCAGGGGTGCGGCCACGAGGTAGGGTCTGGATGTTCCAAACTCCAACCACCCAGGAGCCAGGCCCCAGCACTATACACCGCAGGCCCACTCTGGCTAGCCCTGTGTTCCAAAGATTCTGAATTCCTCGCAAGCAGACGCAAGGTCCCAGTGGTGCCACGTTACGGGGAGCACTTCCCCTAGCTGCCTGGGTAATGGAGGCTCTGAACTCCACCCAGTCTGGTTCTAGGTCCCTGTGACACTCTTTGGAGGTGTGCCCCTGCTAGCTGCAGGGAGGATACAAGCTCTGCCCAGCCCAGCATCCCAGATCAACCCAACAAAGTACATCAGGGGAACACACAGTAAGCCTCACAGGCTACAGAACACAAGGTTCTGGCGCCATAGTTTGGGGGTGTACCCCAGCTAGCCACAGGGATATTGAAGGACTGAAGCTCTACACAGTGCAGCACACCAGTGCAATCCATCAGGAGGCTGCCTGGCCAGCCACACAGGTCCCAGAAGAAAATGACAAAACAAAAGAGCAAGATGCAGTCTCAGTCCCCCAATCCACCAAGGACAAACCGAACAGACACTGAAATGGAACACACTGGAAATCACAACTGAACTTTCTGAAATGATAACAACTAAAGTAAAGAAACAACTCTATGAAGCTACAGAGGAAATCAGATCAGACATAATCTCTCAGGTAAAAATTGAAATGACAAACATTATGAAAGAAATGCTGTGTGTATCTAAAGAAGATCAAGATAAAAAAATAGAACACAAGAAAATGATGGAAACTCTGAATGAACAATATAAGACAATTAGAATGCATAAAACAGATTTAAAGGAATATTCAGGAAATTAAAAATTTGATTGAAAGTTGGCAAAACCGCTTGAATGAAACTGAAGATAAGATTCTCAGACCTTGAAGACAGCATGGAAGCTTACAATCAGGAAAGAAAAGAACTCTTAAAAATAACAAGGAACCAGGAAACAATAATTCCATAGCTGCAAGATGATGCCAAGAGAAACAACGTAAGATTGATATGTGTCAACGGAAAAGCAGGGGGTCAATACAAATGACCTGCAAAGACTATTTGCAGAAATAACAGCAGAAAATTTTCCACACATGGGAAGAGAATCTGATATTCAGATAAGTGAGGCATACCGAACCCCAATTTAGCATAACCAAAATAAATTTTCACCCAGACATATAATTAGGATATCAGAAATGTGCCCCCCTCCTCTCCATATGCCTACCGGTGCGCGGGCTAAGAATCAAGGACAAAGCCCTCCCTGCCGTCCCCATAAGGCAACCTGCTTATTCCGAGGTCTGGCTACATTGATGGCAACTGGGGTGTATGAAACAACTAAATGCTAGTATAGTTTTGTTCATTTTGCAGGCCTGGGGCTGGCAGCCTGACCATCTCTTTGGAAGATGACAGTGCGCAGTGTAGCAAAGATGGGGGATTCTCTTCAGTCTTGTCTTCGAGGCCCAATATTGTTCTTGTTGTTTTGCTTTATTCTGATTAATTTTTTTGACTTTATTTTACACTGTTTTTATTGGTTTTATTTCTTGTTTTGGTTTGATTTTACTATACCTGTTGGAAAGGTCAACTATTCTGAAAACAACAAGATATACTATAGTAGCTATTGTTTTCATAGTATCTGTCTTAGAAGTTCTGTACCAGTTCTACTGCTTTGTTTTGATTGACTTCGTTCTGTTATGTTTTGTTGGATTTTACTATCTTTAAAACAAAACAACAACAAAAAAAAAACAATACTAAAAGCTGTCAGAGAATAGAAACAGATCACCTATAAAGGAAAGTCTATCAGAATCATGGCAGACTTCTCAACACAAACCTTCAAGTCAAAAAGAGCTTGAAGTGAAGTATTTCAAATCCTGAAAGAAAACAACTTTCAAACCAGATCAATATATTCTGCCACACTACCTTTAAAAATTGATGGAGAAATAAGATACTTCCATGACAAAGAACCACTGAAGAAATTTATGGCCACCAAACCAACATCACAAAGAGTACTGAAACATTAGGGGTGGGAGTTTGGCTCAGTGGCTTAAGCGCCTGCTCTAGCAGGTGCGAGGTTGTGAGTTCGATCCCCAGTGCCGCCAAAAAAAAAAAAAAGAGTACTGAAACACTCTAGAAAGAGACAAAGATAACTACAACCCTAAGAACAGCAAAGGGAAACCACTAAGGAGGGCAAACAATGAAACAGAAAACCAACAGAAAGATAACCTGACAGGGATAAGTCAGTACATATCAGTTATATCAATCAATGTAAATGGTCTCAACTCACCAATAAAAAGAAACAGACTGGCAGAGTGGGTTAAGAAACAAAATCCAACAATATGTTGTGTACAAGAAACACATTGAACTCAAAAGGAAGTTCATAGACTAAAAATCAAAAGATGGAAAACAATACTCCATGCAACAGGAACCCAGAAAAAAGCAGGGGTCGCTATTATGTTTGCAAACAATATGAACTTCAAACCAAGAATGGTCAAGAGATAAAGAAGTTCACTACATACTTCTTAGGGGAAAATTTGAAAAGGAAGAGATTATGACCATACATATGCATGCACCAAACATGGGAGCACCCAACGATGTAAGACAAATCTTAATAGACATGAAAAACCAAATAAGCAATAATACAGTTATAACAGGGGAACTTAACACCCCATTGTGACAAAGAGATAGACCAACCAAACAAAAAATCAGCAAAGAAATTACAGAACTGAATCAAATTTGTGAACAAATGGACCCACTGGATGGATGCATACCAAGTCTTCCACCCAACAACAACCAAATACACATTCTTCTCAGCTGCACATGGGTCATTCTCTAAAATAGACCACATACTAGCCTACAGGACATAATTAAGTAAATGTAAAGGAAGTGAAATAATTCCAAGCATATTATCTGACCATAGTGCAATACAATTGGATATTAATGACCAAAAAACCCACAAGAACCCCGTAAACACATGGAAATTAACTAACACTCTCCTAAACAATCAACTGGTCACAGAAGAAATTCAAGAAGAAATTAAACAATATCTACGATCTAACAAAAATGCAAATATAAATTACAGGAACCTGTGGGACACAATGAAAGCAGTCCTCAGAGGGAAATTTATAGCACTAAACTCCCACATCAGAAAAATGGAAAGAACACATGTAAACAACCTAACGATATACCTCAAACTTCTAGAAAAAGAGCAAGTCAAGCCCAAAGCCCAAAGAAGGGAGAAAATTATAAAGATCAGAGCAGAAATTAATGCAATTAGAACTAAGAAAACAATACAAAGAATGAACTGAAGAGTTGGTTCTTTGAAAGAATAAATAAAATTGATCAACCCTTATCCAACCTTATCAAAAAGAGGAAAGAAAACTCAAATCCATTCAATAAGAAATGAAAAGAGTGAAATCACTACAGATCCTGTGGAAATACAGAAGATCATCAATACCTACACTGAAATCTTTACCCTCATAGGTTCAATAACACAGAAGAAATGGGCAGATTCCTAGAAACATATGAATTACCAAAGCTGAATCAACATGTAAAACTGCTGAATAACCCAATTTCAGTTAAGGAAATTGAAAATGTAATTAGACCCTTACCAATAAAGAAAAGCCCAGGTCCTGATGATTTCACTGCTGAATTCTACAAGAAATTTAGGGAAGACTTAATGCCAACACTCCTCAAACTCTTCCATGAAATTGAAAGGGAAGCAAGACTTACTAACTCATTCCTGGAAGCAAATATTACCCTAATACTAAAATCAGAGAAAGACCCAACCAAAAAAGAAAATTACAGGCCAATCTCCCTCATGAACATAGATGCAAAAATCCTCAATAAAATACAGGCAAATAGAATGCAACAAATCATCAGGAAGATTACACACCATGATCAAAATGGGATTCATCCCAGGAATGCAGGGATGGTTCAACATACGGAAATCAATACATGTAATACACTATATCAACAGGGCCAAGGACAAGAATCACATAATCATCTCAATAGATGCAGAAAAGGCTTCTGACAAAATCCAACACTCATTCATGATAAAAACCCTATAGAAAATCAGAATAGATGGTCTCTACCTCAACCTGAAAAAGCCATGTATCATAAACCAACAGCCAACATCCTACTAAATGAACAAAAACTGAAAACTTTCAACCTAAAATCAGGAACAAGAGAGACAAGGATGTTCATTATCACCACTCCTATTCAATATACTTCTGGAAACATTAGCCAGAGCAATTAGACAAGACAGAGAAATAAAAGGAATAAGGATAGGAAAGAAAGAAGTTAAATTATCATTATTTGCAGATCATATGATACTCTACACAGAAGACCCACAAGAATCCATTGAAAGACTTCTAGATGAAATAACCAAATTTAGTAATGTTGCTGGATACAAGGTCAACACTTAAACATCAATAGCATTCCTGTACACACAAACAATAAACTCACTGAGAGAGAAACAAGGGAAACCACACCCTTCACTATAACATCCAAAAAAATGAAATACTTAGGAATCAATCTAACAAAGGAAGTAAAATATCTATACAGTGAAAATTACAGTATTCTGAAAAAAGAAAATACAGAGGAGTTCAGAAAATGGAAAGATATTCCCTGCTCATGGATAGGAAGAACAAACATGAAAATGGCCATTTTCCCAAAAGTGTTATAAAGATTTAATGCAATCCCAATCAAAATACCACTTGCATACCTCACAGAGCTAGACAAATCATCCCTAAAACGCATCTGGAACCAGAAGAGACCTAGAATAGCACAGGCAATTCTGGACAACAAAGGTAAGGCAGGAAACATCACAATCCCTGACTTTAAATTATACACAAAGCTACTGTGAAGAAATCAGCATGATACTGAAATAAAAACAGACCTGAAGATCAACACAATAGGTTAGAAGATACAACCACAACTACAAACACACTCAGCCACCTCATCTTTGACAAAGGGGCCAAACATGTTCACTGGAAGAAAAATGGCTTCTTTAATAAGTGGTACTGGAAAAACTGGCTTTCCATATGCTAAAATCTACACGTAGACCCATACCTATCACTATGCACTAAACTAAAGTCAAAATGGCTCAAAGATCTAAATATTAATACAGAAACACTAAACCTGCTGGAAGACAAAGTAGGTAGAAACCTGGAAGACAAAGGCGTATGCAGAGAATTCATGAACAAAAACCAAACCTCATGGGAAATACCTCCCAGAATCAACTACTGGGATCTCATCTTATTAAAAATCTTTTGCATGTCAAAAGAAATCTCTAACAGAGTGAAAAGAAAACCCATGAATTGGGAAAATATCTTAGCCAGCTGTCCCTCAGACAAAGAATTTCTATCTAAAACATTTAAAGAATTAAAAAAAATATATCAGGTCCCTAAAATTCAAGGACCCAATCCAAAAATGGGCATCTGAGATGAATACACACTTCTCAGCTGAAGAAATACAAATGGCAAATAAATATATGAAAAAATGTTCAATATCCATGGTCATTTGGGAAATAAAAATTAAAACAACACTGAGATTCCATCTCACTCAAGAAAGAATGGCCAAGATCAAGAAAACAACTAATAACAAATGCTGGAGGGACTGTGGGGAAAAAGGAACTCTTCTCCACTGTTCGTGGGAATGAAGAATGGTGTAACCACTGTGGAAATCAGTGTGGAGATTCCTCAAGAAGCTAGGATTAGAGATCCCATTTGACCCAGCTATCCCACTTCTGGGCATTTTCCCAGAAAAATTGAAAACATCATACCACAGTGATATATGTTTATAGCAATACAATTTGTAATAGCCAGACCCTGGAAACAACCCAAGTGCCCATCAATCAAGGGATGGATAAAACAGATGTGGTATTTTTATACAATGGAGTACTACTCAGTTATCAAGAAAGATTGCATCTAGACTTTTGTAAGTAAATGGATGCAACTTGAGACCATACTCATAAGTGAAATAAATCAAACTCACATGTGTAAATACCATATTGTCTCCCTAGCATAAGAAACTGAAAAAGTATATGCAATCCAACATCTACAATAAATACTCTGTAAGGGTAAGAAACTGCTCAAAGAGGCAAAGCAACTGAGATAGGGGAAAAGAGTAAAGAAGGAAAAAGGAAAAGGACATAAATTCATATATATGTACAGATAAGATATCTAAAATGAGTATACTACTAAATGTATTAGTTATCGGAAAACAGTTAATACCCATATGATTAGATCAATTTTACATGTCTATATCTGTTAATCTGAATAACCCTTTTGAAAGTAATGATATGCAATATTACAACCATTGTCAAATTCCTATCATCTTGTTTTGTAAACCTGTAATGTTATTGTATTAGATTTGTTGTTGTTTGTCTCTTTTGCTTTTTTCTTTTCTGTGTTTTTCTCTTAAATAAAATAAAAACAAAATATATTCTAACACTTTAAATAACTAGGTACTACTACATTGAGGACCTGTGATAGCTAAACATACATACTAATTTTACAAGGGATTAAGGGCAAAGAAAAAGAACAGTTAACATTGCAATCTTAAAAAGTATGAATGTTACTTAAGTCAAACTGTTCCCTGAACATCTGAATGTTAAATCTCAGTTTCCTTAACTTTGTATTTCTTTGGTTAACCTACAACTATGACAAAATACATTCTGGTAGCCAGCATGATAAATCAGTAGTTTATACAGTATAATGTAAGTTTCACCATTCAATTATCATTATTTAAAAAACCAAACACCCAGTACAGATTACTAAATGGATGATTTTTAACTACTCAAGCCCACAACATTTATAAACTTAGGTCATGCCTCATTTCATATTCTAGTAAGAATTGAAAACAGAATGCCATACATCATTTATCTTAATAACTAGGCGAGACTTTTACAAATTGTTTGTGGTTACAAAGCAGTTTTGTAATATTCCATTATTTTCAGATTTTACCAATGCAATGACAATGACACAGTGTTCATAAGATTATTACCAATAAGATAATACAGGCTGACCAATAAAGCACAACTGCATTGATTCATAACTGACCAACCAATCAATAAATTAATATAAATATAGATCTAAATTTCCCAAAATGGTGTTCCAAGCAACCAGAAGTTTTGCTTTACTTTTTTAATTTTATTTAAGAGAAAAAAGACACATAAAAGAAAAACAAAAAGCAAAAGAGAAAAACAACAACAAATCCAATACAATAACATTATAGGTTCATAAAACCAGATGATTGGAATTTGACAATATTTATAATATTGCATATTGTTACCTTCAAAGGGGTTGTTTAGATTAACAGATACAGACATGTAAAACTGGTCTAATCATATGAGTATTAACTGTTCTTTTTCAATAACAAATGCATTTAGTAGTATAGTCATTTTAACTATCTTAGTATACCTATATACAAATTTACGTCTCTTTCCTTTTCTCTTACTTCTTTCCTCCTTTCCCCTTAAAATACCTCTTGCTATCTCTGAAATAATGGCCCATACCATCAGGCAAAATATACTCAAACAAAATAGTACAGAATAAAACCAATAAAAAACAAAACAATGGAAGCAATACATAGTAAAACAATACTGGTTAGTATAATGCCTGTTATCTTCTAAGCCATTGCCTATATCATCAGTCATAACACAATCAAACAAACCAAAATAGGATAAAAATCACTCAAAACAAAACAATGAAAGCAATACAGGGCTTCAAAACAAGGTGATCAGACATCAATAATGGCTACCATAATGTATTTTGTTATCTTTGAAATAGCTGTCCATGCCATCAAATATAACAAAATTAGGCAAACCAAAACAGAGTAAGACCAAACTAAACAGAACAATGAAAACAACACAGGATTCAAATCACAGTAACAGATTAACAATGGCCACTGCCTTCCCTTTTTAGACACTTCCTCCCCTTCCATTTTTATAGTATGTATTGTGTATTTTGAATCCTACTAACTCTTTTAGTTTTTTTGTACAAGGGAAATGACATGATGTTCTCCCATGTGGCTCAGGGTCATTTCATCCATAAACATGATCTTAAAATGTATCCATTTACCTACATGAGGCTTGAGGTTATTTTTCTTTTTTTTTCTTTTTGTGGCACCGGGAAATGAACTCACAACCTCGCGCCTGTCAGACAGGTGCGTGCGTAAGTCACTGAGCCAAACTCCCAGCCCTGAGGTTATTTTTCTTTATAGCTGAGTAGCTTTCCATTGGATAAAAATGCCGTCCACTACGTAGCTAATGGACAAGCTACCCCACTTCTTTCTGGTTCCCTGTCACATACAGCATCGTTCTCTCTCCTTTGACTTTCAGACTATGAACCCCCACTTCGAATTAAATGTGTTTCTTATATAAAGCATATTGATGGATCCTGTCTCCTGATCCACTCTGCCCGTGTTTCTTTATTGGTGAATTGAGGCCATCTACATTAATGGTTAAGGCCAACATGCACTGCCATGCTTCCTGCTGTTGGCTGCCTACTTTTCCTCTCTATTCAACTGTCTGCCCTGCTCAGTGATATCCTCTGCCACTGTTTCTGGAGCTGTGGTTTTTTATCTCTCTCTAAAATGCCCTTCAGTATTCTTTGTAGGGTTGGCTTGGTGGTCATAAATTCCTTCAGTTGTTCTTTGTCATGGAAGTATCTTATTTCTCCATTAATTTTGAAAGATAGTTTTGCAGGACACATCAATCTGGGTTGGAAGGTGCTTTCTTTCAGGACTTGAAATACTTCACTCCAAGCTCTTCTTGACCTGACGGTTTGTGTTGAGAAGTCTGTCATGATTCTGATGGGTTTCCCTTTATAGGTGATCTGTTTCTTTTCTCTAACAGCTTTTAATAGTCTGTTTTTGTGTTAAATTTCTGGGATCTTGATTATTATGTTTGGGTGTAGATTTATTTTGGTCACGGCTAGCTGGAGTTCTATATGCTTCACTTATCTGAAAGTCATTTCCTTTTCCCATGCTTGGGAAGTTTTCTGAAATTATTTCTGTAAATAGACTTTTAATGTCATTTGTATTGACCCCTGCTTTTTCACTCACACGTTTTATTCTTATGTTTCTTTGGGTTGTCTTGCAGCTGTTGAATTGTTACTTCCAGGTTCCTTGTTGTTTTTTAAGAGATCCTTCCTTTTGCGATCACCAGCTACAAACCTGTCTTCAAGGTTTGAAAGTCTATCTTCAGTTTCTCTCAAGTGGTTTTGCCAACTTCCATTGGAGTTTTTGATTTCCTGGTTATCTCTCTGAATCTGTTTCATGTATTCTAATCTTTTTTGTACTGTTCATTCAAGTTTTCCCTCATTTTCCTATGCTCCATTTTTTCATCTATGTCTTCTTTAGAGACGACTAGCAATTTTTTATTATGTTTTTCATTTCTTCTTTTACCTGAGTTAGTATTTCTGTTCTAATTTCTTTTATAGCCTCATAAAGTTGTTTCTTTACTTCAGTTGCCATCACCTCAGAAACTTCAGTTGTGTGACTCCCGACCTCTTCTGCGTTTGCATCTCCTGGACTTGCTCTGCTTGGATTGGAGGCCAGAAACTGCCTTTTGCTTCTTCATCTTGACATATTCCTGGGTTCTTCTGGACAAATGGGTACTGGGGTCCTAGGCACTCCCCGCATTGGCTACGATTTCTCTGAAGTGAGACTGTTTGGTTCTTCTAGCCAGTGCTGATTAGGAATATCTGATGGTTGCCACTGGGTGCACCGGCACAGCGCTGTCTGCTGCTTTTCCCCAGCCTGCGTTGGATCCCCAATGGCTGTGGAGTGCACACAGCGGTGGGGCTGCGGCCTGCTAACCTGGGCCAGTCACCAGCAGGATCCTCCACTGCCGCCCCTGGAGCACGTGTGGAGCCGCAGCCTCCAGACTAAGCTGGCCACCCGCAGGGACCCTCCAAGATGGCCCCCAGAATGCACATAGGGGCAAAGCTCAGTCCGAGCAATTTCCACAGGTCAGCGCCCAGCTAGGTGCTCCTGGAGGAAGCCAGGAGCAGCTCCAGCTGTGGGCCCATCCAGCCCGACTCCAAAATGGTTCCCGGCCAATTGCTCTCCTCCACGGGAGGATGGAGTCCCCTGCACTCACCGTCAGCCAGTTCAGTCCTCCAGGTCTGCTCCCCCTGTCCACTGCCACTCTCCTCCAATGCTGCCTCCCTCGGCAGAGGTTTCCAGGGTCGCTGCCACTGCGGTACCTTGATCGTGTGTCCCCAGGTTCCAGCAGCTCATCTCACACAAATGGGTCTGGCTCCAGGCAAAGGCACTGCCAGCTATGGCCTTCTTCTTCAAGTTTTTTTTTTTTTTTTTTTTTTTTTTCTCTTTCTGTGGGCTTCAGTTCCGGCTTTAGATTCTTCCTGGGTCCAGGGGACCCATTTCCTTCCTTCTTATCTTCCCTATGTTGCTACATTCCAGCATCTGGACAGTATCTCTCAGGGAGGCTGTTTACTCTGCTGCTTACTATTTTGCCATCTTGTCTCAATCCCCAAGTTTTGCTTTATTACCTTCTTGGAAAGTTATCCCAAAGTACATTAGCATCTTAAAAATTTAACAACAGAGTCATCCATAATATTGCTTAACATGACACTGCTTAAATTTATTGAACCACTTTTTAAGTGCACCTACCAGTATCACACAAGGAATATTCCAAGCAGCACTACTGTCATTCATCACCAAGGCAGCCTACTCCCTGTCTGACTTATCTGGGGATGCTGCCCAGGATTGTGTATAAAGCTTCCCTAAACTGAATTTGGTGGCTCTCATCTGTAATCCCAGCACTGGAGATGCTGAAGAAGTAAGATGATGAGTGTGAAGCCAGTCAATGACAATCTGTTTGTAACTCATGAATGTTAAAAACAGGATCAAGCCAGGCTCAGGTAATACATGCCTGTAATGCAAGCACTCTGAAAGGATAAGGCAGGAGGATCACAAGTTCGACCCAACATGGGAAACTAAATGAGACCCTGTCTTAAAATTTTAAAAAATAAACGAATACAATAGGCTGTGCGTATAACAGTGCACAGACCGTGGGTTTAATTCTCAGTACTGAGGGTGGGGATAGGACCAGCAAACAACTCCCCTAGCCAAATCAGAAAATTCTGAGCATCCAAATGACTAAGAGCCAGGCATGGGAGTGTACTTCTGTAATCCAGGTACTCAGGTGACTGAGGTGATAGAATTCAAAGTTCAAGTGCATCTCAAACAAAAATAAATAAAATAAAAAAGCTAAAATATATTCTTATGCAGGGACAAACATACAAAAATGTGACCTACACTACTGTTTTACTTTTTTTTTAACTAAAAAAAAAATCGTTCGCCATTTTTGGGTTTTTTACCAAGAGTTGAACTAAAGGCAGCTTCAGACTGGTATCTGCAAACTCTTCAAATAACACTGTAATTATACAGAGTCTTTATGCTCTAAAAAAGGACATAAGTAGCACTGTATTTTGTTTTTTAGATGGCTTTTTTAAATATTAGCAACACCTTGCTGAGATACAGGATGTTAGTTCAAACTAACAACTTACAGAGAGCTAATAATCAAGAGTCAAATATTTAGAATTTTACACTTTTATGCTCATTATCTAATATTTCAGTATCAACTCAAATTTTTTTTGTTTCTAACCAATGGTCCGACTACATATGAAATAAGCAATATAATTAAAGTTAACAAAACACATGGCTAAACAATTAAAAACATCTTCATGGCAAGTAACTTTCAGCTGAATTCACTGACCCTACTATGAATTATATAATCACTATTTAAATACTCCCAATTTTTTTTTTTTTTGAGGGTTGGGGGTCACACCCAGGGCCTTGTGCATGCAAGGCAAGAACTCTACCACTGAGCCACATCCCCAGCACTCTCCAATGCTCATTTGATATATATTCAAATTTCACATACTGACACCTTATTTTAAGGAAAAGAAAACTAAATTACTTCATCTTGCTTATTTCTTAAATAACAGAAATCCGTTACTACAGAAACACTATGGAGTACCTTTTCTAGTCCATTCACCAAGCAAGAGAAACTGTTAAGTTCTAAGCTCCAATAATCTTCCTAACTCCATCAAAATGTTTTTAAAACACTGACCAAGCAAGTGCGGTGATGTCTGCCTGTAATCCCAGGACTGAAAGGCTGAGGCAGAAAGATCACAAATTGGAACACAGTCAGAGCAATTTAAAAGTGAGACCAGGGATAGAGCTCAGAGGCATAGCACCTACCTGGCAAGCACAAGGTCCTGAGTTTGATTGCCAGTACCAAAAAATAAGTTAGTCCCAGTCTCAAAATAATAAGTTTAAAAGAGGCTGGAGGTGTGGTTCAATGCAAAATCTCTGAGCTCAATCCCCAGTATGACCCCCTCAAAATGCCTAACGTTTTAAAATCAAAACTGTAAAACCTTTAGATGAAAACAAAACTGGATATGGTGGTACATGCCTGTAATCCCACCACTCTTGGAGGTTAAACCAGGAGGGTCACAAGTTCAAGTCCAGCCTGGGCAATTTATCAAGACTTTGTCTCAAAAGAAAAAAATTGTTATGGCACTGTTTAGTAGAACTTTATGCAATGATAAAAATGTTCTATATCTGCCATGCCAATAAGATAGCCAATGCCTACATGTGACTAACCAATGTAGTATTACACTGAGCATTAGAAATGTAGCTAATTGTAACTGTACAACTAAGCTAAGTGTAAACTGAAAAACGCTCTAGAATTTTAGTTTTATGTCTGGAATAGTGACACATGGCTGTGAACCCAGCACGCAAGAGGACAGCCAAAAACTTGAGGCCAACCCGAGCTATTTGGTGAGTTCAAGGAAGCCTGAATTAAACTAAATAAACAAATAAATATATTTTTAATTTTAAATGCAATAAAATTTAAATCACATATGGTTAGTGGCTCTGCTTGAAACAGCATAGGTATGATGTGTGATCTTACTCTGCTTCCAAATAAAATTATTTAAACAGATTCACTCTACTGATAAAAAAATGAACAAAACAATGGTTTTCAAATAGTGAGCACTTTAAACAGAACAAGACAATGACTCCTGAGAGAGGGAACAAAAGAGGTAAGCCCTACAATTGTCCCAACTCACTAACTCATGACAGTTTCAGGACAAAGAGTAGGGAAAGAGAACCAGGACAAAGCCTGGGAGTCTCCTTGAGTGGAAAACACAGTTATGAATCCAGGCCACTACACTTCCCAGGACACAGTATCAGAGACTGACAAACATAGTGAAAAGAGATCAAGATTTGCACAAGGTCCTTCCATCAAAGTCTGCAGCTGATTTTGAGGAAACTACTAAGACTCCCAAGAAAGGAGCAGAAAAAACTCTGTAATTCACAGAGGAGCAGAACACCTCCTGTTCCCACCATCCAGAGTAAGAAACTTTGTAACTCACAAAGCATCAAATCAAAAGTTCTTACCTCAGTGGTATAGAAAAATTACCCATAGACTTAAAGGATCAAAAGGTCTCCAAAAATACTTAATCTCACCCCCCAAAAAAGTCCAATAATACTTATAATACTGAAATATAGTAACAGTAAAATTTTACAAGCTAAAATATTTGGCATCCACTCAAAATAAACCAAACATGAAAAGAAGCAGGAAACAGCTGGCATGGTAGTACACACCTGGGTCCCATCACATAGAAAACTAAAGCAGGAGATCATCCTGAGTTTGAAGGCAGGTTGGGCTACATACTGAGTTCAAGCACTACATAATGACAGCCTCTCAAAAAAACAAAAAAAAGGCAAACCCAGAAATAACAAAGATGATAGACTTAGTAGACAAGAATATTAACAGTAAGCTATTGTAACTATACTATTCTGTAGTTCAAAAGTTTTATACACCTAATAAAAGCACATCAAAACATAAGGCAAAAACTGATAAAATTCCAGAAAAACTCACAAACCCACACTTGAAAGATTTCAATAACACTCTCAGTAACTAATAGAACAGAAAACAAAGATTTAGAGGATCTGAACTAATAACCAACTTGTTTTCACTGACTAAAACCACTGTCAAAAACTATTGTCTGATACAACAATCTTGATTATCCAGGTAACAAGGCTTTGCAAAATAATTCGGGTTCCCAAAATTAGAATTCGATAGTTCTAAACAGTGTCCAAAACAAAAAGTCTTTGTAAATCCTCCACTCCTCAGGATTACAAACGCAAACAGTTACAGGGACAAGCAGGTATACGAAAGAAAAGTGCCAAAAGCTGGGGGTGAACACTGGCAAATTCTAGAGGACATAGACGTATATATAAAGGGGAAAAAATTTTTTTCAACTCTGGCCAATGATGCCACACAAGAGAATGTCGACCCACTTTTGCAAGGCCTGACAAATTTCTAGAAGGCACCAAAAATCTGAATTTTTATGTGAACTCTAGATTGGGGGACACAGGCTCTTGCTGTGTACTTCAGACTGGCTTCAAACTCCCAGCAATCTTCCTGCCTCAGCCTCCCAAGTGCTGAAATTACAAGCGTGTGCCACCATGTCCAGCTGAACTCTAGGTTTCAAAATGCTGACCTTTATAATCCAAAGATCTTTAACTAGCATCAGAGATATAGCTCAGCAGCTCAGCACCTGCCTGGCTAGCACAAGGACCTGAGTTGGATTCCCAGTACTCAAAATAAATAAATAAATAATAAAATAATCTTTAATAAGCTAAAAATAAAATGCAGTCAAATTCACAACCAAGTATGTGAACTTTGGGGTTTTATTTAAGAGTCAAGGTCACGCTATGTTGCCTGGCTGGCCCTAAACACTTGGGTTCTACTGATCCTTTTGCCTCAGTCTCCCAAGTAATTAAGATTATAGGCATACACTTCAGGGCACCTGGCCCACATTTCTACTATAATCCAACAACTTCATTTTACTCAACAGAGAAAAAAAAAGTAACTTGTCCAAGTCACCAAGATAGATAATCTCATCTGGCCACATTTAAATCACCATGGAAGTAAAAATAAAAATCCTCACTTCTAAATCAGGTTGCCAGCAGAATAGGGAACTTAGTGATATTTATCTTCTCAGAAACACATAAAAACTGTCTTCCAACAGCTGAAGGGCAAATTTTATCACAGGTTTTGTGAGTTTTTCCCAAAGAACTTTCTCCATGAAAAATAGTCTAAACCCGGCTGGTAGTGCACACCTGTAATCCTAGTGCTCTGGAAGACTGAAGCAGAAGAATCAAAATTCAAGGTCAGCTTGGCACTTTAGAGACTTAGCAAGATCCAATCTCAAAATAAATTTTTAAAGGACTGGAGATGTAACATAACTTCAAGCTGAGACAACCATAAAATCATTCAACACTATCCCATCCTTCTACTTCTTTTTTTCACAAGCCCATACTTCATCTACTCTGATTTGTATCTTAAGTGCAATCTCTCCTAAGCACCTGACCTCTCTTCTCTCAAGCTTCAATAACATACTGCTAAAATCCCTGAAGGCAGCCAGGCGTGGTGGCGCACGCCTTTAATCCCAGCACTTGAGAGGCTGAGGTAGGAGGAGCACTGTGAGTTCAAGACCAGCTTGGGCTATAACTCAAGCACAAGGCTGGCCTGAACTACATAGTGCGACCCTGCCTCAAAAAACTAGGGCCGGGAGTTTTGCTCAGTGGCTTAAGCACCTGTCTGGCAGGTGTGAGACTGTGAGTTCGATCCCCAGTGCCACACACACACAAAAAAAAAAAATCCCTGAAAGGATTTTAAGAGATAGAACCTCATTATATAGCACAAGCTGGCTCCAAACTCCTGGATTAAAAGGATTCTCCTGCTTCATGCTCCACCTCCAGAATAGGTGGGATTAGACACACACACCACCATACCAGGGACTCTGAAGAGTATTTTAACTGTTTGTCCTTATATATTTTAATGTACTAATAAACCACTGGTGGTATATGCATGACTGTCCCATCAGGCAACTTGAACAGTTATTCAACATCACACAACGGAATTTAAGTAAGAGCTGCCCAGCACCAAGAAATGAATGAAAGGCCTCATCAAGAACATACTGGGAGCCGGGCGTGGTGGCGCACGCCTTTAATCCCAGCACTCGGGAGGCTGAGGTAGGCGGAGCGTTGTGAGTTCGAGGCCGGCTTGGGCTACAACGCGAGCGCAAGGCCGGCCTGAGCTACATAGTGTGACCCTGCCTCGAAAAACCAGGACCGGGAGTTTGGCTCAGTGCCTTAAGCACCTGCCCTGGCAGGCGCGAGGTTGTGAGTTCAATCCCCGGTGCCGCAAAAAAAAAAAGGAAGAACATACTGGGGAGCCAGGCGTGGTGGCGCATGCCTCTAATCCCAGCACTCGAGAGGCTGAAGCAGAAGGATCACTGTGAGTTTAAGAGCAGCCTGAGTACAAAGTAAGTTCAAGGCCAGCCTGAACTACGTAGTGAGACCCTGTCTCAAAAAATAGGACTGGAGATTTAGCTCAGGCACCTGCCTGGCAGACGCCAAGTTGTGAGCTCAATCACTGGTTCCAAAAAAAAATACCACTGGGCCAGGTATATAGCTCAGCAGCTGTTATGGATTACAAACTGGTGGTCAACTTAGCACCAGCTGAGCTGGTGTCGAGTAAAGATGGTCCACCTGAAGAAAGTTGCCAGTATAAATAGGGATGTGGCGAAGAAGAAGGAGGCGTTGGGGGTTCTTCCAAGAGTTGCTGTTTCGAGCCGCTGGTTCTCCTGGAGGTGCTTGTCATGCTGGCTTCCCCAATATGGATTCGGCCATGACCGTCGGAGGAGCTTGGGACCTCATCGCTGAGAGTGGCTGTGGTTCACGTTGCGGGAGCCCTGCTCCTCACATTACGCATGGCTTCCTGGCTCCGGAGGGGAGGCTGTGTGCTGGTGAAGCTTGTCACGCTTGGCTTCCTGACCTGTGCTCAACTGTTCTCCATCGTCGGAGGAGTGCAGGACCTCGTCGCCGTTGGGGATGGCTGTGGTGCTCTTCAGGGCAGCCCCGCTTCTTCTTTTGAGCGTGACTTCTCGGCTCCTACGTAGAACCCTCAACCCACTGCACAGCTCCTTCACCCTGCTGGCATAGACTTTCTAGTTCCACCGCTGACCTGTGGCCTTCCCACCACAGAACCGTAAATAGACTGGCGTGAGCCCTTATTGTGGGCTTAGATTCCAGTTGGTACTGTGGGAGGCATTCTCATGTGTTTTGGGTCTCTAGTGGGGCTCTTGCATGATATTGCTGTGGGGTCCAGGCCCTCGGCTGTCCTGGGTCTTAGTGTTGTGGACAGATTTTCCTGCACTTTCTTGTGTTTAACTTTGGGTGACTATTATAAAACAGTATTACAAACCCTGTGTCCTGTATGTAGTTGTTCTCCATGTAACCCCTGACTACAACAGCAGCATAGCACCTCCTGGCAAGCACAACATCCTGAGTTAGATTCCCATACCAAAAAAAAAAAAAAAAAGAGTATGTTAAACCCATTTAAGCTATCCTTTTCAGGTAAACCCTAAAGAGGTGTCCTCCCTCACTTCATTTCATTTTTTGGTGATCACAAAGTGTAACAGCATAGAACGAAGAAATAACACACTATAATAACCGTAAATATTAGTGGTTGAGCAGGCTGTTTGTATCACTGAAAGCTCTAAGAAGTTCAGCATCACTGATATAGATTAATAATTAATTGTCCCTTCCCATTATCCTATATTGTTCTTTTTCTTTCCATTTTTACTATACTCTTCAGGTCCCTAATGTAGATGCATCTGTTATCCTTTTGTAAGTGGGTTTTTCTCCCTACTCCAAACCATAGTCGACTGCCAGATTCATCTTTTCTAAAATAAAATTTCAATAGTAACATTCTCCTACTTAAAGTTTCTCAAAAGCTTTAACACAGTGATTTATATATCTGACTCTCCATCTAGATGGTTAAAATATACAACCCCTAACCACAGAGATTCCAATTCAATCAGTCTGACAAGATAGTGAGAATGTGAATTTTAATGTACTACTAAGTGATTTAGATTGAGGTGATCTACAAAGCACATTTCTTTTAAAAAAAAAAAAAAAACTACAAGGAAAAGGTCAAATTTCTTAGCCTGGCATCAAGCCTTCCCACATAAAATGCCCGTAAGTAACTACTACAGGATGGGGGCTGTCTTACAAGGAGTATTCATTCATTCCAGATAAACTTTATCTTCTGTCCCCCAAAAAGGTCAACTAAGCCAGGTGTGGTGGTACATGCCTATAATCCCAGCATTTGGGAGGCTGAGGCAGGAGGACCACAAGTTCCAGACCAGCCTGGACTATATAGCGGGACCCAATCTCAAAAATAAAAAAAAAAAAAACCCTCAACCCATTATTTTTCTTGGCCCAAGCCCTGTAATTCCTACATCTCACCAGACTGAAATAAATTCTCCTGTCTAATTCTAGAATATCACACTGCCTGCCTTGCACCATTACTTAAACTAGAATTATTAACTTCTCAGGTGGTTATATTATGACAAAGGACTATGGATCAAAACCTCTTTTTGTCTCCCCATCAGCACTCAGAATGACACATTTATAAAGTCCTTTCCCAAAGGCAATTTCAGTCTGCATAAATATATCCAAGTAAGAATAAATTATTTTAGAATTTTGGAAATACTAGAAAAAGGCAAACCATAAAAAGGAGGGTTTTCTTAGGAAAATAAATCAGTTACATGTATTTCAAGTTTACCTGCCAAGAAAATTACTAAACATTGTTCTTCCTTACTAGTGTATAAAATAAAATGTTCCCGAACTTCTCAAATCAGAGATTGTGGCACCAGTTACTCAGGAAGCTGAGACAGACGATCATAAATCTGAAGCCAGCCTGGGCAACTTAGCAAGACCCTATCCCTAAAAAAAAAAAAAGGGATGGGGTGGGCTGGTGATGTACCTCAGTACTCCTTGGGTTCAATCTCCAGTAACACTTTTTAAAATAAATTTCTTCTCCGATGGGAAATAGGTGAACTTAAGTCTCAAGAAAAAAAAACTAGTGAACCAACCTCTGGTTTAAGCCAAAGAGCTATTCATAAAATTTCTGAAAGTTTTACACAAGCACAAATGTTAATTCTGCCAGGCATAGTGGCACAAGACTGTATATAACCTGAGGCATGAGGACAGTAGGTTCAAGGCTGGGCAATTTAGTAAGACCCTGTCTCAGAATAAAAATAAAGGCCCAGAGTATTGGCACAGGCTTGTAATCCCAGCATTCTTAGAGGCTGAAGCAAAAGGATTAGAAATTCAAGCCCCACCTAGGTGACTTAATGACTTTGTGAGACTGTCTCAAAATAAAAAATAAAAAGAGAGTTAGGGACATAGCTCAGTGCAAAGACCCTGGCTTGGATCCCCAGAATGGAAAAAGAGGAAAGTGGAAGGGAAAAAATAAAGGTGGTAGGTAGCAAAGGAGGGGGAAAAAGGGGAAGAAAGAGGAGCAAGAGGGAAAAAGGGAGAAGGAGAGAATGGGGGAAGTGGAGAGGAAAGAGGGGAGGGAAGGGGAAATATGGCCCAGCATTCAAGTGTCTGAGGCAGGAGAATAAATTCCAGGCAAGTCCGGGCTACACAGTCAATTTAAGGTCAACCTGGATATACAGCAAGATTCTGTCTCAGAAAAGAAAAAAGAAAAGGATCAGAGAGAATGGAAAAAAGTGGAACGTATGTGCACTATAGGGGAGATTATAAAATGGTGCAACTACCATGGAAAAACGTATATGAAGGATCCTCCAAAAGTTAAAAACAGATCCCAAAAGAGCCACTTCTGGGTATAGAATAATACTGTTGTCTATAACAAGATAACATTTCAAGATTGCCATTGGATACGTGAAAACACAGTGTACCAAACCCCATGTTTTTTCCTACACAGATACTTCAATGACAAAGTTTATAAACATAGAGATTAACAGAACCAATAAAATAGAGCAATTGGAACAATATACTGTAATACAAGTTATGTGAACACAGTTTCTATAAAAATACTTTCTTCTAAAGGCACTCACAAGCAAGGCTCTGGGTTTAATCCTCAACAAAAGTAAAAGTTTAAAGTTTAAAAACGCATGGCATACAATCTTTTTTTCCTTATTAATAACTGTCACTTAAAGAAAGTACTTACCTTTAGAGTTTGGAATATTTGAATTGTTAGCATTACTCTTCTTATACTTTGAGCATTACTAAACAAGAGTGACCCAAACAAGATCACGGTGATATCAGGTATCTTGGATAGTGGGTAGTATATACACACTAGATACACTGGACAAAAGGGACAATTCACACCCAGCTTGGAAAAAGTGAGCCAGCATAAAGATTTTATCACACTTAGAATGGTGCAGAATTTTCCATTTGGTATTTCCAGATAGTAGTTGACCACAGGTAAACTGCAAATAAAGAGAAACTACTGTATATACAAAAGAACTGAAAGCAAATTCTCAAAGAGAGAGTTGTGTACCCATGGTCATAGCACTGTTCAAAATAGTCAAGAGGTAGAAGCAACTCAAATACCCATCAATGAATGGAAGAATAAGCAAAATATGGTATACATAACAGAAGGAGATCACATACTATGATATAGATTAACTCTGAGAACATTATGCTAAGTGAAATGTCAGTCACAAAAAGACAAATACTGTGATTCCATTTATATGAAGGGTAATAGTCAAATTTATAGACACGAAAAGGAGAAAGGTGATTCCAGAGGTTTGGCATAGAGGAAAATGGAGAGTTGTTGATAATAGGTACAGAGTTTCTTAATCTGCAAAATAAAAACATTGTGATCTGCAATAATATGAATACATAGTTAATACACTGAACAGTACATTTGAAAATTAAGAAGGTGAAATTTGCTATATGCATACCACAAAGTTTCAACGATAGTAGCATCGATAGTAGAAAATTAACATTTAAATATCAAATTTAACAAGATAACAAATATAACAATATAATAAATGTGCACTTATTCAAATAGCCTTTAATTTAGCTTCTATCTAGAAATGCAAGCCTGGTGTAATGCTCACCTGTAATTCCAGGTACCTCGAGGCTGAGAAAAGAGGAGCACAAGTTTCAGATCAGCCTGGGAAACTCAGCAAAATCCTAACTCAAAAATTTTAAAAAGCCAGCCATAGTGTACGTTTCTTTAATTTCAGTACTTTAGGAAAGGCAGGAGGATCACAAATTCAAATTCAAACTGGACAAATTAGTAATTTACCAAGACCTTGTGTCCAAATAACGGAATGCAGCTGAGTCCAAAAACCCTAGGTTCAATCCTTAGTATCACCAAATAAACAAACAGATAACATAAAAATTAAAAGCAAAAACAGAGCACATTCTAAGCCACTCAAAGATACACATTCAAATTATATATTTGGAAATTTCTTGCTATTTTCAAACAGGTATTTGCTATTTATAAATTACTGCCTGCTCAGGCACGAAGCAAATTATTTCTGCCAATAAAGATTCAGAATTGTAGAACTAAAAGACTGCTGTGGACCGGGTGTGGTGGGACACACCTACAAGCCCAATAAGCTGGAGGCTGAGCTAAGTGCAGGTTCAAAGCCAGAATAGCCTACACAAGGAATTCAAGGCCAGCCTGAACTACATAGCAAGACCCTATCTCAAAAAAAAAAAAAAAAAAGAAGAGAGAGCGAGAGAGGTCTTTACATGACTCTTCTATTAAACCCAACGTGGGTCCACAACTGTTTTTACAAACAGTGGCAAACTGAATCTAATTTTTAAGGATAGTCTTCATTCTTAGTGCATGTTCTTACTGCTTAGTTACTAAAAAGTTCTCTTTTCAGTGGTACAGGTACTCATCTATTCAACAAACACTTGCTGAGTTGGACACAGTCCCCGTAGGGTACTGTAAAATGTTGAACAAATCAAGCAGGGCTCTCACCCTCAGGGAACCATTTATCTTTCAGTGAAATTTTAAAAGTAGCAGTAAAGAAAGGACAAGAAAAAAACCGTGGCATGATGGTGCATGTCTGTAGTATCGCACTTGGGAGGCTGAGGCAGGAGGATCACCATGAATTCGAGGCCAACCTGGGCTACAAACTGAGTTCAAGGCCAGCCTAGAAGACATAGTGAGATCCTGTCTCAAAAGAAAAAAGAAAGGAAGGAAGGAAAAAAGAAAGAAGAAGAAGGCAGAGGCGGTGACAAAGCTTTTGTAAATAAAGAGGGCTTGGGTGGGGGGTTTTGAAGGTAGGGGAGGGGAATGGAGAAAAAAGAAGCAAGATGCATCATGCACAAAGGTACAAACTCCCTATGATGAATGTTATCATTATGGGTATCTAAAATGTGCCAATAAAATAAAAAGCACAAAAAAAAGTCTTGCCACAAAAAAGTTTTTAAAAATTAGCAACAAGAAAAGATGAAGCCAGGCATGGTGGTGCACTCTGGTAATCCTTGCACTTGGGAGGCTGAGGCAGGACTGCTGTGAGTCCAAAGCCAGCCTGAACAGCAGAGCGAGACCCTGTCTCAAAAAGCCAATAAATAAATAAATAAATAAATATAAAAATAAAATAAAAAGAAGAAGAAAGAAAGAAAGAAAAAATGATAAGCTTTATATTCAAATCTTTAATTTTGCAAAACAAAAAGCTGGTCACTACTTGTCACTGTAGATCAGAGGGAAACCACCTCTAGCCTCTTTCTATTTTATAAACGAAGAATTAGACATCTAAAAGGTTCACAACTACGTTTCACCACATTCACAGCCAAAATCGCTTTGTTTCGAGACTCTAATTAAACCACCTTGAAAATATTCATCATTTTTGGACTCTGAGTATCTCCAAGAGTTTTCAGCTCTAACGGGATTTGATATGATCAAACTTTTACCATTTGAAGACTTAGACGTTTAAACCAACCTAAATCCCTAGACATAATTTATCATTTCTCATGCCATCAAAAGAAGAGAAATTCTACTTTCTGACACTACAAACCCAGTATTTATAACAGCAAGAAACTGACACTTAAAAACAGTACCCATAGTGATTTTTCTGGTCACTGCTTCCGCACCCTAGAAAGAACAGTGATTCTCTGGAACGCAGCTGTTCCATCCACTAGAAGCTTTAAAAGGTTTAAACATACTAAGCAATTGAAAAACTGTGATAACCAACTAACATTTCAAAGAACAATGACAACAGAACCTGTAATTCCAGTGAATAATCATGGCTTGACGACAAATGACCTGACAGCAGTCTCTTCCCTCACTACCTTCTACCTTTCTCAACTGTGTAAAGACTGGATATTAAGCACTTGGCACATATGACAGTCACTGAGTTCACAGATTTTTTTGTTGGTTTGATGTTTTTTCAAGCCACTTAAAAATAAGTCCACACCCAACACAAATCTGAATAAACAAACTTAGAGCAGGTCAGAAAGAAAAAAAAAACCAGACAAAGTTTAAAGCAACTTTTCTAGTACACAGTAAGTGGGAAACCCAAGCCTTGTACCTAACTGCTAAGTATGCAGGGCTTTTACCTTCCCTGACCTCTCACTTCCTTCTTCTGTCATTAAAACCTATATTTTAAATGACTGGAAAGGGTAAAGCAGGAGGAGCACAAAAATGTAGTCTAAAGTATTTTCTCTAAAAACTTTGTTATTATATACAAGAATCAAACAAACATAAAAACCGCATTTATTATAAGCACTTTATGGCTAGAACACAGAATTATAGAGGTTTAGAGAACCAAGACAACTTTTTACTGGTGTGAGCAAGGAAGAATTCTGTAAGGGAGCTGAGCTGAACCTCCACAGAAAAGAGTGTTATTTTAGGAAAAAATAACTCCAGGGAACAAAGACAAGGGAAAGAGAAAGAAAACAAAAAAGCATGTTTGATGGGGCAAAAATACCAATTTGGTTAGAATTTGTAGCCAGGTGTGGTGGTACACACCTGTAATCCCAGCACTTGAAGGCTGAGGCACGAGGATCACTGAGTTGGAGGCCTGCTTGTGCTACAGAGTGAGTTCAAGGCCTGAGTCAAACATTAACAATCCTGTTGAAATAAAACTCCCTATTTATAGCACCAAAATAAAATTAAACTATTTTTGCATATTATTTGCATTAAGATTGCACACATGTACAACAATATAAATGACTTTATTGTTTTGACTAAGGAAAAATGTCTAGGACAGATAACTAATTAAAGATAATTAAATGCTGGAACTGAACGCAAATAAATGCTTTTTCTCTCTCTTGATAGCGAGACTTGTGGCACCAGGTGTGGTGGCACATGCCTGCAATACCAGCATTTGGGAGGCTGTGGCAGGAAGGCTGCCATGAGTCTGAGGTCGGCCTGAACTACAGAGTGAATCTAAGGCTAACCTGGACTACAAAGCAAGACCCTGTCTCAAATAATAATAATAATAATAATTCCACTGATAGCCAGACTTGGGAGGAAAACCCTGATCCCACATCACTGCCGAAATTTCATGTCAGTTACTCAATTATAACGAAGTAGAACCAACAAATCTTTTCCACAGAATGATGAGGGAGGGAGGCTTGAGCAAGAATTACAACGTTACACTATCAGAAAAAATCCCGCTTGTGTTGCTAAGACTTTTTAAAAAGGCCACAGTAGGGCTTTCTTTTTAATATAGCTTTTACATTAAATGTCATTTTTTTGAAGTTCAAATTAAAATCTGGGAATATGTTTTCAATTAAACTATCACTATACTGAAAACGACAACAATTTAAAACTCCTATACAGACCATTCAAAACTACCATTTCCCCTTAGAGAGCCAAGTCCCACCCACGTATATAAGATAAAACCTGCAAGATCTACACGATACGTGATAATGCTATCACTCAGTATAGCTGTTTCAGCAGACAGGGCCACACTACATACCCTCTTTCCCTATTCCACCACAGTAGCAGTTACTCATTCCCCTACAAAAAAATCTCTGTGGAGAAGGAAGGAAGTCAGGGCAGCTCCCAATTCTCGATCCTCAAATCATCAAAAGCTGTAGTGTGCGGATGTTACCCACCAAAAAAAAAAAAAGCATTCCAAGTGGACTGTGTAATCCTCGTACTCTGGGAGGCTGAGGCAAGAGAATCACAAGTTCCAGCCCAGCTTGGGCAACTTAACTAGACCCTGTCTCAAAATAGAAACTAAAAAACAGGGGGCCGGGGACATAATTCAAAGAAATGCTCTCAGTTCAATCCGGAGTATCACAGAAAAAGCAAGCAAGCAAGCAAGTAAGCAAAAGGGGCGGGGGGAGGGGACTCCATAAAAGTGAGAGAAAGGGGACGAAGACACACATACAGTTTAACGTCAGAACTGGCTAGCATGGGAAGTCCTAGGTCTCATAGAAAGGAAAAAGGAAAGGAAACAGGAGAAAGGAGAAAAAAGTGAGAGTACAGTGAGGGGTACCAAGAATCAAAACAAATCCTCCATACTACACTTCCCTCCCTGAAATTTAAACTGAAACTCTGACTCTAGCAAAGCTCTCATTAATAACTGAATCCCAGGGCACTTAACTGATTTGCCCTGGGTGACTGTTTCACTAAAAACGGTATTGTCTGTTACTAGTCATACTTAATCACTAACTCCTTCAGTTACATAAAGGTTTATGAGATTATGTACACAATCTTCGCCTGTTCTACACCTCTTCAGCATCTGGCTTCAGAGGTTCACAAAGAATGCAGGATGAACTTCAAATACATACTATTTCTGCTGTCAGCCCCGAGTATTGCGAAATTACTATTCCTTTATCTCTGAAAGCCTGAAAGTACCTAAATTTCTCAAGTTGACTAAACGGTTGGAGCAACAAAACCTCAAAATTTGGGGCAGAGTAAGAATATTAAATGGTATTATTAGTGCTCTGCCTGTTGCCCTTTTGTATTAATATTTCATTCTAATTTTGCTGAAAAGCATACATGTAATTATATGCTTATATACATGCCCAGTTAACACAAATTATCATTCCTTTTGAGACATTAGAATTAAACAATTTAGCATGTCTCGATCTCTTAAAAATAACTCAGAAGTATCCTACTCACAAATTTTTTAACAAAAACATCAAAAATAATCCTCTATCAGGCCACAGCTTATTAGAAGTACAAAGCAAAAATTCCCAGAACGTAAAAATGTTACTATTAGTACCTCAGGGCTTAGAGCTGATCATCAAAGAATTCGGTGAAAAATCCAGGAGGGAAAGTTTCTTACTAAGTCGTCTCGCTGTGCATGCTTCAGACTATACCACCACTTCCACATAACACCAGTGTAGGAAAATCCGAACACGCTACATGTCCAGGTCTTAATCATGTTTAACCACCGCACGAACTCAACCTGTCCCTGTTGCAAAGGCTCAGGGCCAAACATTGTGCCTGCATCTCTTAACCCGGTTTAAAACACCACGTGATCAACCGAGGTGAATTAAACTGTTTTGGATGTTAAGGCCACCGTACAAAGCGTTCTGAAAGGGTTCACTGCTTTTCTGAAACGCCGGGCAAGTTCCTCGGCGACTTTTCAAAACTAATGATTATTACTACTGCATTAATAACAAACGCTGAATATGAACTACGACGCCGTCAAACCATTCTTGTTACCATTGCCCAGAAGGCTTTAAAGAAAAAAAAAAGCACCGAAAAGAGAATTTTAAAAAGCGTCTCACCGCAAACACAGCACGAGAGGGACTGTCGGAAGTAAGGCAAGAGCCTGTTAATCTCTGTAAACGCCTTGGGGTCTCCGGGGTCGTAGTTGAGCACTAGGCGGCTCGCGGAAATGTAGAGAGCAGTAGCATTCACGGGGTTCATTGCAGACACTTCTACACCAATGGCTCCCGGTTAAAAAAAAAATCCGGATCCAACTTTGTAAGCAGCCAGGGAACAATGGCGAATGTGCAACAATTCGGAGGAAATCAGAGCAGAACCATTGGCCAAAGAAGTAATCACAATCCGTGCAAGTTTGTGGAGCTGAAGCAATCCTCCCACACATGGGGCCGTGGCGCCCCTCCTCCGTCCCTGAGAATTCCAGACCCAGAAAGCGAGTAAGCGAGCGACACCAGCGTTAGAGTCCGTGCGGGTGGCGCTGAGTCTACCCCCGCGGCGCGGCGCGCGGCCTTCGCCCGAGCTGCATCTCGCGCCACCGAGGCGCCTCCTCAGGTCGAGCTGGCGAGCACGGAGCTTCTCCCGGGCTGCGCGGTCCCCTACTCCATCGCAGCGCCCGGCGCGGAGGAAGCGACGACGGCAAAAACGGAGACACGGGCGTCGACTTCCCGGATCTAGTGCAGGAAGCCGCCGCGGCGGCGCTGGAGGTTACAGCTGCAGCAGGCGAACGCTGCTGCCGCTTTCGCCATATCAGACGCGGGGCTCAGACTGCGCCCTGGCTCTCCGCCCCGCGGCTGCAGTCGCTGCACCCTCGAGAGGCGAGGCCGACAGGAGGCCCCCGCCCGAGGGGAGGGAGCGCCGGGGAGGAAGTGCGCGGGCCGCCGCCGCCGGCGGGAGGGGGCGGGGAGCAGGCCCGGCGGGCCGCGGCGGCGCCCCTCGCTCTTCAGTCGCACACTCCGGGGTCACCAGCGCAAGCGCCGCCCCCTCACTGCCCGGCCATCTTGTTGGCGCTGCACACACAGACGACTCCTCCGCCAAGCACGCCGACCGCCGCCGCCCGCAGCGCCCTCCCGGCCGGTCGCGACTGAGGCGAGCGCTCACGCTGCCAGGCCCCGCCGCCGCCCAACGCACACGGCAAGGCCCAGCTGCAGGCCCCTCCCCCGCTTCTCGCCGCCCTCACCCCGACTCCACGCGCCACTCTAGTTCGGTAGGGCCTGAACCGCTGCGGCCGTAATGGATCCCGCGGGATGTGCGGCGCCTCAAGTCTAGCCGGCGACAACGACCGTTACCCCAACGGGCAAAGCCACTGTCATCCCCGAGACTCCCCCGCCGCCGTCGTCGCTAGCGCTCGCACGCATGCGCAGAGCATGCTCTCACCCCTCCCCCCCGCCCTTCCTTTTCCCTTCGCTTCCCTTTTCCCCTGCTTCTCGAAGAGCCCCCTCCACACCCTCCTGAAGCGACCGGCTCGCTACGCGCATGCGCGACCCCCTCCCGATTCCACCGCCTTTTCGCCCTTACGCGTGCGCTTTGACCGCCCACCCAGAAAACCGGATAAACACATTAGCCCGCTCACGCCAGCCCCTCCCCTAAACCAGCCCACCCCAGGCTCACTGCGCATGCGTAGTTTCTCACTTACTGCTCTCAAAACGGAGCGTGCGCTCTGCGATCCGCCAGCTGTCTCCGCCCCTCCCCCATGTGCTCTCAAATTCCCTCTCCTAGGCGTGTGGGCTGTGGTGAAATATTCGTTAACTGGCACATCCCTCCCTGTGTGGGTTGTAGGCTTCCCACGTTACACTGCCTCGGTGCACGGTACGGCTGATGCCCGGCAGGTCACGGCGCTCTCCACTGGCCCCCACGCGGCCTCCCGCCGTCCCGGCTGGCGGCGGTGTGAGGAAATAGTCTCGCTGGGCCCCAAGCCCCGCCCCCGCGGCCTTTCTCCCGGGCGGCGCGTGCGACCACCGACAGGGCGCGGCCCGGGGTGCTCGCGCGGAGCAGCGGCGTTGACGTGGCGCGAGGGCTGCGCGTGCTCGTCGGAGCCGCGGCCCGCACTCCCTGTGGTCACTGGCGCCCGAGGTCTCCGGGGCGCCGGCTGTGGTCTGTAACCCTGGGCCTTAGACTCCCGCCACGCCCCTGCGGCGCAGATCCTCGAGTTCCGACGTCGGACTGTCTCCACTGGGCCCGGGCGACCACCAGAACCGCTCCGCACCCGTAAGAGAACAGCTGGGTTTTACGATCAAAACAGCTCCTTTTTATTCGCCTTGGAGAGACCCAGTTCTTCTCAGTGAACGCATCTCTTGAATGTTTGCAGTTTTTGCTCTAGGATGAAATCAAATCCTTGAAGTGTGTGTTTGTTAAAACAAGCTTTTGCCTTTTTGCAAGAGACCAAAGGGCTCCGGACTATAAAGTCTAAACAGATGATTCTCCTCCCCTCTCTCAAAGTACAAAAAAATAAAAAAAAACTTTTTTCCCTTTAGTAGCACAAATAGAAGCATAGAAACCATTTCTTGTTTCTGAACACACCGAGGCTCTTCCCAATTATTTGCACATGGTAGATGCACTTTGCAAAGCGAAAATGAATAGGTGAGCTATCAAGGAAAAGCCATACGACCTCCAGTAGGTAATGTGGATTGCCATTTGAAGACAGGATTTTTTTTTCTTTTTTCCCAAGGCCTAGCATATTAATCAGCACTTAAGTATTAAGCAATAAGAATTGAACTTAGTAACTTTGTATAGCAGCAGCGAAGCAGAATAAGTAAAATTGGAAAATGGTTATGGTAGTAGTCTTGTATGTGGAAAACGACAACTATTCTAAATTAACACGTTTTGTAAAATCCCGTCTGCCTTTTGGGGGGAAGGATATAAAACATATTTCCTAAATTCATTTTCAAATATAATTACTATACAGTTCTATTTTTATTCCACACTAAAGGCTTCTCCCACAAAAGGTCGTTCTCCCCCAGAAAAGCAGCATAGAGGGTAAAATAACCAGTACTGTTTTCCACCCAGGCAGCATAAATTAGCAGTCACTCTAGACAGGTGATTACTTGGAGGGCATTAGCCTGCTGATTTTCTCATAACTGGATTTTTTAAAATCTCTTGAGATGTACACATCCCAAATCAAATTAATTCTACTGATGGTGCATTTGTCTGAGTTAAACCAATTTTTGTTTGGCCTCAAAATTGGTTGCAATTGGTAATAGATTATGGCACCTAAAGGCAAAGCATCAAATGTACTCCCTTTGAGTAATTATTAGCTTGCTTCAGCCTTCCCTAAAAAGAAAACAAGTGAATTGTTTACAGAAAATACAGTGCTCGGATCAAATACTTAGGAAAAGCATATAAATCAAATTCCTTAAATTATTAATTAAGATAATTTTATGTTTCTTCTTTGAAATTAAAAGTGTTAGAGGACCAGGCATGCACTCAGAAGGCTGAGGCAGGAGAATGGCAATGAGTTGGAGAGTGAGTTCAAGACCACCTGAACTACATAACAAAACCCTATCCACCACCACCCAGAAACAGTATTGAGTTGCCAGAGCTAACAAAAATACAGGATACCTGTTAAAAATTATGGGAATGGGGAAGGAGGTAAAAGGAAACATAGTAAGAATTAAGATGTGTTATGTATCCGTACCAACTCCCCATGATTAATGTAATCATGTACGGAATACATGTACTAATAAAAAATTTGAATATTTGAATGAACTTTTTTTGTTTTGGAACAGTGTGACATTTACAGAATTAGTGAAGACCATTCTTATATACACTGTTTCCCCTATTATTAGCATATTTCTATATTTGTAACAATTAATGAATCAATAGTAATACATTATTAACTAAAGTCTATACTTTATTCATTTTTTCCCTAATGTCCTCTTCCTGTTCCATAATCCCATACAAGGTACCACATTACATTGTCTTCACATCTTCTAGGCTCCTCTTGGCACCCAAGTACATTTTCATCTCAAACAACCAACAACGTTTGTACACTCCTGTAATCCTAGCGCTTGGAAGACTCAGGCAGGAGGCTCGTGTGAGAGGCCAGCCTGTGCTACATAGAGAGACCCTATCTCAAAAAAAAAAAAAAAAAAATTACCTCTGTAGCTGGATAAGGTGGTACACAACTATGATCTTAACTACTCAGGAGGCTGAGGTAGGAGAATCACAAGTTTGAGGCCACTATCACAAAATAAAAAATAAAAAGGACTAGAAATATAGTTTAGTGTGAGGCCCTGGGTTTAATCCTCAGCACTGCAGGAAAAAATAATAATTGTCACTGTAGTTGTTTATAATATTGTAATTATTTCTATTTTAAAAAGTAGAAAAAATCTAAATTTCAAATTTGAAAACAGTTTAGAGCCGGGCATAGTGGTGCATGCCTATAACCCCAGCACTTGGGAGGCGGAGGCAGAAGGACTGTTGCAAGTTTGAGACCAGCCAGCAAAACAAGCTCAAAGCCAGCCTGAACTGCATAGTGAGACCCTGTCTCCAAAAAGACCAAAAAGAACAAAAAAGAAAGTTTACATTATAGTACATCTACATAGTGGAATATTATGTAGGTATAAATAGGTTATAAATTGTATTTATTGAGATGGAAAAATGTTTATTATACATTACTGTTTTAAAGTTTTAATTAACAAAAACATCTTGAACACCTGAATAGTTATGCAGTGGAAAGTCTGTAAAATATAAACCAAAATATTAATATTTTTCTGGATAGTGGAATTTCGGAAAATGATTTATTTATTATCTGTATATCCATTTTCAGGCAAAGCTTTCCTAGTCTGTTCTCTAAGATTGTCAGATGTTTACCTCTTTCATTATACTTTCCACACTAAACCACAGTTACCAGATTAGGCCTATTTTCTTCCCAGCACTCGGGAGGCTGAGGCAGGAGAATTGCTGCAAATTCAAAGCCAACCTGGGCTACAAAATGGGTTGAAGGCCAGCCTGAACTCCATAGCAAGACCCTGTCTCAAAAAGCCCAAAAAAACTGGGTGTGGTGATACACCCCTTTAATCCCAGCACCTGGGAAGCTGAGATAGGAGCAGTGTTGTGAGTTCAAGGCCAGCTTGGGCTACAACATGAGTGCAAGGCCGGCCTGAACTACATAGTACAACCCTGTCTCAAAAAAAACTAGGGCCAGAAGTTTGGCTCAGTGGCTTAAGCACCTGCTTGGCGAGGTTGTGAGTTTGATCCCTGATGCCACACCAAAAAAAAAAAGACCAAAAAAAAAAAAAAATCTGTTATTTTCTCCCTTTAGTTTACATTGCCTTTTATTCTCATTGCTCATGGGATTTAGCAATTGTTAAAATAATGCTTACTATCAATCCACGAGGTTGTGAGTTCGAACCCCAGTATAATCATGATAATAATAATAATGTTTACTACAAATATGTTGTCAGCAAAGGCAGCAGAACAATGCACACTGCATAACAAATATAAGCAAATGTTTGCTTTGTTTCTTAGGGAGAGACATAATATATCTTACAGATTTAAAGACAGTTCATACATCAGTTTGATCAGTGTGAATTCTTTTTTTTTTTTTTTTTTTTTTTTTTTTTTTGCGGAACCAGGGATCAAACTCACAACCTTGCACCTACCAGGGCAGGTGCTTAAGCCACTGAGTCAAACTCCTGGCCCTGGTTTTTTGAGGCAGGGTCGCACTAGTAGCTCAGGCCGGCCTTGCGCTCGCGTTGTAGCCCAAGCCGACCCTGAACTCACAACACTCCTCCTACCTCAGCCTCCTGAGTGCTGGGATTAAAAGCGTACGCCACCACGCCGGGCTGATCAGTGTGAATTCTAAGGTCCTTAATAAAACCCAAAGTGTGGATTGATTTGTAACACTCAGAATATCAATCAACAAGTATTTATTGATTGAACACCAGTACTTCGGAAACAAACAAAGTAAATGCACAATGCTTTCAAAGAGCAAAGGCCAGGCTGGCAGTAAGTCAGAGTGACTTTCTAAGGGGTTAGGCCTTTACAAAATTATGAAATAGTTTCACCTTTTTCCTTTCCCCTTGTCCTTCCTCTGTCTCCTTTTTCTTCCTCCACCAAAACCCATCTAGAGGTGATGTTCTCTCTACTTCCTGGGTTCTCTTCTCACTGCCTAGTATCTCCACCTCATGACACCCATCCCAATCAAAAGATATTTTTCTTCATTACTGGGGAATAAACCCTCTGCCACTGTGCTACATCTGTACCTCTTTTTATCTGTTTTGAGACAGGGTCTTGCTATATTGTCCAGGATCCTCCTGCCTTAGCCTCCTGAGTAGCTGAAATTCTAGGCATGTGCCATCACAGCTGGCTCTAAACAAATTTTGACAAATGCTTAATCTACCACCATTGTGGAAATCAATCAATCTAATTAAACTAAGTCTTGAGCAAGTAATAACTGCTTAATATAAACTTCAAAAAATCTTCAGACAATGGCCAGAATTATGGGGAGTAGTAAACCAGATAAAGTTAAATCAAAATCAAATCCAGACCTATAATTAATTTCTTTCCTGATCATTCCTGTTTGACCTACCAAACTTCCTCTTCCATCTTCTACTTTTTCAGCTGTGGTCATGCTTCTGCCTTCCTCAATCTTAGAATCCTCAAGAACCACTTCTTTTCTAATATTAATTCCTGTAGATATTTTTCCTATATCATGTTTCAAATCAGTGTATCTATTTCTTTCAACCAAACATTTAGCAATTCTAGCACTCATTGTTTTTACACCTCAAACATTAGAACTGCTTTTAGCATCTTTATCCCTAATTCTAGCTTAATAAAGTACCTTGCTTTAGTGGCTCTCACACGGTGCCACATACATATTAAGGTACCCTCTAAATGTCACTGTTTTCATTCCCAAGATATTTTTAACACTATTCAAGTTCCCATTAAATTTGTCCATTCATTTATGCTACCAACATTTATTGCCAGTTATATGCCAGGCATTCAGAATACAAAAATGAATAATTCAGCAGTTTCTAGCCCTCAAAGGGTTCACAGTCTCATTGGGGTGGCAGCTATGTACACAGCTTATTTATAATTCAGTTGTACAAGCTTAGGGATCTTCTCCATGCAAATCTAAAATGCCTTAGTAGATATTTGTTATATTATGGTTTCAACTAGTTTGTATGGACTTTCCTGGGAAAATAACTACAATTATTCATAGCATTGTTTCTAAGGGAAAATGTGTTCTGCATTCCAAACAGTCAATTTAAAATTGAATTTTTGGAGCACAGCCCATTTGCCCCCGGGGATGTCTATTTTTCCATTAACTAAGAATCCCTATCTTAAGACAATGTACATTTCTTTACAGCTCCCGCTGATTCCACATAACCTGTCATATAGACTGAGGACTACATAACCTTGTGATCACCAACAACCTTACTAGGATTCAGTGCTATATGACTGAGACTATCGTCTCAGCAGGTTGTGTCAAGCAGGTAGGACTAACGTAGCTTCCGGCTGAAATATGACTGTTTACTATTTTACAGTTAGAGAAGATAGAGAAAGGGTCCCTCACATGAGAGATGCAAGCTTGGAACTGATGTTATGTGAAATGAGAGAGGGAGCTAATTAGGGACATAAAAAGGTGCATTGTAGGAAAGAATTTTAAAGGGTACATCTCTTGGATAAAACAGGAACCTAATTATATACCCCTTGACCATGAAGTGTTAAAAATAGTCTTTGCAACTCCAAGACAAACTAGGCTAAGAATGAGTATTCCTAATCTGAAGTTGACCAAACTAGACTTTTTGAGTCAAACTATCTTTGTTATTCCTGAGCTTTGGGAAGTGGCATGGGGCAGTGAAATAAACATTAGCAAATCTGAACTCTGATGGACTCTGTGTGGACATAAGGAAAGATATTCAAGCTCACTGAGTCTTAGTTTCCTGTAAAATGGGTTCAATAATACTTTCCTTGGAGAGTCAGATGTTCATCGAATTTGTTTTGAACACAAGCACAATGGATATACATAGGTGAAAAGAACAGTCTCAAAAAGTTCCAGTCTACCAGCTAAGACAGAAATGAACATACGGCAATATAACGAGTACTTCAATGTAGTCCTGTAAAAATGCCAAAGACACCTAAGCAGCTGTGGAAGTCTAGGGAAATAAGGAGGAAGTGATACATAAAATATAACTCAATGGATGGATAGGAGAAACAGGGGAAGAACAGGAAGAAGCTAGAACATAGAGAAACACCTAGAGGAAGACTCATGTATTTCGGAAATTTCATTATGTAGTTGCAAAGGGCTAAGGTAGGTATAATACAAGGGTGGCGGGAAATGATGAGGAATGAGATTGGAGTAGTAAGCAGGGATCAGATTAGCAAGAACTTTATCAACATTATGAAGGTTATCTTAAGGGTTATGAGGTATCACAGAAAACAGATTGTAGGCTGAGAGGAGACTAGAAACTGAGAGGTCACTTAGGACTACTGTGGTATTCATCCAAAAATGATTTTGCCCAGGGGTTTCAAATTACAATCCAAAGGTCAAATCTGGCACCCTGCCTATCTCTGTATGTGACCAGGGTGTTTTTGTATTTTTGTTTTTGTTTTTTTGTTTGTTGTCTTTTTAAATAGTGGGGTTTTTTCTTTGCTTATTTGTGGAATTGGAGATTGTCTTCCCACATCCTGGACAAGTACTCCATCAGAGTCATACCTCCAGCCTTAAAGGTTTTTAAAAATGATGAATCCTTAGCACCATAAATAGTTTTAGCACTGTAAATATTAAAATATTTCATAACACATAAAATTTATGTCAAATTCAAATTTCAGTGTCCATAAAGTTTTATTACAACACAACAGCACTGAATCATTTATGAATTGTGAGAGATTCTTTTGTACAGTGGGTTTGGGTAACTATGATTGGTGAAACCAAAGATATTAAGTCTCTGGCCCTTTACAGAAAAAGTTTGTCATCTTGATCTTGAGCATAAAACTAAGATGATGGCAGTGAAGGGTGAGAAATATTAAGCAGACTGAGCACTAGAACTTGCTTAATGGTGGAACATGGGAACGAGGGACAAAAATGATACCACATTCTCCAATTCTACCATTAAGAATAATAAACACTTAAATGACCTTACCATGTGCCAAGCATGGCTATGTCTTTAAATATATTAATGTATTTAATCTGCTCAACAACCCTGCTAAGTAAATATTATCATCCCTATTTCACATATGAAGAAATCCTGAGGCACAGAGATCTAATAATTTGTTAGATCAGCTAGTGTGAGGTGAAAATTGAATCCAGGCAATCTGGTTCCAGAATCTCTATTTTTAACACCATTATATAAACTTGTAGAAATTTGGAAGTTGGCCAGAAGAATAGGTTTAGAGGGAAATGATGAATGTAGGTTTTGGATATGTACAGTTGGAAGTGGGGGGAGGGAGACATCCAGAGGAAATCTCCAGCAGGCAGTGAGATAAGTGAATCTGGTTCTCTGGGGTTAGAGGAGAGGGATCTGGGTTAGATGTAGCAGCATGTAGATGGCTATAGAAACTGTGGGAGGGGTAAGCAGAGATGAAGACTTAGAACGAAACTCTGAGGACCACCACTATGTAAACAAGAAAGCAGGGGGAAAGGATCCCACAAAAAAGACAAAGAAGGAGCAGTCAGAGAGGTAGGTACACAATTAGGCTCAGAAATGGTCATGACTTTGAGTATTGAAGTCTTGTTAGAAGGCCATACTTTTTTCCTAATTGTGCTCTGGGGCTGTCCCAATGCTTTTTCATATACCCACATCTTCAAACCTTCATCTCACTTTGCCTTCTATGTATCTTTATTTTATTTATTTATTTATTTCTGAGGATTAAACCCAGGGCCTCCACACTGAGATACATCCCTACCCCTTGTTTTTTGTTTTTGTTTTTGTTTTTGTTTTTGTTTTTTATTGGAGACAGAGTATCACCAAGCTGCTAAATTGCTCAGCCTGCACTCAAACTTGGGATCCTCCTGCCTCCGCCTTCCAAAGTGCTGGTATTACAGGTATGCATCACCAAGCCTGGCTTACCTTCCAATTCCCAGCAGAGGACCTCACTTCTACCTTAAGGAGAAAATCAAGATCTTCTTGCCTAGATCAAAATATTCCATAACTCCCATCTTCTCACCCTTCCCTTCCGTCTCTGGCTTCCACCAGAAATTTGCTCAATGAATTTCTCAAGTCTTCTTCAGTCTGTTGCCTCACCTTGCTATTATTGCCCCTGTTTCTGCCCAGTTTCACCATATGCTCTGTCTTGGTTACTTTTCTCTCGTTGTTGAGACAAAATACCTGATATCCAAAATGAAGGAAGAAAAGGTTTATCTCTTACAGTATTGGAGGTTTCAGTCCATACTCAGCTGGCTGCAAGACAGAGTGGCATGGGCTGAGGGCCAGCTGTTCATGGAGGCCACAAACAGCAAACTGCAAACCAGGTAACAGAGATCAGACAGGACTTCTTCCTGACCTTACACTGTATGCCAGCTCCACCTCTGGGCAGGTACAGCACTCACACCACCAACCGCAGCGCCAGACAACAAACCAATCATGAATGCCAGACTCAACCACGTCCATGATTACATGAGGCCTGAGGGGGTGCCATCTGGACACAGCTATAACTTGCTCCAAAACTCATCTTTCAGTTCATCTCTATCTCTGCCTTTAATTTGTCAAACTTTTGGAAGACTTTGAACTTATTTTAGTTGGTGTGTGTGTGTGTGTGTGTGGTACTGGGAATCAAACTCGTAACCTCACACCTGCCAGGCAGTTGCTTAAGCCACTGAGCCAAACTCCTGACCCTAGTTTTTTGAGACAGGGTCACACTACATAGTTCAGGCCAGCCTTGTGCTCACATTGTAGCCCAAGCTGGCCTCGAACCCACAACACTCCTCTTACCTCAGCCTACATGTTTGCAACCCATACTGATTGCATTTTCATAGGAAGTTGGTACATGGGCATTACTCTTCTTAATTCTTTCTTCATTCCCTACCTCTCTCATCCTTTACTGTTCCCTCCATCTCTTGGTCTCCTTCCCATTGCAAAAACCCTACTTCCATTTTATTCCTTCAATTCTGTTTTGCCTTTCTCTTTCTGTCCTGCCTCCGCCATCTCTTGATTTCCTTCACATTTGAAAAAGATCTCCCTACTTCCTATTATCTATCTTTTATTTTGTTCTTCAATTATATTTTAGGTTTCTCATATAAAAGAAATCATGTGATATTTATTCATTTCTTAATCTGTTGAAGTCAGAATCTCTGTGCTCCTACTGTACTGAAAGTATATTTTTCAAAACCACAATAGAACTCAAGGAGATACTAATCACAGACCCCTTAGAATACTCTGCAACAAAGGAAGTTTAACAAAGGAAGATCTGCTTTGTAAGTGGAGATTTTAGTAAGTCTGCCATTTTTTTTCATTTTCCTACAAGTGACTAGTGATCTTTTTTCCTTTTCTATCCCTTATGTTTATTGTCAGCATTTTACTATACTTAAGAGAATTCCTTCATAATTACCAGGGCAACTTGTCAAGAATGTGGTATCCCCAACCAATTGTTTATACTTGATACTATCCTCTGTGATGAGGTTTAACACCTGATCCCGGCTCAGCTGATCTTTGAGGTCAAACTTGGTTATCCTTTACTGTCTTAGGAGGAGTATTTTGCCTCTATTAGCATTTTGTCTCTAGATTCTAGAGACAGAGGCCTCCGATTCTTTCTGGAAATTGACATGGGTCATCTACCAGAATGAAGGTCATGAGGTTAAGGACTGTATTGTAGTCCCTACCCTCCTAGGCCTGTCACATAATAGGCAATTAGTAAATGTTTGTAGAATAATTTATCAAATATTCCCTAGTAATCTGTTTTGGTAGACAATATTTTCTTCTATTTCCTCTTTGTTTTCTTCTTAGTCAAGTAAAAAATATTCTTTTTAAAGGCATTCAGTTTAGTGTTTCCATTGTATTTATATAAGTGCAATAATAGTCACATTACAATTAAATATATTATTAGTGCCATTTTCTACCTAGTGCCAGTGAATTGCAAACATCTGACTTAGCCAAACTCCTTCTGAGTTAAATCAAAGTAGGTTTTATTATCTTCATTTAACTAATGAGGAAACCCAGTCACAAAATGATTAACCAACTTGCTCAAGGCCATCAAATGAGGCAGAAGTTAAGTTTGTAAGGTTGCAAATAAAGGTAAAATCTTCAGTCTAATACTAAATTACTGAAGTACACCTGATGTTGCAGTCAGGGGTTACAAGGAGGACAATTACATACAGGACACAGAATTTATAATACTATTTTATGATGGTCACCCAGAGTTAAATACAAGAAAGAGCAGGAAATCTGTCTACAACACTAAAGACCTAAAAAATTCAGTCAAGAGCCTAGATCCCACAGCAATGTCCTGCATGAATCCAGCTGAAGACCTAGAGCCCATGACAGTGCCTCCTATGAGTCCAACTGGAGGTCTCAAGCCCACAACAAGGACTCATGCAAATCCGTTTTATGGATCTCCACTGGGAAGACTCAAAGATCAGCAGTGGAAGCTATGATTTTTTATTTACTTATTTTAAATTATGAGACAGGATCTTGCTAAATTGCCCAGAGATTGAATTTGTTATATTCATGCCTCAACCCTCCCAGAGTGCTGGGATTACAGGTGTACACCACCACAGGCCATTCCTTCTTTTTAAAAACTATTACATCAACATCTCTACTTTAGCATCTCTTCTGAATTTTCAGTTTGGATCTCTAGCGTCTTTGTTCCATCTTCAGCTATCTCATGGCCTCTTACAATTTATATTCAAAATCAAAATCATCATCATGTCCCCAATATCTGACATCAGCATTTTTTCTCTAACTTCTCACTTTGTCCTTCCCTATTCTATTTTCTCTTTCCCTCAAGCTTGTAACCTTGGAATTACCCTTTGATTGTCCCCCTACAATGTCAATTCTTTTTGTCAAAAAGAACACAAAATGACTTTACTACAAATGCTCATTGTAAATAACTTAAAACACAAACAAAAAGGTCACCCATAAATCCTTCTGCTAACAATCTGAGGTCTTTAAGGACTTCTATTTGTGTGTGCATATTTTGTGCCAAAAGTACATCATGAGCAGAACTTTATTTTCAAACCCATTTTTTTCTTTTAACTCATTAACCTTTCCCTAAATCATTACATTTTTCATCTATTACATTGGTTCTCAGATTGTGGTCCCTGGTGGCATCAGCATCACCTAGGAACTTAAAAATGCAAATTCTTGGACACTACCCCAGATCTCCTCCCCAAATCCAAACTCTGGGAGTGAGCCCAGCAAGCTGTGTTTTAATAAGCCTTCTGAGTAATCTTGATGTATACAGAAGTTTGAAAGCTACTCTTCTACGGTATGACTTTAACAGCTGATGTTACTCCATTGAGCAGCAATACTAAAATCTATTTAACTATCCTGCCAGTGTTGGACATTGAAGTTATTCATTCTCATTATTTAAAAACACTACAGTGAATCTGTTGCAGTTAAACTTTGAAAGCATCTAGGAAATATGCTTCTATTTTATTTAGGCCATTGTATTTAGGAGTCCTTTTTATACAGCAATTTAGCTTGTACCCTAAAATATCTTCTTTACTTCAAACTTACAGTAGACTTCTAAATACTGGATAAGATAAATTGTAAGTCTGGGAGATTTATATCAGGAGATCTGGCTTAAAAGTCTAATGAAGTTTGAAGTAAGAAGGTATTTTAGGGTACAAGTTAAGTTGTTGTAAGCTAACACTCATTTTGCACAAACTTTACCATTCTCCTCTGCACACAAATGACTGTTCATTCATTTATGCACTCACTATTTCAAATACTATGCTGAGCATGTTTTGGTCACTTCCCTGAGTGCTAGCAAGTGTATCTTACTGTCTATGTGAAGAGATTTATGACACTGACCACCAAATATTCACATAGCTAAATATAAAATTACAACTTTGATAATTGCTGTAAGTAAAAGCATAACACTAGGAGACAGATAACAGGATTTGATTTAGTTAAAATCAGTGAATGATTCTGAGAAAGTGTCAACCTGAGATATGAAAAATGAGCACACATTTATGATGAATAGACATTGACTACTGAGCGATGAACCCCCACCCTTTAAAGGCAAAGACCCTAGAAGAGAGAAGATAGTACATTTGAATTGTTGACAGGAGAAAGAAGAACAATGGCAGTATCAGAGTTTGAGGGATAATACTAGATGAGTTATAGAGATATGAAGGGTCTAGACCATACAGGGTTTTATAAGCCATTTTGGGAAATTTTTACTTCTTCAGTCCAGTATGGTGACACGTGCCTGTAATTTCAGCACAATGGGTGGCTAAGGCAGGGGGATTGAAAGTTTGATCTCACCCTGTGTAACTTAGCAAGTTAGCAAGACCAGTCTCAAAATAAAAAATTAAAAATGGGCTGTGGATGTAGCTTAGTGTGAAGGCCCTGGGTTCAATCCCCAGTGTGGGAAGAGGGTTATTTTGTCATATGAACATTGAGAAGTTAATAAAATGTTTGGGCTTCAAAGAGGCATAATCATAAAATATTTTCTGGGTGGAACCATTCTTCATTCATTCATTCATCCTGCTCTTAGACTTCTGTTCTTTTCTGTTTATAGTCTCCCCTGAGTAAGGTACCTGTTTTCAGGTGATGAGAAACTATGCAGACTGAGAATGGCCTGGTAGAATGGCATGTGCATATAGGCAGAGCTACTTTGGAGGATGAGGCAGGAGGATATTTTGAGCAAAAGACTTTGAAGCCAACCCAGGCAATATAGTGAGACCCTCATCTCAAAATATTTTTTTAAAGCAAAAGAAACAACAGTTTTGATGACAAGTAAGAATAAGTAGCCAAAGATATAGTAGAAAAACTAGTTTTATCATGTGCTAAATAAGCCAAGAGAATTAAAAAAAAAGGAAAGAGTGATCAATACCATTCAATGCTACCAAAAGGTAAAATACAGACTTAATATGTCCAGGGCTTCCCAGTGCCTTAGAGAATAGATTCTAAATTTTAACCCTGGTATTCAAGTCTCCAACCACTCTATCTTTATGTACTTTTCCAACATTTTTCCCATGACACGTCTAAAATGCACCTTTTAGATAACGTGACCTTCAGATAAATTTAGAATACATTATTTAGAATACATATTGCACTCTGCCTACATACCATCATTGGATATATTTTCTGCCCATTCCCCACTTAATTAAATCTGACTGATTTTTCTGTCCCTGTTTCACTTCCTTTACCTCCTCCCTGAAGCCTGCTGTTGCAGCCATGAGAATGTACTTCTCAGACTTCTGGTTGCAGAGACCATCACTGACTGAGGGACCCAGCCATTGACATTCAAAATTCACTGTACCAAGAGTGCTTCCCACAGGCTGCTCCCAGCTAATGACTCAGTATGGGAGAGATACTAAGACATCAGTTCTTGGGAGATGTTAGTTTGCTCTGACAAGTGGCTTTGGTTTGAGAAATTCCAAATGGCCCTCTCAAACTTTACTTGTAAAGTGGGTCCAATCTTTGTTCCTTTACTATGGATCAGAAATGCATTGTAATCTGATGACTTTTTCAAACTCCCCCGCTTGCCTTTCTATTTTACCTCACAAGAATTTCCTCCAATAAGTATCTTGCATATTAATCCTGTCTTGCATTCATTTCTCAGGGTCCCAGACTAATACAGGTGGTTCTAGGAGCAACCTAAAACAAAAAGGTGGTAAGATGAGCATTTGTACTGGTGCCCCCATGGCCCAGCAGGCAAAAAGGATGGCATTCTAGTAGGTGTGTTGCAAATAGACCCTAACAGAAAGTGGTAGCTCAACTGCAAAGATCTCATCAGTGTTGACCCGAACAAGCATCCCACTGGAGAGAAATGCTACAGCAAATGTGATGATGTATTTGAAAAAAGGAGGGATAATTCCTAAAAGATAGTCAAGTTGGGTGGTTACTACTAAATTGTATTAATCCTCTGCAGTAGGTTAATGGGAGACTGAGGATGGTTAACAAATAGGTTTTAGTTAAGTGAGAGAGCTATAGGGCTTTTGGGAGTAACTTACAAAGAGACCCTTATCTTGGCAGAGGAAAGGAATACACAGCTGAGTGGCAGACTGAAGATCTAATTGTCAGAGTATCAGAGATCCACAGACATTAGAATGTTCAGCCAAGGTCTGGAACAGCCTACCAATGGTACTGAAGTAACAGTATAGGGGGAGCATTGTGAATGAATGGGGTGCATCCTTAAAGCACAGTGTATGTATTAAATCAGAGACTTCTATATGGTGGTGTGTGCTCCATGGGAAGGATATATAGGCCTGAGAATCAATGGTTAAAAGCAGGAGTTACCCCACTGTCATACCCAATAGCCCACTATGGGATTTTGTACTTCTTTAACCCCATAACTCTTTATTCAACAGGGTTGGAGGTCCTGGTCCCTACAGAAAACATATTTTTCCAAAAGACACAACAAGGCTGTCATTGAACTATAAACCACAGCTGCTGCTAGCCACTTTGAACTCCTTGTACACAGGGACCAGCAGGCAAAAACCAGAATCATCATCCTGGCAAAGGTAACTAATCCTGATCAGTAGAAGGGCTGCTTCTACACTATGGAGACAAGGAGATACGCATTTGGAAGCCACTTGGGTTCTTCCCAGTACTATCTTGCTCCATTGTAATGGAAATGGACAAATGAAATAATTTTAGCTTGAGAAAGCTATGGTAACCTTTCTGGCTTAGATCCTTCCAGAATGGAAGCTTGGGTCTTATCACCAGTTGCATCACCAAGATCTTTGCCAATGTAAAGGGGATGTACGAGTTTGAGAATGGATAGTAAAAGGAGGAGAGGATATGTACTCTGAGATCAATTGCAGTGACAGAGGCTATTGTCCTATCCACTAACCTCCCTCTTCTGAGTTTCTCCTCAGGAAAAAAGACACAGAAACCATAGAGGGACTTCTTCCTATCTACACTTGTGGAAAGGGACAGATCTGCATAGTGTAAAATGTAGAATCCAGTGGCTATAAGCATGCATGCGCCTTTCAGATCTCCAGCTGCAAGGAGTGTAATTGATCAAAGGCACTAGCTGTTGCCCTCTGAAATCTATAACTGGATTCACTCTGAGGCAAGGTTTCTAGAAGGTTATTCCTAGCCAATGACTGAGTATAGCTGAGAAACGAAAGCAGGTCCATTCCTAGGAGACGAAATACCTGGTGAATGACTGCTGAAGGGCTCCCTAGTGATCATACTCAACATTTCTTAGCCTGCTTTGCAGTCTAAGATGCTTCCATTCTTCCCTCTCTCCCAGGCTTCATCATTCCTTCACTCTGGGTCAGATTTACTTTCCATTCACAGACTGAAATTTCTCCAAGCAACCATGACTGCTTACCCATTTCTCTAACAGGCTTTTCTCTAAGAAATTTCTTCACATTTAATCTTGTCTTTGCATCAGGTTCTTAGCTGATTTGGCCTAAACACCTGCTGTAAGCCCCAACCTATCAGTGATAACTTCCTGCTTTGAACTCTGACAGTACTTCCCCCATGTCTCACTTGACACTTCCCAAATCTACCTAGAAAGAAAAGCTTATTTTTCTATGTACAGGATTTCCAATTAGTTTTAATGTCTCATGTATGCAGTGGCCATTATATTACTCTTGGCAACTTGTATGTATCACCCAGTGCCCTATATAAAGAAGAAGCTCAGTTCACCCACCATAATAAAGACACTTCCGAGTAAACTCTACCATCCCTCAAGGGTACCACTCAAAATGTGCCTTCTTCATCTCAGGTTCACTTAACCCTCTGTACCTTGACCCGCATCCCATACATTTTGCCATATGCATGGGCCCTGGACAGGGTGCACCACAGATGGCTGTCAACCAAAACTTTGTAATCTCTTGATTTTATAGCGATCTTGCTGCAAAGTAGCTGGTTAGCTAGGTGGAGTCTTTAATAAACAGGGCATTGCTTCCTCTTGTCTCCTTTCACACTCTCCAGTTGAATACAGAGGACTCTATAAATTGTGGGACCACAAGATGAAAGAAGCCAGAATTCTTGCATCAGCACGTGAAAGAAAGCTGCTCACCCTGTGGAAAAATACTATGGTAGAATGCTATATGAATGAACAATAAGTTTCTGTTATGTAGGATCCCCGAAACTTTAGGTTTTGTTATGATTGCTCACAGAATTATAAATTATATAGAAGTTCTGGTGGGTTAACTAATGCCCAACTTGTAAAACCCTGCTGAACTGAATTAATGTGGTGCTGGGTGTAGAAGGCCCACCTGAGGATTGTTATCAACAGCATAAAAAGAGAACTGGAGAGGAAGATGATGTGCTGTTGGTTCTCCTGGAGAAGCTTGTTGCACTGGTTTTCCTGATATAAACTCAGCTGTTCTTATCATCAGAGGAGCTCGGGTCCCCGCCATCACTGAGAATGGCTGCGGTTCTTTTCGGGGGAGCTCTGGTTCTTTGAGCGTCGCTTCCTGGCTCCAGTGCAGACTCCTCCTCAACCTATTGGCACAGATCCTTCACCCACTGGCGCAGACTTTCTAGCTTCCACCACTGACCTTTGGGCCTTCCTAGTGCAGATCCTTGATGCAGACTTGCATGAGACGTTGTTGTGCGCTGATGTACTGCAGCTGGATTCATAGAGGACATTGCTATGGGCTGTAGGTCTTCAGCTGGATTCGTGCAGGACATTGCTGTGGGATCCAGGCCCTCAGCTGGATTGTTTGGGTCTCTAGTGTGCGGACAGATCTCCCACACTCTTTTGCATTTGGTTCTTTGGGTAAATATTATAAAACAGTCTTATAAATTATGTGTCCTGTATTTAATCTTTTCCCTTGTAAACCCTGACTACAACAGAAGTCATTTGTTCTTTTCTTGACTACTGTCCATTTGAACTCTCTCCTATTTACACAGTCTCTCATTTATGGGGCTCTTGATGCCAAACAGGATAGATCCTTCTCATGCAAGAATGTGTACATGTTACTTAGCATCTGGCAATCTGATTTTCCCACTCAAGGCTATGATGGGTAAATGAGGCAAAGAAACATAAAAAAACAAAAACCTTTTATAAGCCAGGCATGGTAACACATGCCTGTAATCCTAGCTACTCAGGAGGGTGAGGCAAGTGGATTGGAAGTTTAAGACCAGACTGAACAACTTAGCAAGATCCAGTCTTAAAATTTCAAAAAATAATAAGGGGCTGGAGAGGTATAGCTTAGTGATAGAGTGCTTGTTTAGGATGCATGAGGCCTTGGGTTCAATCTCCAGTATCAGGGGAAAATAAACACTGTTTCACAGTGGGCTATAGTCTTGATAATCCAGGGGTACCAACATCAGGTCAATGTCCTAACTATAGTGTTCTTGTGGCATGATCTTAATTGTATTTTTCTATTTCTAGATTATCTTGCTTTTTTACTTTTTTCCAGTCTTCTTGACAATTCTTTTTTCTAATAATTAATTTCTTCATGAAGTATCCAAAATTGGTTTCCAACTACACTATTGTTCTCATCTACATTGGATACTCCTCCAAAGCTAGAGACAAATACTTTCGTTGCAGCTTTTTCTAAACCTTCAAACACCATGAGTTTTCTCCTTTTTTCTTCCCTTTCCTTCATCCACTGTTTTTGTTTCTAAAATATCAAACCAGATGTGACAGCAGAAGGGACAGTGGTGACATCACTCCATGTGGCTATCATGCTGACTTTCCTTGAGCTGTACTATGAACTAAGATGCTTCTTTCCAACAGTCCTTTTTTTGTTCAGTATCTCAGGATCGCAATTGCATTAATCATAAGGTTGAAACTTTGGAGGAGTTGGATGGGACAAACCATATGCTACTGAGAAGTAATTATCTTTATTACTGATGTTCCCCAGTGAATACATCTCAAATGTCAACACCACCTTGGGAAACTAGATAGGCTCCCATGCTCCATGGGAAAAAAACTATTTCTACTGATAGATATTCCCGGAGAAACTAGTGTAGTGAGAGGAACAGTGCATTCAGTGACCGAATACCTTCTATGGGTTAGGAACCACTGAATACTGAAAATACAAATAAGAATGACAGAATCCTTACCCTAAATAAGCTTATAATCCATTGAGCACTCAACTACAAATAGCTAAATATTTTCCAGTTTCTAGATGTTGACATTAGTTGCTTTGAACAACATAAGTGACACGAAAATCTCAAAATCACTCATTATAGTAGAAATGATTGTGAAATTAACATAATTAATGTAACCCTTTAGAAATGGAGTCAGCATCACAAAAGAAAAGAAAGCCTCTGATTAAAAGAGACAGTTTTTTTTTTTTTTTTTTTTTTTTTTTTTTTTTTAGGCAGGGTCGCACTATGTAGCTCAGGCCGGCCTTACGCTCGCGTTGTAGCCCAAGCCGGCCTCGAACCCACAACGCTCCGCCTACCTCAGCCTCCCGAGTGCTGGGATTAAAGGCGTGCGCCACCACGCCCGGCTAAAAGAGACAGTTCTTAAGCTAGTATCATGACTCCTATCTTAGAATTTTCTAAGGGGCTAGAAAAGGAAAAGGAAGAAGAAGACAAAGGCAAAAAGAAAGAATATTTCTGGCATCATGGCTGCACTTCAGTTTAAATCTAACACAGTATCAACATTTAGAAATTAAGAGAGTCACTAAAGCTGTTTTGGTTGAAATGGAAAAGGTCATCCTCAAGGATGGTAGAATCAATACATTCAGAAGGCAAGTGTGGTGGTTAGGGTGGTGTATCAACTTAGTTGGCTTTGGGATCTGCCCAGGGGATTGGTGGAGCACATTTCTGGTGTGTCTGAGTGAGTCATGGAACATGACTTTTGGATCAATGTCTAGCCCTTCACCCCTTTCTCTCTGGCACTGTTCCCCTGTCTGCTTCCCAGACCTCATGAACTAAGCAGTTTTACTCCACCATGCCTTTCCACCACGATGTTTCTGTGTTGAACCAGCTGTTGATGGACTGAATATCCTTAAAATGTGAGACAAATTAAATCTGTCTCTCTTTAAATAGTGAGTGTTGGGTATTGGGAACCGGCAACAGAATAACTAATATAGTGTGGCTAGATGGAACTGTTCTTGTGAGGCCAGGACTTTCCATACCCATTTTTAATATTTTCCACCATTCCAGCTAGGTATACCTAGTATGTAACAATTCTAAAGCCATGCATCCCAACCTCATTACCACACAGTATTAGAGTACACTGCGGGTAGGAAGGATGAGGTCATCAGCAAAACCTGAAGAAGTAATTTTAAAACAACATATTGAGGACGTAGTGTCTTAGAGTTAGGGATGAACCATGGGAATACAAAAGAAGAATGCAAAATTTTGTGGGATGAAAGGTATGTTGGAGGCTACAATAAATCAACTAAAGCCATTAAGAAAAAAAGAAAGAAAAAAGATAAAAGGAGAATTATTGAACAAAGTTAAGAATACCTAGTGGGCTTGGAGGGAAGGCAGGAGTAAGCCTCAAGGAAAGGACTAAATATGGAGAAGAGAATAAGATAATCACCAGAGGGATTCATGTATATAAGGCAGAATTGTGCTGCACAGGGCTGACCAAGCTGGGAGACTGAGAAGCAGAAGTGGGAATCACAAGGACAATGCCTGTGGAGAGAAGGAAGCAATCACACCCTGTGACTATGGATATTAAGTCCAACAGTCCATTTGAACCCCCACCCTGTAGCCAACATCCAACAGAGACCAGAGGGCTGATTGTGTTTCCTATTCCCATGCCTTGGCTTGAACAGTAACCACAGTCTGGGGTGAATCGACAGAGGTGCCTCTGGTATAGGGAAGGCACCTCAAAAACCCACAGAAGCTAAAGCTAGGTGAAAAAATCATTACTGGCTGGATCACAGGACTGCAGATCTTTAAAAGAAACCTCTTATATAAAAACATAGAATTTTTTTCTTTGACTCTCTCTTTTTTTGATTTTTCTATTTTTTATTATTTTTATCTTTCCTTCATCAGGGTTTTTGGAGGTTTGGGGTTTTCCCCCTTTTTTCTTTTAGTTTCTCTTCTTTTCTCTTTTCTCTTTTCCCCTTTTAACTTTGTTTCTTCTTATCATTCTCTTGTTTCCTGTATTTTGCCCTCTGTTTATCTTTTTTCCTCTTCTTCTTGTGACTGTTCTCTAACGCTATCCTGACAGACCTCCCCGTCACTTTCTCTCCTTCTTCTCATATCCCATTAATTAATGTCTCAAACATTTTTTTTGATCTCCAGTTTCCCACCCCCTCTACTTATATAAATATTAAGTATGGATCTCTGTATAGCTCGTTAACTTTATCCTATTGTGGCAAATACTATTATACTGTTAGTATAGGCATAAAGTATAATCATTAACTAGGGTCAGGAATATAGCGCAGTACCACAGTGCCTGCTTGGCAAGCTGAGTTCAATTCCTGGTACCCAAAAAAAAAAAAAAAAAAAAAAAAATTAATGAAGAAACATTAAAGTTAAAAAAACCTTCAAACAAACGGACTTAATAGATTATCTTCAGACTGATCTACCCAACAATGGAATACATATTCTCAGTAATACATGGAACTTTCTCCAAAATACACCACATACTAGCCAATAAATCAACCTGAAGTAAATGTAAAATAATTGAAATACCATGTATATTATCAGATCACAGTGAAATAAGATTAGAAATGAACGACAAAATAAAACAGAAATTATGCAAATGCATGTAAATTACACTGTTAAGTAAACAACGGGTTACAGAAAAAATCAAAGGAAGAAATCTGACAGTTTCTAACACTAAATGATAATGCCATTACAACATGCTAGAATTTATGCGACACAATGAAAGCAGTCCTAGGAGGGAAGTTTATAGCTATGAATTCTCACACCACAAAAACAGTGAGTCTAAATAAATAACCAAATGATATACCTCAAGGTACTAGAGAACAAAGAACAATCCCAATCCAAAGCTAGTACAAACACAGTAATTAAAAAGATCAGAGCCGAAATTAATGAAATTGAGACAGAAAATACAAAAATTAGTAAATCAAAGTGTTGGTTCTTTGAAAGATCAAACAAAGCTGGGCATAGTGATGCAGGCCTATAACCCCAGCAATCAGGAGGCTAAGGCAGGAGGCAAGTTCAAAACCAGCCTGGGCTGCATAATGAGTTCAAGGTCACCCTGAACTACATAGTGAGAACTTGCCCCCCACAAAAAAAGAAAGAATAAACAAAATAGATAAACCCTTAGTCAATCTAATCCAAATAAGGAGACAAAAGACCCAAATCAATGTAATTAGAAATGAAAGAGGTAAAATCACAACAGACAGTACCAGAATAAAAAAGATTATTAACAAATACTAAACAAACCTACACCAATAAATTGGAGGACTTAGAAATAACAGAAGCCGGGCGTGGTGGCTCACGCCTTTAATCCCAGCACTCGGGAGGCTGAGGTAGGCGGAGCGTTGTGAGTTCGAAGTCGGCTTGGGCTACAACGCGAGCGCAAGGCCGACTTGAGCTACATAGTGCGACCCTGCCTCAAAAAACCAGGGCTGGGAGTTTGGCTCAGTGGCTTAAGCACCTGCCCTGGCAGGCGCAAGGCTGTGAGTTCAATCCCCGGTGCTGCAAAAAAAACAAAAAAAACAAAAAAACAAAAAAAAACAGATTTCTAGATACATAGGAATTACCAAAAATTACCAAAAATATTTTTAAAATCCTGAATAATCCAATAACAGGCAATGAAACTGAAGCAGTAATAAATAATCTACCAACTAAAAGAAGGCCAGGTCCAAACAAATTACTGCTGAATTCCACAAAAATTTCAGAGAATTTCTAACCCTAATATCCTCCAAGCTTTTTAATGAAATTAAAAGGGAAACATACTACAAAAGTCATTCCAGGAAGCCACCATAATCCTGATTCCAAAATCAGACTAAGATCCAAACCCCTCCCCCAAAACAAGAACTATAGATCCATTTCTTTAAATAAATATAGATACAAAAATTGTCAGCAAGATACTGCCCAACAGAATGCAATTAATCATCAAAAAGATATACTTGATGATCAAGTAGGCTTCATTCAGAGGTGCAAGGACGGTTCAGCACATGCACATCAATAAATGTAATTCATCACATAAACAGAAACAAGCACAAAAATATCACATAATCATCTCAATAGTCACAGAGAAATCCTTTGACAAAATCCAACATCTTTTAATAATAGAAACACTGAAGAAAATAGGTATATAAGGAATTTATCTCAATCTGATAAAAGCAATGGGTAACAAACCTATTGCCAACATTGTAACAACTGGAGAAAAAGTGAAAGCTTTCTCTGTAAAATCACAAAGAAGACAAGAATGTCCACTATCACCATTCCTGTTCAACATAGTATTCAAAACATTAGCAAAAACAATTAGGCAAAAAAAAGAAAGAAAAGCCAGGCAGCGTGGTGGCGCACAGCTTTAATCCCAACACTTGGGAGGCTGAGGTAGGAGGAGCGTTGTGAGTTTGAGGACAGCTCAGGCTACATAGTGACACCCTGTCTCAAACACAAAATAAAACAAAACTAGAAATTTCATTTGACCCAACTAGGTATCTTCCTGAAAGAGTGAAAGACATTGTATTACAGTAATACAAGCATATTCTTGTTTATGACAGCAGAGTTCGAAATAGCTAAATCTTTGAAGCAGCCTATGCAGTATGTCCATCAACAGATGAATGGATAAAGCAAGTGTGGCATGCACATATAATTGAGTACTACTCTGCCAGAAGGAAAGATAAACTTGAATCATCTGTAGGAAAATGGATGCACCTTGAGACCATAATGCTAAGTGAAATAAATCAGCCATTCAAGCTTAAATATCTCATGGTTTCTCTGATATGAGAAACCTAACATAAATAAAGAACAAAATAAACTTTAGATAATAGGAAACAGGGAGATAGATCTTTTCCAAATGGGAAGAGGATTAAGAGATGGAGGAAAGGAAAAATGAGGGGAGAGAAAAGGAACATAAAAAGGAATTATGATGTGTTATGTACATGTTCCAACTCCACACAAGAAATGTAAAGATTACTGCAAACGTGCATGCTATGGTTTATACATCGTGTCAACATGAGAAGTCTAGCAGCTTAATTAAGTAACTCAGTAGCTCTACATTCTGGGGTGTAGAGCACAGTTACCTGGTCATTGTTGCAATTTGAGAAGGTCAGCAGTTTAACTGGGAGACTCAGCAGGGAGCCAGGGGTCTTACTTGGTAAACATCCTCATCCTATGCAAAGGAAGGCAAGGATGTTTGTGGAAGCTACACCCACCCTGGGGGGGGGGTGGCCTGTGTACTATATAAAGGAGGAGAAGAAGCTTTGCTCTGCCCCCTCCTTTTACTCTGGCTGCTTTTGTTCGGCTGCTGTCTTGAAGTGTTGCCTCAATGCCATGCCATCCTGCCTTGGAGCCAGCTGATTGTGGACTGAAACCTCCAAAAACTGTAAGCTAAATAAACCTTTCCTTCCCTAGTTTGTGTGTCAGGTGTTTTGTCTCAGCAATGAGTGAAAAGTAACCAAGACAGTGCACTAAAAAAAAAAAGCCAGAAAGAAGGAATGAAGAGGTGTTGATATTTGGGAAATCATGAAAACACTTTGTGGAATGCTTTTGGAATCTGATACATGGAATTTGGATTCACAGAGAGGGGGTTCAGAAGAATAGCATGAAATAGCGAGAATCTGCAATGTCCTGCTGTAGTAAGTTGAATGTATCCAAGTTTTAAAACCTGGTACTTGTAGGTGTGACCTTACTTGTAAACAGGGTCTTTACAAATCTAATTAAATTAAAGATCTCTAGGGGAGGTCATCCTGGATTTAGGATGAACCTTATTTTCATGACTGGCATCTTAGTACAAAAAAGGGGAGGGAAATCACAGACACTGAGACAAGGAAGCAGGTCACGTGAAGATGGAGACTGAGACTCATGTTATGCTGCCACAAAGTAGGAACACTGTATTATCAGGAGCTGAGAGGCAAGAAAGGATTCTCCCTGAGGCTTTGAAGGAGCATGGCCCTGCCAACATTTTGATTTTAGACTCCTAGTCTCACAACTGTGGAAGAGTAAATTCTATCGTTTTATCATCAATTTGATGATGATTTGTTGTGGCAGGTCAAGAAAATGAAAGAAATCTACTATGAGTGCTACACCCACCCTGGGGGTAGATAGCCTGCTTACAGTATAAGGGAGGAGAAGAGGCTTGTTCTTCCCCCTGCTTTTGCTCTGGTTGCTTTTGCTGGCTGCTGTCTTGAAGTGTTGCTCCAGTGCCATGCTGCCCTGCCTTGGAGCCAACTGATTATGGACTGAAACCTCCACAAATTGTAAGCTAAATAAACCTTTCCTTCTTTCATTTTGGGTGGGTATTTTGGTCCCAGCAACAGGAGAAAACTAACCAAGACACTTGGGTTACATATGGAGTTCAAGGCCAGTCTAGACTACATAATAATACTCTGCTAAAAAAAATGATCAGCCAGAGCCAGGGAGCATCGGTGTGCCACGTGGTATGAGATGAAGGCCTGCACGGCATTCTCTGCCTAGCTGTGCAGCCTTGGTGGACACCCAGGGCCTGGTAGGGCCTCACCCAGCAACTCCAAGCACCTGGGGAGCTTTGGTGGACCACGTGGCACAAACTAAAAGCCTGCACAGCATACTCCACCTAGCCGTGCAGCCTTGGTGTGCCGCTTAGAACCTGGTAGGGCCCTGCCCACTGACCCCAAGCAGCCAAGGAGCACTGGTGTGCTGCATGGCAAGAGGTAAAGGCATGCACAGTGTACCCCACCTAGCCGTGCGGGCTTGGTGAATCGCTCGGAACATGGTAGGCCCCTGTCCAGCAACCCCAAGCAACCAAGGAGCCTTGGTGCACCATTCAGGTCCTGGTAGGGCACTGTCCAGTGACCCCAACCAGCTGGGGAGCCTTATTGTGCCATGTGGGCCATGCTAAAGGTCCTTCCAGTGCACTTGACCCATTTGGGAAGCCTCTGAGTGCTGCTCGGGACCTGATAAGGCCTGCCTGATGACCCCAACTCAGTTGGAGAAACACCCTCCAGTACAGATAGACATCCTCAACCCAGGAAACAACTGAGATTTTGCATTCGACTGCCCCCGGGAAAAAAGGGAAATTGACAAAATGAAAGAGCAAAATGCAATCTCAAAACTCCTGCCCATCCCAAACAAGCCTAGGAGACATGGACATAGAAGAAAATGTAAGCCATACACCTGAAACTTCTGAAATGATAGCAACTGAAGTAAAGAAACAACTTCATGAAGCTATAAAGGAACTCAGATCAGAAATAAACTCCCAGGTAAAATAAGAAATGATAAATATAATGAAAGAAATGCTGAACATGTCTAAAGAAGACATAGTCAAAAAAATAGAAGAGCATGACAAAATGATGGAAACCTTGAATGAACAATATAAGAAAGAACTAGGATGCATGAAACAGATCCAAAGAAATATCCAGGAAATCAAAAATTCCATTGAAAGCTAGTAAAACCACCTGAATGAATGTAAAGGTAGACTTTCAGACCTTGAAGACAAGATTGCAGCTAGTGAACAGGAAAGGAAAGATCTTTTAAAAATAAGAAAGACTGGCAGGCGTGAGGCTGTGAGTTCAATCCCTGGTACCGAAAAAAAAAAAAAAAGAATAAGGAAATAACAATTCAACATTTGCAAGATGATGCAAAGAAAAACAGTATAAGATTAATAGGTGGAATGAAAAAGAAGGTGATAAAACGAATGATATGAAAAGACTATTTACAGAGGTATTAGCAGAAAATTTTCCAAACATGGGAAAGGAAACTGACATATAGATAAGTGAAGCATATAGAACTCCAACTAGCCATAACCAAAATAAATCTACACCCAGACATATAATAAACATCCCAGAAATTCAACATAGAAACAGAATATTAAAAGCTGTTAGAGAAAACAAACAAATCACCTATAAAGGAAAGCCCAGCAGAATCACAGCAGACTTCTCAACACAAACAATCAAGACAAGAAGAGCATGCAGTGAAGTATTTCAAATCTAAAGGAAAACCACTTCCAACCCAGACTGATGTACCCTGAAAAATTATCCTTCAAAATTGATGGAGAAATAAGATACTTCCATGATAAAGAACAGCTGGAGAACTACATAACCACGAAACCAACCCTGCAAAGAATACTGAAAGATATTCTAGATAGACATAAAAATAACTACGACTTCGAGAACACTAATAGAAAAAAAATTACCAAGCAGGGCAAACACTTAAACAGAGGAGAAAGGTAAAGAACCAACAGCAGAAACATAACATGACAAAAATAAGCCAATATGAATCACTTATAACCATTAATGTAAATGACCTCAATTCACCAGTTAAAAGAAACAGACTGGCAGAATGGATCAAGAAACAACATCCAACCATATGCTGTATATAAGAAACCCATTTAACCCAAAAGGAAATTCATAGACTGAAAGTCAAAGGATGGAAAACAATATTTCATGCAACATGTTAACCCAAAAAAGCAGGGTTAACTATTCTGTTTGTAGACAATGTGGACTTCAAACCAGGAATGTTCAAAAGAGATAAAGAAGGTCAGTACATACTGGTTAGGGGAAAATTTCAAGAGGACGAGATAACAACCTTAAATATATATGTACCAAATATGGGAGCACCCAACTATATAAAACAAGTATCAATAGAAATGAAAAATCAAATAAGCAATAACACAACTAAAATGGGAAACCTTAACACCCCATTGATACAAAGAGACAAATCAACTAGACAAAAAAATCAGCGAAGAAATAACAACTGAATCAAACTTATGGACTTACTAGATGTGTACAGAGTGTTCCAACCAACAGCATCAGAATATACATTCTTCTCAGCTTCACATGGGACATTCTCTAAAATAGACCATATACTAGCCCACAGAGCATGCTTAAGTAAACGCAAAAGAACTGAAATTATCCCATGCATATTATCTGATCATAGTGCCATGAAACTGGAAATTAATGACAAAAGAAACTGCAAAAACTTCATAAACACATGGAAATTAAATAATACACTCCTGAACAATCAATGGCTCACAGAGGAAATTAAAGAAGAAATTAAACAATATCTACAAGCCAATGAAAATTCAAATACAACTGACCAAAAACCGTGGGATGCAATGAAAGTGGTCCTCGAAGGGATATTTATTGTAGTGAATTCCCACATCAGGAAAACAGAACAAACACAAATAAATAACTTGAAGCTACACCTCAAACATCTAGGAAAAAAAGAGCAAGTCAAGCCCAAAGTGCAAAGAAGGGAGGAAATCATATAGATCAGAGCAGAAATCAATGCAATAGAGACTAAGAAAGCAATACAAAGAATTACTGAATCAAAGAGTTGGCTCTTTGAAAGAATAAATAGAATTGATAAGCCACTAGCCAACCTCATTTTAAAAAAGGAAAAAAAAACCCCTCAAATTCATGCAATAAGAAATGAAAAGGATGAAATCACTATAGATCCTGTGAAAATACAGAAAACCATCAATACCCACTTCAAAAACTTCTACTTTCACAGGTTTGATAACACAGAAAAAATGGACAGATTCCTAGAAACTTACAAATTACCAAAATTGAATCAAGAAGATGTAAAACTGCTGAATAACCCAATTTCAGTTAAGGAAATTGAAAATATAATTAGAACCTTAACAACAAAGAAAAGCCCAGGTCCTGATGGATTCACAGATGAATTCTACAAGAAATTCAAGGAAGACTTAATGCCAAGACTCCTCAAACTCTTCAATGAAATGGAAAGGGAAGCACAGCTCCCTAACGCATTCCTGGAAGCAAGTATTACCACAATACCAAAACCAGAGAAAGACCCAACCAAAAAAGAGAACTACAGGCCAATCTCCCTAATGAACACAGGTGCAAAAACCCTCAAATACTGGCAAACAGAATGCAGCAAGTCATCAAGAAGATTGTATACCATCACCAAGTGGGATTCATCCCAGGAATGCAGGAATGGTTCAATATACACAAATCAATAAATGTAATACACCATATCAATAGAGCCAAATATAAGAATCACATGATCATCTCAATAGAAGCAGAAAAAGCTTTTGATAAAGTCCAACACTCATTCATGATAAGAACCCTATGGAAAATCAGAATAGATGTTCTTTTCCTCAATTTGATAAAAGCCATCTATAACAAACCAATAGCCAGTATCATATTAAATGGTCAAAAACTGAAAACTTTCACACTAAAATCAGTAACAAGACAAGGCTGTCCACTAACATCACTCCCATTCAATATAGTGCTGGAAACATTAGCCAGAGCAATTAGACAAGAGAGAGAAATAAAAGGAATAAGGATAGGAATGGAAGAAGTTAAATTATCATTATTTGCAGATAACACGATACTCTACGTAAAAACTCCATTGAAAGACTTCTAGATGGAATAACCAAATTCAGTAATGTAGCCGGATACAAAGTCAACACTCGAATATCAATAGCATTCCTGTACACAAACAACACTGAGAGAGAACCAAACCCTTCATAATAGCATCCAAAAAAATGAAATACTTAGGAATCAATCTAACAAAGGAAGTAAAAGATCTATACAGTGAAAATTACAGTATCTGAAAAAAGAAATTATAGAGGATTTCAGACAATGGAAAAGCATTTCTTGTTCATGGATAGCAAGAACAAACATTGTGAAAATGGCCATTCTCCCAAAACTGTTATATAGATTTAATGCAATTCCAATCAAAATAACATTAGCATACCTCACAGATGTAGAGAAGTCATTCCTAATATTAATCTGGAACCAGAAGAGACCTAGAATAGCAAAGGCAATTCTGGACGACAAAGGTAAGACAGGAAACATTACAATCCCTGATTTGAAGTTATACTACAAGGATACTGTGATAAAATCAGCATGATACTGGAATAAAAACAGACCTGAAGATCAGTGGACTAGATTAAAAGATACAACCAGAACTACAAACACACTCAGCCACCTCATCTTGGACAAAGGGGCCAAACATGCTCACTGGAAGAAAAATAGCTTCTTTAATAAGTGGTACTGGAAAAACTGGCTTTCCATATGCTGAAAACTACAACTAGACTCATGCCTATCACCATGCACTAAACTAAAGTCAAAATGGATCAAAGATTTAAATATTAAAACATAAACACTAAACCTGCTGGAAGACAAAGTTGGTAGAAACCTGGACAACAAAGGAATATGCAGAGAATTCATGAACAAAAATCAAACCACATGGGAAATACTTGCCAGAATCAACACCTGGGATCTTCTTTTATTAAAAAGTTTTTGCATGTCAAAAGAAATCTCCAACAAAGTGAAAAGAAAACCCATGAATTGGGAAAAAATCTTAGTCAACTGTCCCTCAGACAAAGGACTTCTATCTAGAACATAAAAATAATTTTTAAAAAATCAGGCCCCCCAAAATTCAAAGATCTAATCCAAAAATGGACATCTGAGATGAATATACACTTCTCAGCTGAAAAAATACAAATGGAAAATAAATATATGAAAAAATGTTCAGCATCATTGGTCATTAGAGAAACGCAAATTAAAACAAAAGTGAGATTCCATCTCACTCAAGAAAGAATGGCCAGGATCAAGAAAACAACCAATAACAAAAGCTGGAGAGGCTGTGGGGAAAAAGGAACTCTTCTCCACTGTTGGTGGGAGTGAGACTGGTGCAACCACTTTGGAAATCAGTGTGGAGGTTCCTCAAAAGCTGGGATTGGAGGTCCCGTTTGACACAGCTACCCCGCTTCTAGGCATATTGCCAGAAGAAGTGAAAACATCATACCTCATTGATACATCTGCACCCATGTTTATAGCAGCATAATTTGTAATAGCCATATCTTGGAAATAACCCAAATGCCCATTAACTGAGGAATGGATAGAAAAGATGTGGTATTTTTATACAATGGAGTATTACTCAGCATTAAAGAAGGATTCCATTGAGACTTTTGTAGGTAAATGGAATCAACTTGAGACAGTACTCATAAGTGAAACAAATCAAACTCACATATGTAAATACCATACTGTCTCCCTAATGTAAGAAACTGAAAACGTAAATAAGATCCCAAATCTTCAGTAATTATTGTGAAAGCATAAGAAAGTGCTCAAAGGGGAAAAATAACTCAGATGGGGAAAGGAGAAAAGAAGGAAGGGAAAAGAAGAAGATATAAATTTGTATGTATACACTTAAGATAGCTAAGATGATTATTTTAATTCTGTTAGTTCTTGGAACAAAACAATTAACACTCAAAGTATTAGGTCAATTTTACATGTCTATATCTGGTAATCTGAGTAACTTTTTTGAAGATAACTGCAGAATAACAACCTGTATTAAGTTCCTACCACCTTGTTTGAAAGCTTATATTGTTTTTGTTTTGGGTTTTTTGTTATACTTGTTTATTTGTCTTTTTTTCTTGTTTTCCTTGTATTTTTTGTTTTATTTTTTGCTCTTAAAAAAAAAACCAATCAAACAAATCATAAAGGAGTCCAAAAGTCTCCCACCCACCTCCCTTTCTTCCCTTTTTGACTGGAGGTCAGACTTGCACTGTAATGTGGTAACTCTCCCATAATTCCCAATCCCAAGATGGCAAACCTTTTAGGGACTGAGTGTCCAAACTGTATCTCAAAACACACTTACTTATTGCAAAGTGCCAACACTGTAATTAAACCTAAATACTGAAGCTTTAGTTTAGAAAAAACAGCTCATACACTTGTTCATGTGATGACTGAGATGACACTGTGTGCCTGCTGCGGTACATAGGCCATAGGTCTGCCACCACTGTCCTAGCTTTTCTCTCTACCTCCAATACACCAGTGGTTCCCTGATTGACTTTTTTTGTATTCCTATTCCCTTCTTGGAAGCTGGTTCTCTGAAGATCTAGACTAAATACATGTGACCTCTTTCACGTATTCCTTCCTTGCATCACACTTGTCCTGGCTGAAAGTAGTCACTAACTCTGCTGGAATGACCAGAAAATGCACCTATTTCACTTTTATGTACCCACCTTTGCTCCTTCTGGAAGAAAGTAGATAAACATCATAAATTGTGTTCTCTTTTTACTCTGAGGAGTATTCATAAGAATTTCAATGGCCAAAACTGCCTCAGGAAACTAATGGCACAAGATTTGCAGCCAGATATTCTTTTTGTTGTTGACGATGTTGAGACAGGTCTTGCTATGTAGTCCAGACTGGTCTTGAACTTGCTCTGTAGCCCAGGCTGGCCTCAACCTTGTGATTCTCCTGCCTCAGCCTCTTGAGTGCTGGAATTACAGGCATGTGTGATGACACCCAGGCTGAGTACATGTATTCTGACTCCAGATTTCCAGCTCTTGTGTCTCAAAAACCAAGAAAACTAAAGACAGATCAGGCTAATTCCTTTCCCACAGTAGAGAAATAATTAAAAAATAGAAATCTTTGAGTGAGGCTAAGACAGGAAAGCAGACCAAGGCATACAGGAAAGCAGATCAGAGCGTTCAAGAGACCAATTCTTGGAAAGTTCAACCCTCCTCATAGCATACCCACTCCAGGTTGGGACTTGCATTTGAAGTGGGAGGAATAGTATTACACATCTATAGAGCAATGAATGGAATGCCCATGGTTAGGTCACTAGGACAGAGAGGAGGATGAGAAAGAAGAGGGTGCTGTGATTTGAATATGATTTATTCTCCCAAGTTATGCAGGAATTCAATCACCAAAGTCATATGTTAATACTATTCAGACACAAGAAACTCAATCTGAGGTCAGGTCTTTGGGAAGGAATTAGGTTAAATAATTATGGTGGGGCCCCATGATTGAATTCTGGTGGCTTTTTGAGGCGAGGGAGAGACCAGGCAGACAGAGATCTACACACTCCCATCATGATGTGATGCCAAAAAGGGGTCCCTTGTGAGAAACTTTTTGGATTTCCAACTCCCCAAACTATGAGCCAAAATACACCTCTTTTGTTTCTAAAGTACCTGCTCTAGGTGGCTCACTATAGTAATGAAAAAGACTGATATAAAGAGAAAGAAAAAGGGAAGGAAGAGCTGGAAGGTGCAGTAAGGTTCAGTATTTCAGACTTCTTGCTAAGCCCTAGTTACTTAAATGCAAAATGTTCCTTGCTTCCCCGAGGGACCAATGCTTACCTTAGCCCCAGCAGAGGGTGAATCAGGATAAACTGCTTGGAGGAGATAATATCCAAGCAGAGGCTGGAAGTATGTATAGGAATAGGCGAAAATCTCTAGACCTACGTGAAGTTGCCTTGTTACGTCAGTTCAACATCACAAACGCGTTCTTTTTTTTTTTTTTTTTTGGTGGCACCGGGGATCGAACTCAGTACCTCACACCTGCCAGGCAGGTGCTTAAGCCACTGAGCCAAACTCCCAGCCCTAGTTTTTTGACGCAGGGTCACACTATGTAGCTCAGGCCAGCCTGGCACTGGTGTTGTAGCCCAAGCTGGCCTCGAACCCACAACACACCTCCTACTTCAGCCTCCTGAGTACTGGGATTAAAGGCGTGCGCCACCACGCCCGGCTCACAAATGCATTCTGAAGGCCTTCTATGTTTTGGACCATTTTCTGAGTATATGGGCCAGTGGTGAGCAAGCTGGTTGAAATCCTTGCCTTCTAGCTGGAAAGACAGTTAACCAATTTTAACCCAGTGGAAAACATGCTTCAGGAGAGGAACCTACAAGGTGCTGCCCCCAGCTCCAATCAAATCCCAATTCTGGACATGTCAAACTCTTCACAGTTTAATGCCAAATCCCTTTCTGGTCTCATCATTATTCCCCCAAAAGATAGGGACACAACCAAGTTGCATAAGTGTGTGTGTGAATCTGAACACACCAGGTTTTTGCTCACACTACTCCTATTCCTTATCATGTATTTACCTTCTTGGAGATATTATCCATGACACACTTAGCATTGCCCAAATTCTCATGTTCTCCAAGACCAGCCATTAGTCTCTTTTCTAGGTCAGTGAGGTTCTGAAAGCAGATACAAATGTAGGTCTAGTAGCACTTGTTAAGTCAGACAGCTGCAGGAGGGCCTTGTCTGGTCAGAAGACTTTAGGCCCTAGAACTTTAGATTTCCTGTACATCTGGACAACAATTCCTCTTCCAGGAAGCCCAGTATTGATAATCAGCTTTTGGCACACAGAAGCTCAAAAATGTTTGCTGAGTTGAATTACATTAACATTAAAAGTCTTAGGCCAGAATTTGGACTTTATGAAGGTTCTAGCTGTGAGCTAGGTACTGGAAGGGTTAATGATCAACTTTAGCAGTTTTCTGTGGTTAAGAATGAGAACTATGCACCTTGTACTTTGAGTTGAACACCTACCTGTTAGCTGGGGAAACAGATGGACAAGCTCTCAACAGTTCAGTTTCAAATCACTCAGGCAGTGACTCTTAAATTTCACTAACCATCAGAATTAAAATTATCTGCTAAAACAGATCACTGGCCATGTCCCATTTCTGATTCAGTAAGTCAGAGACAGAAGATTAGGGCATGGAAAACTGTCTGGGGACGGGGGCATGACCTAACAGTCATGGAGCTCCAGGAGACATATGCAGAACAATTCCCAAAACCTTGCAACTGGGACTAATCAGAAAATACTATCTTTAATTCATCTTGCCAGAACAGAAGCAGGCTTTGGTAGTACAGCCTAGATCTGACTTCAGCCTGAGGCGTGGACAATACAAAAGATGGCTGCCATTAATCTCTAGGCTTCTGCACTCTTTCATAGTGTTCGGCTTCCAGTCTGCAGAGTGTACTTCTTTTCCTACTTTTAATTGGCCCACACTTACATTGCAGAGCATGGTTCTTTTCCTACCTTCAATAAATGTAAAACTTTTTACCTCTCATGCTTGTTTTGTCCAATTCTTTGTTCAGGACAAGAAGAACATGGAATCTCTAGGAGTTCCTAGAACCCAGTAACAGGTCTGGGGTGAACTCTGAGCATTTAAGAATTTGCATTTTCAACCTGTCCCTTGAAACTGATGTGTTGACAAGATTTTCTCCACAGACCAAACCTTAGTCTGGCTCTACTGAATTCTGTTTTGAGTAGGCCTGACCTTGGACTCCCAAGGTCCTTCCTCCTACTCTAGTTTTAGCAAGAATCTTGCTTAGTTCTGCCGGAATTCTCCTCAGTTGATATCTGATCATTCTGTATCTGATCAGGTTTTGAATCTCCCACCATCCCGCAGGTGATGACTGAGTACTCTGGCCTGCCTTCAGCAAGACCCCTGTTAGATAGGTTTAGCCAGAGTTTCACTTTCCCCTGAAGTTTCCTTTTAACCTCCTTCCTTGCTTCCAGGCTATAAACCTCCTTTTCTTTGTGTTCCGAGTTAATCTCAGTCTGTTTCATTGCGGTAGTTCTTAGTCTAAGAGGGTCCTTAGTAAAGATTGTTTCACCATTCTTTAACTAGTGTCTTGGTTTTTTTTTTCTTCTTCTTTTTTTTTTTTTTGTTTTTTAACAGGGTCTACTTAAGAGACTCACTACAAGATAAAAGTTCCTGTGCTCAATACCCGGCACATCCTCAATATAATCAGTCTGAGTTTGAAACCTGGCTGTACCATATCTTCAGTCTTGGCTCTAGATCAAATAATTTTACCTCTCTGTGCTTCATTTGCCTCACCTGTGAAACCAGAATATGGGCTAGCTAGTGGTAAGTGCAAAAAGCAACACATGGCACAGTGTTCAATTAACGTTGGCTAATTTATGTTTACTATCGCTCATTTTCTGAACAGGGACAACAAAGCTGAGAGTCTAGGTCGCTACAAAAAGTACGAATATAGTCCCTCTTTTGTGCAGCGAGGCGCGCATAAGATCCGCCTCTTCCTTTTTTCTGCATAACTCCGAACACTGCCGAAGGCCTCTTATACACATCCTCCACTCCCAAGGGCGCTCCGTAGCCCAGCCCCCAGATTCTTACGCTGCGCAGGCGCAGTCCCATCTGTGCGCCGGCTTTAAGCACATGCGTACTGAGGTGCGCTAGCCCGAGGCTCCCCGGCAGAGAAACAATGGCGGCAGCAATGCGGGTGGCCGCGGCTGGAGCTAGGTTCAGGGTTCTATCTAGTGGTCTCCGTACTGCAGTCCGCAGCCTTTGCAGCCAACCCGCCTCCATTAACGAACGTATCGAGAACAAGCGAAATGCCGCGTTGCTGGGAGGAGGCCAGCGCCGAATAGAAGCGCAGCATAAGCGAGTGAGTCCGGGGGTCGAGCGAGCCCCGCCCCTTCACTTGTGCCCTATCACAGCGCGCATGGCTGGCGGTGGGAGACGCCGTTCAGCCAATCGGCGCTGTGCAGGGCTGGGCGCAGTGAGAACGCTCACTTAAGGACCTGTAGTCTCCTAAACGGGTGAAACCAGGGTAGGCGTCTGCGTAATCCATCCCATGCTGGCCCTTGGAATTTTAGACTGACCTTGCTGGGTTCCAGTCAGCTCTTCATTTAACAGCTGTAAACTTTTGGGCAATTTAGTATCTAGAAATTTTATCTTATGCAGAAGATGATCATTATTCTTGCCTCTGAATCTTGCTAGAATGGAGAGCAAAGCAATGATGGACACAGTAAAAAAGATCTGCTTAGTCTTCTGCTCCAGGAAAGGGTGTCGGGCCAGTTCTTTTTTCATGATGAGAATAGAATAATAGAGGCTTGTGGTAAGGGAAATAATTTGGACACAGTCACATTAACCTTGAATGGTGTATGCTGCCCAGAGATGGGACACCAGCCTGAGGTATCGGCGCACATCCTGGGCAGGAAGCAGGTGGCCTCTTCGGGAGTGTGCACGTTACTCTGCTTTCTGACTGGAGTGAGCAACTGATGCACTGCCTGGCCCTGCCTGGATTGTTTTTCAGATTAATTAGTGAAAAAGGAAAGCACCACATGCCTACAGCTACTCATGAAGCAGCCAGTAAAATGCAGTAAATACTTTGGACACATATTTCATGCTTCAGCATAAGGCAATTTTCGTGTATTTTTTTGTAATATTTACTTTTAAAAAGTCAACATTTTTTTCCTAGTGCATCAAGGTTATACAGGTTTTATAACTGCCTGGATGTTGAGCCGAGAGTCACATTTGATCTTTGAAGGTACTGGGTGGGCAATTTAGCAGCAGAAGAAACTGGGAGAGGTGACCTAAGGTTGTAACCAGGCTTGCTCAATGTGCCCCTGACTCGTGCTTGAGTCGATCCCAAAGTGCTGGACAGGCTGTCAATAAGAAGGTGCAGAAGTGAACTCTCAACAGGTGAAGGGCACTCAGACGCTACTCACAAGCATGGGGAAGGTGACTGAGAAAGCTGGGGTCAGAGGTGAGAAGATCTGAGTCTGAATCGAGTGTTGATTCACACATCATCGATTTCCATTTGACAAAGGCCTGAAGGTGACAGTTTCTTTTTTAAGGAGAAGCCCACCGGTGTGCTCCAGTGTACTCTGAGCAGGGCAAGTTGCCCAGTTCCTTCCTGGAACATTGCCTCCTCCCTTCCCAGGCAGATTGTGTTAGGTTTAGATGCAGCCTGTAGAAGCTTTTCTTTTGCCAAAGCTGTTTTGGTTGGGAGGCAGACTCCAAAAACTGTTTAAAAGAGGGTAGAAGTCTGCCAGACAGATGCTTGAGCTGCTGAGCCAAACTCCCAGCCCTAGTTTTTTGAGGCAGGGTCGCACTATGTAGCTCAGACCGGCCTTATGCACACGTTGTAGCCCAAGCTGGCCTCGAACTCACAATGCTCCTCCTACCTCAGCCTCCCAAGTGCTGGGATTAAAGGTGTGAGTCACCACGCCAGGCCCCAGCTGGTCTTGAACTCAAATGGATCCTCCTGCCTCGGCCTCCTCCCAGTGCTTAGTCATGTGACACTGTGTGCAGTCCTCCTCCCTTATTTACTTTCCACGGTCAGGTGGTTCCTGGAGCATCTGTCTACTTTGCTTTCCTCACTGCTGAGTGAGATCTATTAATAACACTTGTTTGTCCTGGGCAAGTTGGAGAGAATGGAGGCTTTCATCTCAGGGAGAAGGGGCAAAACCTGTCTTCCTGGCTTTCTTGTGAACACTTCTTTGCTTATTAACTTTGATGACCCTACTGAGTGATCTTTGTTGTGTTTTAGGGAAAACTGACTGCCAGGGAGCGGATCAGTCTCTTGCTGGACCCTGGCAGCTTTGTTGAGAGTGACATGTTTGTGGAACACAGATGTGCAGATTTTGGAATGGCTGCTGATAAGAATAAGGTATCTGCTCAAGTGGTGGTGTGAACGCTTCCCAGCAGAGGTTCTGCTGGCCGCAGAGTAATGGTCTGTACAGCTTTCCTCTGAGTCTTCCGAGGAGTGCTGCTGGGGCCTCCGGGTTCCCTCGCTCCCTCCCCTTTGTCTGCAGGTGGAACGCAGGTGGGCTCTCATCCTGTCTGCGCTGTGCCTTGGGCCAGGTTTTCAGAGTTCTGGCTGAGGGTTCAGTTCTGTCCCTTTCCAGAATGACAAATCTGGAAAGCAGGTCTCTGTGAATGTCTTCCAGTTGTGTTTTGAGAACCAGATTCCAAAGACCTGTAATGCTGACCAGTGCCATTTTTGGACATGATTTAAGGTTGCACCTCTGAGTTCTTGAGCAAAAATGATTGCCTTTCATGGAATTCACTGGACTCACTTTTGATTCATTTTTCTATGTATGTGATTTCTCTGACCAAAGATATGTAAAGCTCGCTCCATTTGAGCCATTGTGGACTACACTGATTGCAGAGTTGTCAGGAAGATGGTATTTTTAAATTAAAAAAAAAATTTTTTTTTTTTTTGCACTGGGCATTGAACTCATGACCTTGCACTTGGCAGGCACTGTGCTGCTGAGCTATATCCCAGTCCCTTTTTAATTTTTTTGTTTTTAGTTTTTTTAGATAGAGTGTCACTATGTAGCACAGGTTGGCCATGAATTTGCAGTGATCCTCCTGCCTCAGCCTCCCAAGTGCTAGGATTACATGGATTCACCTCCAGGCCTAGCTGGGTTTGCCTTTTTAAGGTTCAAGATAGGGGTATGTGGCTTTGAAGACATTGCCATGCTTTACGTTTTCCTTCCCATGAGCATCTGATAGTGGTGGACTGAGCAGCGTCTTCATTCTTTTTCTTTTTCTTTTTAATAGTGTGGAGATTGAACCCAGAGCTTTGTGCATGGTAGGCAAGCACTCTGCCACTGAGCTGTGACCCCAGCCAGATTATTTTATTTTGTTTTTCTGAAGGAAGATGAAGTTTCAGAGTATATGCCTTTCACTCCCATCAGTGGAGTTTGCTTACTGTTGCAGGGTCAGGGAGGGAGGGTAGGACCCCTTTGTGTTAGGTTGACTTTTAAAGAATTTAGTGTTTTTGCTTTCCTTGAGATATAGTTGGCTGTATTCATTAAAAGAAAGAAGTGTTTGGATTTTTTTAAACTTTTACCTTTCTGTTTCTCTGATAGTTTCCTGGAGATAGCGTGGTCACTGGACGGGGCCGGATCAATGGAAGATTGGTTTATGTCTTCAGTCAGGTATTTCACAACTCCAATGTGCTGAGCTTTCCTGACAGCCAGGAAAAAAATGTGTGCAAGAAAATCTTGGGGAATGAAATCTTACAATTTGGGTAAGGTGAGAGATCTACTTTCTCTTTTTCGTTTCTTATGTCTGGAGTATTACACATTTTTTCTTTCTTTTTTTTGCACTGGAAATTGAACTCAGTACCTAGTGCTTGCCAGGCCAGCACTGTGCCACTGAGCTATGTCATCAGCCCCTTACACTTTTTGTCTTAGGAAAGACGAGCCTTTTGGGAGGATTAAGGGAAGGATCCCAGGGACGTGGGTATGTGGAAGTTGTTCAGGAACCAAGCGCTTTTCTTTCTTTCCTTTTTTTTTTTTTTGGCTTTTTGAGGCAGGGTCTCATTATGCTATTCAGGCTGGCCTTGAGCTCACTTTGTAGCCCAGGCTGGTCTTGAACTCACAATGATCCTCTTGCCTCAGCCCCCAAAGTGCTGGGATTACAAGCATGCGCCACCCTGCCTGGCCCGAAGTGCTTTTCATTTGAGTGAGATTCTTTTTGGCAGTGTTAGGTGTGTCCCCAGCATTCTTGTCCCCAGCTCTGTGTTTGTATCCAAGAGTGCAGCAGGTACAGCCTGGGTGAAGGGGACTAGACCATCAGAACCACTGGCCCCTGAACTTGGGACACTCATGTAAGTGGTGTCAGGTTGCATCCCGATAATTTGTTCACACTGTGACTGTAGGAGAGTATCTTAGGCAGAATCATGACTCCTTAAAGATGTTCAAGTCATGATCTCCAGTACCTGTGAGTGTGTTACCTTTCACAGCAAAGAGAAATTAAAAGGTTGTTATTCAGCTGATCTTAAAAGAGAGGCATGCCTGGGTTGTCAGGTGGACTCAGTGTAATTGCAAGCCTCCTGAAAAGTGAAAGAGGGCCAGGCACAGTGGTGCATTCCTGCGTATCCAGCTATGTGAGAGACTGAGGCAAGAGCACTCTAAGTGAGAGCCTAGCCTGGGCAATTTAGCAAAAGCCTGTCTTAAAATAAAATATCAAAAAGGCTGTTGATGTAGCTCGGGGTTAGAATGATGGAAGAAGGAGGCTGGAGAAGAGGTCAGAGCGGTGCAGCATGAAAAGGACTTGCCAGAGCTGGCTTTGAAGATGGAGGGGAAGGAGTCCAGGAGTGAAAGATGGGAATTGTCTCTGGAAGCTAGAAAAGGTAAGAGAAGATCGCCTCCTGATTCTCTGGAGAGACCACCAACCTTGATTTTAGCCCAGTGAGGCCTGTATAGGATTTCTGAACTAGGGAACTGGGAGGTAGTAAACATATTCTAAGCCATTGAAGTTGTGTTAATTTGTTACAACAGCAATAAAATCTGAGGAATAGATTGTATTCTGTTTTGAATTTTTTCCCCTTCCACAGGTGTGTATACTTGAAAATGTTTAATTCCTTTCACAGGCCTAAAGTTAGCTTATCTAGAACCCTAAAGAGATACTGAAATGATTGTTTGGTTAACTATAAATTTATCACATTGAGACAGTACTTACTAACTGAATTGCCTTTGAAATGTTCAGGCTGTGGGTCTGCCAAATGCTGAATTAGAAGGAATCACTGTTTTTTCCCCAGTTTATAAGAATGAGGAGAAACTCACATGGTACTACTGAAAAGACAGAACAAAGAAAGTTACTGTGTTTTCTAGACATGGTATTCACCTAGCTGCTTAAGCAGATAAAAAGTTCATCAAATTGATGCTTTTGAGCCTCTTGTGTTTCTGAGGTAAGGGGAAATGAGGCCAGGGTGGAAATGCCTGAGAAGGGTTGTTGTCTTGAGGCAAATCATTTTGTAGGTCATACAGGGCAGAACGGGAAGGGTCACTGTACAGTTCCAGGCAACTGCTGTGAACGCAGGATAAAGAATGTTCATATCCTGGGCGGAGGAAAGGTTTAGGGAAAATGGGACATTGGAAGTAGCAACTTGAAGGATACTGAATGAGCGAGTGATGAGCTGGCCTTTTTGTTATGATCTCCAAGGTGTTTATATCTGGGTTTTTTTTTTGTTTTGTTTTGTTTTGCCCTGGGACATTTTCATTTTTCCATTTTCAATCCCTTGTGATAATTGGCTGGTAATTGGCTGTTGGTGTATTGGGGTTTGGGGGACTGATCGAAAACTTAACCTGATGCCTCTGGTTAAGTTTCTTCAGAGAATAGATAAGGCTTCTTTCTCTGCTGGAGATCGAGAGGCCTTCTGAAGTCTGCTGCTGACACCGACTTTCCTCTAACTTGTTTCCAGCCCCTCCTCACCTCTCTCTTCCCTTGCTTGCTTGGTTGTCCCCTCCTTGGTCACCCCTTCTGCCGGTGTGCAGGTTTCCTTTTCTTCCCTCTAAGGGAGGTGTTCTTGTGATTTCAGTTCGCCTCAAGTTTATTCAGTCTTCTCTGCTGTTGTCTGTTCATCCTGGTGGGTTGGTTCTGCTTTTAGTTCCCTACTGTGGTCTTTGTTTTCTTCTGCTTCCCTCTCCACCTCCCTTTTCCCCTCTAAGTTGCTCAGCCTGGGCTTAAACTTGCAGTCCTCCTGCCTCTGTCTCCCAACAGTACTGGAATTATAGGCGTGGCCCAATGCATTTGGCTTCTTTTTTCATTTTTGAGGCAGGGTCTTTTTGCTAAGTTGCCCAGGCTGGCTTTAAACTTATGATTCACTTGCCTTAGCCTCCTGAGTAGCTGGGATTACAGACTTCTGTCTCTGTGCTCAGCCCCATTGTCTTTTAGGTGAGGTTTTAGGAGGAAGGCCACACCCACAAGAAGCCCTTTACGTGTGAAAGTAATGAAAGTCCATAAGTAGAAACAACAGCTGTCACTTGTCAAAACAGCAAATGTTTCCCAGAAATAGAAATGCCTGAATGATATCCTTGGAATCTGATATTAGGGTTATTCCTGCATAAGTTATTTCCTCAGCTGCAAATCATTTTTATAGAGTGAAGACTTAAGTCCTTTGCTCTTCACAATACATGAACTCCCTTTAAGATATTTTTATTCACTATTTTATGGAATCTATAAATTAGATTTTTCTGTTTAACTTCTGATACTCCTTTAAAAACATTTAACCATGCATTTTCTATTTCTTTTTTTTGTGGGTGGTGGTTTGAGACAGGGTCTTGCTGTGTAGTTCAGGCTGGCCTTGAACTTACTGTGTAGTCCAGGCTAGTCTCCAACTTGGCAGTCCTTCTGCCTCAGCCTCCCAAGTATTGAGATTACAGGTGTACACCATCATGCCTGGCCCATTTCTTCTAACTGGATCTTTCTCTCTGGCCAGTCATACTTTACTTGTTGATTTGTTTCCCTTTTAGGATTTTACAGTTTTTGGAGGCAGTCTGTCAGGAGCACATGCTCAGAAGATCTGCAAAGTAAGTGTTTAATATTAAAAATCAAATACTTTTATCAGTTATATGGTGCATATGGAATATTCTGGGAGTGTAAGTTACTGAGTTGGGTATTTGTGTAACATATGGTATTGACCTAAAGGGATTCTTAACATTTTTTTTGGTACCATGGATCTCTTTGACAGGCTCATAAAGCCTGAACCCTCACATTTTTACATGCTTAAAATATGTAAAATTATAAAGGATTAACAATACTTAAACACATATTTGTAATGCATGTGCTTCCTTACTAATGCGTTAACATAACAAGATTAGCAGTAAATCTAGTAATTTGGTATAGTTTCCAAGTATGAATGAATACAAATGGTACTTAAGGTTATCTGCAACAATTTTAATGTAACAAAAACATCCAGCTTCTATTAATGACAAAGTCACAGGTATTTCTAAAACTACTGTGGTTTATTAGCTACATTCATATTTAAAGGAAATGCTAAAGATGAGGTCGGGTTAGTAAAAATGTTAAGTTTTTTGCCATCAAGATTCATAAACTGCTAAAATCTGTTCACAAATCCCTCTTCATGCCAGCAGTTCTGAGGACCCTAGAGAAAGAACCCCAGGTTTAGCGGGGAGAGTCCAGGGACTCAACGGTAAAGAACAGTGTAAAGATTACATGATGGTATTTTAACAGCAATGCAAAGGACTGAGGAAGTAGCTCAGTGGTACAGTGCTTGTCTAGCAGACACAAAGCCCAGGGAGGTTTAGATGTTCTGAGAAAGAATAAAAGTGGAGGTTTGGAGTTGACCACACTGTTAGGGGTGGGCAGGGCTTCTGCGCCGTGGATCACCTGGTTTCTAGAGCGGTCCTGGCGAGCAGTCCTGGAGCTGGGGGTTACTCATGTAACTTTTTTTTTCTGGCAGTACAATTGGGGATCGAACTCATGCATGGTCTTCACACTCATCTACATGTCCTGCCCTTTTTATTTATTTTTATTTTGAAACAAGGCCTCACTAAGTTCCTAAGTTGCCCAGGCTGAGCTTGAATTTACAGCCCTCTTGCTCAGCCTCCCGGTATAGGGATTACTTTTAAACCTTTCTGATTTCCCTGTTTTTTTTGTTTTTTTGTTTTTTTTTTGTTTGTTTGTTTGTTTTTGGTACCAAAAATTGAATTCAGAACCTTGTGCTTATCAGGCAGGTGCTGTGCCACTGAGCTATATCCATGGCCCTGAGTTCCCTCTTTCTACTGCTTCTGTTTTAATGGTTAAATGAGACAATGGCAGTGAACATACTTTGTAAACTTTCACAGGCTGTAGAAATGTCCCTCATTATGCTGTCAGAGCTGCTGACCCCTAAAGACAATCTGTCACGTTAGAAGTAAAAGCAGGGCTGGGCCAATATTTGCGTCCATGAAAATACAACTTCGCCATCGTCTAAAATTGTTTTTCCATAAGAACGACTACGAACTGCCTTTCTCCCCTTCCTCCCTTGTTCATCCTCCTCCTCTTCTTCCTCCTTCTCATCCTTCCTCTTCCTCCTTCCTCATTCTTCCCATTCTCCTTTTTTCTTTCTTCTTCCTGTCCTTCTTTTCTCTTTCTTCTCTTTTCCTTTTCTTCTCCATCCTCCCCTTCCTACTCCTTTCTCCTTCCTTTTCCCTTCCCTATTAAAAAAAAAGAAAAAGAAAAAAGAGCAACTGTTAACAAGTCTGGCTGTTGAAGATGCTACAGTCTGAGCCTGTGGTTCTAGAAGTGGTCGCCGTGAGCAGTGTTATTCCTTGCTAATGAGAAGTGCCTGGCCCTTGAATGTTGGGGGGATTTACTCAACCTTTGAATGCCTGGCCCTTGCCAGGCATGGTGGCACATACCTGTAACCCTAGCGCTTGGGAGGCTGAGGCAGAAGGATCGCCATGGGTTCAAGGCCTGCCTCAGCTACATGGAGAGTTCAAGACTGGCCTGAACTGCATAGCAAGATTGTCTCAAAAACAAAGCCCTCAAAATGTAAGTGTATATATATCTATATGTCTATATCTGGTTCTTTGTCTTCCATGAAGATATCCAGTCATCATGAGGAATAAAACCAGTGTTCCTGCCGCCTGTATGGAAAAATACACTGAGAGCATTGTTTTGTTTTGTTGAGATGGTCTTGCTCTGTAGTTTGGGCTGGTTTTGAACTCACTATGTAGCCCAGCATGGCCTTGAACTTGTGATCTTCCTGCTTCAGCCTCTCAAGTGCTGGGATTACAGGCGTGTACCTGGCTGCACTCCAAATATTTTCCAGAAAACACGATGCTGTGTCAAAGCTGTTTTTGATAACAAGAGCCGTTGTCTCACAATAGATTTCTCTGCTGTCTCAGATCATGGACCAGGCCCTAACAGTGGGTGCTCCAGTGATTGGGCTGAATGACTCTGGGGGAGCCCGTATCCAAGAGGGAGTGGAGTCCTTGGCTGGCTACGCAGACATCTTCCTGGTGAGAAACATTAATAGAGGGCAGAAAAGCACAGGCCCTGGTTCTCTGGGCTGTATCCTGGTCTGAGCTTCTCTGCCTTCCTCGTTGTTTTTTGTCCTAGTGTGTCTCTTCTGTGACTCTCCTGTGTCACAGGGGATGAGATGAAGCCTGGATGAAAAGTAAGAGTTGGGTGGGAGAATTTTTTCCCTGATAGGAGGCCGCTCACAGGGGAAAAGGGGCCATAAAGGGAAAGCACTTGAACTATTTTTTCTGTTCTTTTTAAGTAAGAGGGAATAAGAAAGGTTAAAATGAATGGATTGGCTAGAATGGAATTGTTTAAAAGTGCAATTAAAACTTTTTTTTTTGTTAAAATATTTACCAGATCATTATACAAAGTTCAAACAGGACAAAGGAGAAATCACTCCGACCTAGTCTATTTGGAAACATTTAGCGAACATCATTTCATTATCTTTGTGCTTATTTATGGGCTGAAATTAATGAGAGAAATGAAAGAAACAATGTTATTTAAGCTATGGAGTATATGGTGGGAGAGACAGTGTGGGAGGCTGGGCTGCGGGAGGGAGAGGTGGTTGGAAGAAGCCTGGCAGCATTTCCAGGGAGGAGAGGGGACGGAGGGGAAGAGACAGACATTGTCCCCCATCAGGCTGCCGGTGCCACGCCCTGGCACGCAGGCTTACAAGCATTCTCATCTTCCTTAGGGTCCCTGTTGTGATTCCCAGAAATACAGTACATGTATTTTACCCCAGCTTTTTTTTTTCCCCCCGCCTTTCTTGGCAGTACTGGGGATTGACCCAGGACCTTTGCGTGGAGCTACATCCCAACCCTTCTTAGATTTTGGATTTTGAGACAGGGTCTCCCTAAGTTATCAAGTTTCTGGGGCTGAGGGGAACTTGCACGTCGTTGTCAGTCTTTCCATTAGCTGGTATTATAAGCATGTGCCACCACCCGACCAGAGTATTTGCCCTTTATAAAATACTCTAGTTGTAGGACCACTTATATTCATTGAGAAGTCACTTTTTTTAAGTTTCTAAACCTGCTTTTCAATCTTTAGGCTTGAGTTCCCAGGATAACCCCCAGGGAGCATTAGTTCCATGGGTGGCTTGGTCTGAACAGTTCAGGCCTGGAAGGTCTACTTTGGCTCAAAGCCTGGAAATCATTTTGTATTAGAAACAAAGGAAAGAAAGAATGGCCCCAAGAGAAGTGGCAGAAACCACCGTATTTTAAAGCTTGACTGGATTTTAGACCATCATCTAGTCTGACACATCTTGAGTACAGGATAGGGGAGTTGGGGTTTTGTTTTGTTTTGTTTTCAAGGGATTGGCTTTAGTGACTTTAAGATCTTCATGGCTTAATTGCTTACTACTGCTGCTTCTGCTGCTTTTTATATTGATTTCTCTACTTCTGCCTGTTTGTTATTTTTTGGTAACTTTTTATTATTTTTTTATTTTTATTTTTTATTTTTGGCGGCACCGGGAATCGTACTCACAGCCTCGCGCCTGCCAGACAGGCACTTAAGCCTCAGCCAAATGCCCGGCTGGTAACTTTTTATTTTGATACCAATTTTTCATTGAAAAATTGCCACAATAATTCAAGAACTGTTTGTTTTGTACCCAGATGTACCAGTTGTTTACATTTCCTTCTCTTGGCTGTATCGTTTTCATGTATACGTATTTGGATAGTATATATTTGTGGAACATTAAGAGTATGTTGAAGATACGATGCTGTCTTCACTGGGTATTTCTGAAGGACAAGGACATTTTCTTACATAACCATAACACAGTAAGCCCCCAATTTACAAACGTTTGAGCTGAGAACTTTCACAGATGTCAATGGGCCTCGCGTTACAAACCTTTGTAGATGTGAACAAATTGCGAAGTAGCTCACGTGTCTGGCAGGGACTGTCACAGCTGTGCCGCTATGTGCTTGCTGTACAGCGAGATACTGTGCCATCATACAGTGCTCAGCAGGGCCCAGAGTCTGGAAGCAAGAGGAAAAGCAGTGGTGATATGGAGGGGACTGCTGGGAAGCACAAAGCAATATGCAGTGTATATTTGTGTCAAAAGTATATAAGACTTACTTTGTCAGACTTACAAACGAATCTGACTTTTAAAGGTTCTGCCAGAATGGAATGTGTTTGTAAGCTGGGGACTTACTGTACAGTAATGCTTTTTCTCCATGTATGATGTAATCATGTGGTTTTTATAATGATATGCTATAGCATTAAATTAATTGATTTTTGAATGTTAAGTCTTTTATTCTTGTGATAATTCTCATTTTATCATGGTGTATAATCAACTGATAAGGTGGTGAGTTCTGTTTGCTAGTACTTTAATGAGTATACTTGATCTGTATTTACAGAAAGTATTGGTCTGTGGTTATCTTGTGATGTTTTCTTTTGGTTTTTGGTATTAGACTAATCTTTACTTCATTGAATGGGTTGGAAGTGTTGCCTCTGAGGTAGGTTCGTTGTGTACTGGTTCCTGGTTCGGTAAGACACAAAACACATACAAGTTTATGAAGCAGGTTTAAGCAAGATAGTAAGGGACAAAGGAAGCCTAGGATTAATTGAGAACCAGTTCCCCAAGACACACGAGAGCTGCTTGGGTTGGACAGAGCTGCATATGCACCACAGCTGAGGAGCTCTTTACAGTGGACGACACCATGTGCTGGGCTGACATGGGAAGGACACCCTTTTCTAAAGGGGAGTGGAACCGAGTCTGGGCATTCTGGCCTGCTCCTCTCCAACTCAGGTTGCCGCATTCCTGGCACAGGGTACATTTTGAGAACTATGTGTGAGAAAGAGGGGAGAACTGGGTTAGTGTGAGACTGCATAGAGAACTATCTTGCTGCCTCTTCTGCTGTTTGGAAGGGCTTGTAAAATATTTCCCCCCTACTCCTGGTGTGCTAGGGATTGAACCCCGGACTTATGCATGCTAAGCATGTGCTGTAGCACTGAGCTAAATTGCTAGCTCTTAATTCTTTCTTAAATATTTAGTAACTTTCATTCTATGTCAGCTCTTTATTTTTTAAAACTGTGTTTGATTTGAAGATTTATCAAGTTAGATCTTTTCAGTGGTCAATTGTTTTTCTGTGTGCTTTTGTTTTATTTCTGTTCTGATATTTCCTTTTTCCTGCTTGCTTGAAGTTTAGTTCTAATTTTTATAGTTTCTTAAGGTCACATTAGGTTATTGATTTGAGTTTTTTTGTTTTTTCTAAATATATGCCTTGGTAGCTATAAATTGCCCTCTTACCAGTGCATCCTGTAAACTTTGGTATACTGTATTTTCATTTGGTACTGGGAACCAAACTCATGACCTTGTGCTAGCCAGGGAGGTACTTGTGCCACTGAGCTATATCCCCAGCCCCTTCTGAAGTATTTTTGAACTTGTAACTTTGTCTTTTGCCTATCGGTTATTTAGAAAAAAATTTTTTTTTTTGTACCAGGGATCGAATTCACAACCTTATACCTGCCAGGCAGGCGCTTATGCCACTGAGCTAAATCCCCGGCTTAGAAATGTTTTAATTTGTACATGTTTGTGAATTTTCTAGTTTTCCTTTTGTTACTGAATGATAGTTTGATTTTATTGTGATTGGAAAGGGTAGTTTGATTCTAATAATCTTAAGATTTATGGCCAGTTTATGGTCTGTCTTAGAGAATATACCACTGTGCCTGAGAAGAATATGTCTCCTGTTGATGGAGAATTGGGTGGTGTAATCTCTAAAGCTTGTCACCTGTGTTAGCGTATGGTGTTGTTTATGTACACTGTTCTCATATTGATCTTTTGTCTGGTTGTTCTATCCATTACTCAAAGTAGAGTGTTAGATCTCCGAAGAAATTCTGCATCTGTTTCTTCCTTCCATTCTGTCAACTTTTCTTCAAATATTTTGGGGCTCTTGTTGCTTCAAATATTTTGGGGCTCTGTTACATGTATACATTTTTTAGTTTTTAGGTGTATAGAACCTTTATCGTAATGTAATAGCTTTGTCTTTTGTAACTTTTTTTGGCTTGCTACCTGCTTTGTCTGATAGTAATACATCTACCATGACTGTTTTTGGTTACCCTTTGCATAAAATGTATTTTTTCTGTCCTTGACTTTGAACTTTTTTGTGTCCTTTTATCTGAAATAAAGCTGTTATAAACAATGGCTGGGTTGATTTTTTTTTTTCTTTTTTGGTACCAGGGATCAAACTCACAACCTCATGCCTGTCAAGCAGGTGCTTAGGCCACTGAGCTAAATCCCTGGCCCTGGGTAGGTTGATTTTTGAGACAGGGTTTTAGTATGCTATTCATGCTATTCATGCTGGTCTTGAACTCACTTTGGTTTTTAAGCACATGTAGTCATATGCCTATTTTTTTTTTTTTTTTTCTGAGATAGGGTCTCCCTATGTAGTTCAGGCTGGCCTTGAACTCCTGGCAATCCTCCTGCCTCAGCCTCCCAAGTGCTGAGATTACAGGCCTATACCACCACACCAGCAGGTTGGTTGTTTTTTAAAATTCAACCTGCTAATCTGTCTTTTAGTAGGAAAACTTAATTCATTTACTTTTTTTTTTTTTTTGATAATGGAATTGAACCTCGCGCCTGGCACATGCTGGGCAAGCAACTCATCAATAAGCTGCACCTTTAGCCTTTATTTCATTTATATTGAATGCAATTATTGATAAAGCATGCTTTGTTTCTGTTATTTAGTTCTTTGTTTTCACTGTGTGTTAGAGTTTTTAGTGGCTTATATACTCCATCATGTTCTTTTCTGTTGAGTTGTGCCATTTCAGTTCACCTCATTTCATTTTCGTTGTGTTTGACAGTTTTTTTCTTAGTGATTATTTGGTGATCAAATTAATGCCTCAAACTGCTTGGAGTGAAACTGGGTCAACCTCAGTAGTATGGAAACATTCTGCTTCTGTGCATTTCTGTCTTTCCTCTCATTTACTACTGTCCTACATTACCTCTTTATACATGCTGCATTCATTAACAAATTTATAGTTGTCTCATGCATTTGTCTTTCAAGTCATAGGAAAAGTAGAGATGTTACAAACTGAAATGTGGTGCAGTTAGTTTTTAATTTAGTAAGTTGTATTTAATATTTCTTTCTCATAGTTTCATATTACTATCTAATGATCTTTTATGTCAGACTAAAGACTGTTCCATGTTGTGTTTCTTGCATGATGTGTCAACTACAAGTGAACTTCCTCAGCCTTTATTTGTCTAGAAATGTCGTTTTTCCTTTATTTTAAAAATTAGCTTTCCTGAATATAAAATTCTTATTTATTCATCTATTTATTTTATTGCTATGTGTTTACAGCACAATTTCATTCCTTGTGAGGAGTTGGTGCATGTACATAGCACACATGTTTATTCTTTTCTTCATCTCTTTCCTCTCCCTCCTCTCTCAATCTTAGTTTTGTTTCTTTTTACAAAAGATTTATCTGTTTCCTATTACTTATCTTTTATTTTGCTTTGTATTCATATTTCGGGTTTCTCATGTAAGAAAAACTAGACAATATTTAAGCTCATGTGTCTGATTTATTTTACTTAACATTGTTTTCTCAGGCTGCATCCATTTTCCTACAAATGACTCAGGTTTATCCTTTATGACAGGGTAGTACTCCTTTGTGTATAAATGCCCCATTTGCTTTATTCATCCATTCATTTGTTGATGGACATAAAGTCTGCTTCCAAGATGTAGCTGTTCTGAGCTGTGCTTCTATAAATATGAGTATGCATATATCACTGTAAAAGGATGTCTTTAACTATTTCAGAAAGATACCTAGAAGAATAAATAGCTGGCTCAAATGCAATTTCTAGTTTTAGTTTTTTTGGGAATTTTCATACTAATACCCATAATAGTTGTATTAGCTCACATTCCATCTGAAAGGGTTCCTTTTTCCCTGCAGCCTTGCCAGCCTTTGTTATTATTTAATGTCTTGATGATAGCCTTTTTTTCTGGCGTAAGACGGAATGTCAGTGTTGTTTTACTTTGCATTTCTTGATGGCCAGAGATATTGACCATTTTTTCATGTATTATTTTTGCCATTTGTACTACTTCTAAAGTGCCTATTCATTTCAGTTGCCCATTTTTTTTTATCTTTTATTTTGTTTTTTTTTATTTTTTATTTTTTATTTTTTTGCGGCACTAGGGATCGAACTCACAGCCTCGCGCCTGCAGGACAGGCGCTTAAGCTGTTGAGCCAGACTCCTGGCCCTGGTTTTTTGAGGCAGGGTCGCACTATGTAGCTCAGGCCGGCCTTGCACTTGCCTTGTAGCCCAAGCCGGCTCGAACTCACAACATTCCGCCTACCTCAGCCTCCCGAGTGCTGGGATTAAAGGCGTGCGCCACCACGCCCGGCTTATCTTTTATTTTGGGTGGTCTAATATTTGAGCTCTTTATATAGTCTAGATATTAGTCCTGTCTGAGGAGTAGGTTGCAAATTTTTTTCCCATTCTGTCGGTTGTCTCCTGACTCTTTTAGTTTTTTTTTTTTTTGCAGTGCAGAAACTTTAATTTGATTGAATTCCATTTGTTGATTCTTGATAGTGTTGTGTTTTGTTTTTGTTTTTTGAGACAGGGTCTCACTATGTAGCCCAGGTTGGCCTTGAACTCACTTTGTAGCCCAGCCTGGCCTCAAATTTGCTGTGTTTCTCCTGCCTCTGCCTCCTGAGTGCTGGGATTACAGGCATGCATCACCATGCCTGGCCTTGATACTATTTCTTGTGGAACTGAGGTTCTGTTTAGAAAGTTTTTGCCTACGCCTCTTTCTTCAAGGGTTTTACCTATTTTATCCTCTAGCAGATTTTCTCTTTTAATATTTAGATCTTTGTTCTATTTTTATTTATTTAGTACATAGAGATATGAGTCTAAATTTAGTCTTCTGTGTGTGGATACCTAGTTTTCCCAGCACCACTTATTAAACAGGTTTTCCTCTAGTATATGTTTTTGGTCCCTCAGTTAAAGATCAGATAGCTGAATGTGTCTGGAGTTGTTTCTGCATCCTCTCTTCTGTTCCATTTCCCTACAAGTTTGTTTTCTTGGGTCAAGAACATGCTGTTTTTGTCACTGTACTTTTTGTAATACAGCTTATAGTCTGAGATTGTGATGCCTCCTGCTTTGCTCTTGTTGCCCAAGATTGCTTTTGCTATTCTGGGCCTCTTCATGTTCTGTATGGAATTTTAGTTTTCTCTAGTTCTGTGAGAAATGCTATTGGTGTTTTGATTGGAATTTTACAAATGAACTTCCTCAGCTTTTATTTATCTAGAAATGTCTTATTTTTTTTTCTTTATTTTTAAAGATTAGCTTTGCTGGCTATAGAATTTTTTCTTTTTTGGTTTGAAATAGGGTATTGCTATGTAGTTCAGGCTGGTTTGGAACTCCATATGTAGTTCAGGCTGACTTCTAATTTGTGGGAATCCTCCTGCTTCAGCCTCCTGAGTGCTGAGAGTAGAGATATGCGCTACCATTCTTGGCTTAGATATAGAATTCTTGACAGTTTTTTCTTTTAGTATTTTGAATACCTCCAGCTGCCTTCTGGCCTCTGTCATTAATCTTATTGAGATCCCTAGCATGTGTGGCAAGTTGCTTTTGTCTTGCTGCTTTCAAAGTTTCTTCTTGTATTTGGGTTTTGAGAGTTTGACTGAGTGTCTCACTATGAATGTGAATTTGCATCCCACTTGGAGTTGTATTGAACTTCTTGGATATGTACGCTCATAACTTTCATCAGATTTGGGAAGATTTTGGCTATTCTTCAAATATTTTATCAGACCCTTTCTCTCTGGTATTCCTGTAATTTGTATGTTGGTATGTTTGATGTTTTTCCACAGATCCTCAGGCTCTGTTCATCTTTATTCCTTCTGTTCCTAAGACTAGGTATTGTCAATAGTTTTATGTTCAAATTTCTTGATCCTTTTTTCTGCATACTCAGATCTGCTGTTGAATCCTGCTAGTGAAGTTTTCATTTTAGTTATGTTCCAGAGTTTCTGCCTGGTTTCTTTTTATGGTGTTCTTGCTTTGTCCAGACATTGTTATCTTGATTTCCTTGACTGTTTCCATGTTTTGCTTTAGCTTGTTAAACATATTTAAGGCAGTTGCTGTAACATCTTTGACAAATAATTCCAGTAGTCTCAAAAGTAAACAAAACCCACTTCTGTTACATGAAATGAATATTTTTAATACACTGCTTTAACTTTTCAGGCTTTTTTTTAATTTTGGTGATTGCTCTCTAAGTTTCAATATGTATTTTAATTTATCATAATTACTTCAAATTAGTACTGACTTAATCTTGGTAAAAGATAGGAACTTTGCTCCAATATAGCTCCATTTTTATCTTCCTTCATTTGTGTTCTTATTAAGTCCCCAAAATACAGTGGTATAATTGTTTTATATATTTTTGTTAAAGTATTAAGAGAAATATATGTAGTATTTAACCAAAACATTTACTCTTTTCAGTGCTCCTAATTGCTTCTTGTGGGTTTGAATTACTCTGCGTCCTTTCCTTTTACCTGCAGGGCTGTCCTGAGCTGGCCTGGGTGGAGGCAGCAGCAGCCTTAGTGACAGACTTTCACTGTCCTTATCTCAAGTTTAGCAAGTATTTTTTTTTTTTTTAGAATAAACATTTCATAACTGGTTCACACTTAAACCATTTCCAGAGCCCTGGATGCTTACTGCTGACAAGTTTGTTCAGCTTTATATTTTTGCGGGGAGAGGACTGCAAACTCTTCACTCAGCTATAGCTGGAAGTGTGTGTGTGTGTGTGTGTGTGTGTCCCCATTATACTGCAGAGAGTATAGATGCTTTTTGTACTGTCTTTATCTATGCCCCATGATTTATAGAGATTAGGCTCAGAACCAAGGAGGCCTGAAAAGTGGATCTACTTTTCCTGATATGATTGGGTCCTATGACCTTGCCTGGGTCTTCAAGTCCCCAGGTTCTGCCTTTCCCAAGAGGTGGCCTGAGGCTTATTTTGTCGTAGCACCCTTGTCCTTCTAGAGCCTTTTGGGCCCCTGTTTTTCTGCTCTCCTTGATTTCCTGGGAGTATAGTGACATTGAAGACTCAGTGTAGAACAGCACCTGTTGTGCAGCTTTGTGACTGTGTGTGTGTGTCCGATGGAGGGTGTAAAGGAGCTCAAAATAGTGGTCAGGGCTCCAGGGTAAGTGTTGCTTTTTATACTGAGATTTTCATTCCCCTTCCAGGTGACTTTGTAGAGTAAAGGGTGCTGGGCCTGAGGTGTGTTTGCAGTTGGGCAAGGGTAGTGGAACTCTGTAGCTCATATTCTCATGGAGTTTTAGGGTAACTTCTGCTAAGAGGGAGAAAAAAGAGTTCTTGGCCCCAGATAGCAGTATGCCCACCATCCCAACGGTTAGGGAGAGAATTTACATGGAGAATTCTGGAAGCACTTTACTGACTGGGTCTCTGTTGTCTCTAGATAGTTTCTCTGGAAGAAAAGGCAAGTGTTTGTTTTTCGTTGTCTTTATCTTTTCATGGATACTGCCTTGAGCATGTCTGTAACCAGATTCTTCTGCCTTTCTCTCTCTGCAGAGGAATGTCACGGCATCTGGAGTCATCCCTCAGATCTCTCTGATCATGGGCCCCTGTGCTGGTGGGGCTGTCTACTCTCCAGCCCTAACAGACTTCACGTTCATGGTGAAGGTAAGAAAGAAGGGTCTGTTTCTGATGTCCTTTGAGAGTCCTGAAACTCTTTATCTGCAACAAAAATAATTCCTGACCCAGATCTAGGTTGCTATCTGCATTCTGATTGGCATTCAGTGGAGTGATGATAAGTTCTTAGTACAGAGAAGGTTTTGGCACAAAGTCTGTAGCTTGTGGGGTTCAGGGGCAGAAGAAGGTGCTTATGTGCTTCACTGGTGAGTGATTTTACTTGCTGATCTGAATTGCAAATGGTTTTCAAGTAATCAAAAGATCCTGTTCTCTGTGTAGACAGATGACTGTTTACTGACACCTATTCAAAAGGTGTCTCATGGGAGTTTTTCTATAATCTATTTTATTGGTAAGTTGTTTTTGATGTCGCATGTTTGTTTCAACTGTTTACCATTTTATTCTTTTTTATAATGGTAATGAATAAATCTGGCTTCCAACTTCATTTGGGATATGCATGACTTTAATGGAATGATATTTTAAATGATTTATAAAAACCTTGAGTTTATATTTGGGTAATTACTCATACTCTGACATTTTAAAAAAAATTTTTTTTATCTCTTTAAATATTAACAAAAGTAAGCAATAAATATCAAGACAGAAAGATTGAGGAGGGGGAAAGTAGTGACAGTGATTCAGTGAGAAAACAGCTGGATACAACTGTAGTTGGGAAACAGTTTTTCTCAAGGCACTTTGGCAGTAGCAGTTCAGAAGTTTCAAAAGTGCTTACACTCTGACCCAGCTATTTTGTTACTAGTGACAGACTGAAAGTAACACAAATGTTCAACAACAGGGATGGCTTTCAAAAATTAAGATGATCAAATTGCTTTCTTCCTGGAAAAAGCAAAATTCCCTGAACTTTGCCCATTAAATCAATCTAGCTATATCTAGCAGGTGCTACAGTTTTCTCTTCTTTCCTGCTGTTATGAACAGAGGCGTGAGACCATTTCTTGTGGCTGGCGGCATCCCTTTCCCTTCCCTTCTCCTATACATGCGCGCATCGCTGAACACAGCTCTGCACACCTCTTCACCAGCCCTGTGCTGTCCCTTCTCTGTTCCTTTACTAATTTCAGTTTCTCCTATGGCACTGGATCCTGCCATCAGCACTTAATTCTGTTCAGTCTTTCCTGTCTTCATAGACAAAAGCCCTCTCCTAGTTTGCAAACTCTTGTAGCTCTTGCACTAATTCTAGCTTCTCATCTTTTCTTTAACATGTAGTTTAGTGCTGTTCCCCCAGTCTCCTAAACCTGTTCTTCTAAGATCAGCAGAGCCCCAGGAGTCTGGCTTACCCAGCCTTTACCCAGACATGGAAACAAGCAATTAGAGTAACCCAAGTTTCATCTGCCTCCCACCATCTGTAGTACATGTCCAGGTAAACAAGATCTCAGCTGTGTGGACTTCTTCGTGGAACGTGTCAACACGCTTGCACACTGCCTTGCTTTTTTGTGCTCACGGAGGAGGCCAGTTAGGCCTCTGTCCTCCCTGTCTGGTCTCCCACAGCCAATGATTCTTGCACGGCTAAGTCCTGCTGACATTCCTGAGCATTTGTTCTAGTTGAGCACCCCCTCTTCTAAGGCAAATTAGGCCTAATCTTGGTTTTCCTCTTAGATCTGTTATTCCTTTGGTAACCTAACTTGATTTCATGACTGTAAATATTGATTTATAGGCTGACAAAGTTCTCAGATTTGTTTCTGCATGATTATGCTCCTACCTGCCAGCTTTTCCACTTGGCCTTTAATGAATATTTCACATTCAATAGGTTGTGGTATCCATGAAGTCGCTTGCAATCTGTTCTCCACCTTCCCCATTCCAAGTGGAAGCCCAGCCTTTCCAGTGGTTCAGGTCAAAGATTTTACCACTGTTTTGACTAATCTTTTCTGTCATATCATTCAATCAGAGGATCTTGTTAGCTTTACTTCAGGACATAGCCCAAAATACAATCAGTTGCTTCTTAGTGTTGCTTCTTAAACTGCTACAACTGTGATTCCACTATGTAATTTCCTACCTGAATTATTGTCTGATCTTTCTGCTTCAGTCCTTCTCTCTTCTTTCATTTAATTTTAAAATAATTTTAATTTTTTAATGTAGCGTATACTCTGAAAACTACATATGATACTTTTAGTTGAGCAATTATTATTAAATACACATCTGTATAAGTAGTACTCTGGTGACAAAACAGCTTTCCAAGAGCCCTGAGCTTCTGTCCTGTCTTTACCTTTTTTTTTCTTTTTTCTTTTTGATGCTGGAATTTGAACTCCATATATGTTAAACACTCACTCTACCATCGAGTTACATCCAGAATCCCTTTCCCAATCATTTCTGCCTCCATCCTGCATAGAATTACTTATTTTTCAACATTTATGGTAATTTAAAAAGTTTACTTTGCTTGATAATTAAAAATTTTAAGTGTGCCTTACTAAATGATATAGTTTTGTCAATTTGAAGATCAAAATACATTCTTTATGCATGACTTCTGGCTTACTGTGTTTTTAAAATTTATCTATGTTCTTTGCAAATATAGCTCATTTATTTTAATAGCTGTGTGTTTGGTGTGCCTTCATATATTCATCCATTTTGTTGTTGATGGACATTCGGTTTGTTTCAAAATTTGTCATTGCAAATGATGGTGTTAAAAATATTTTTAATCACATACTTGGTATAGTCATGTTTCAGTTCTTAGGCACTCTTGGGTTCTAAGATATACATATCTTCAACTTTTCTATGTGATTCCTGAGTGAAGAGTTCGCAGTTCTGCCTGCAGTGTGAGACTTTCACTTGTTCCACATCCTTGCCAGTACTTAACGTGCCTTAATTATGCCACTCTGAGGCTTGTGGGGTAGCCTCACTGTGGTCTTAGTTTGCATAACCAAGATTAAGTGCCTTTTCATATTTCTTTGTCATGTGCCTGTTCAGCTCTTTTTCTCATTTTTAAAAATTGAGTTTTTAGTTTGTTTCTCAAGTAGTGTTTTTAAAAAGTTCCTTATATATTCTGGAAATTTGTTTTCACTAGTTATATGCATTGTACCATCTTTTCCTACTCTGACTTATGGTTTTCCCTCTTTTAATGCATTTTAAATAATTTTAAATGAAAAGAATTCTTAATCATTTGAGCATGGATTGAATACAAAATGGCTCTTTACCTTTTAATGCTTTATACAAAATTCTTATGTAGGAACCCCCCCCTGCCCCCCGCCTTTTTTTGTATGGGGTACTGGAAATTGTCATCCTTGTTCTGTTTTAGCAGTACTAGGGATCAAACCTGGGGGTGCTGTACCACTGAGCTACATCCCCAGGTATTATTATTTTGATTGCCATTGTTTTGAGACAGTCTCCCTATGTTGTCTAGTTGGGACTTGAATTTTCCATCTTTCTACTTCAGCCTTCCAAGTGCTGGAATTACAAACATCTTTTTTTTCACTGTTTGCAGCTATAAATTTCTCTCTTGGCTTTGCTTTCATTGGAGTCTACAAGTTGTGGTATTTTAAAATTTGTGTCAAGGTATTTTGTTACTTCCTGTGATTTCTTCTCTGACTCATTGATTATATAAAAGTGTGATATTAAATTTTCATGTATTGTGAATTTTTTTATCTCTTTTACTTTTATTCCATTGTGATGTCAATCTTTCCCTCAATAAACATTAGTGCATTTTAATTTTTAAAAATATTCTACTTCATTGTGGCATTTTCATACATGCATATACTATGTTTCGATCATACCCATCTTCCCTATTATGTCTCCCCCCACACCTCTGCTTCTTCTCTAACAGTCCCCCTTCTCCTTTCATACTTTTTTTAACCTCTTAGATCCCATGTATTAGGAAAACAAATGATATTTGTCTTTCTGAGTCTGACTTGTTTCACTTAATATGATGAACTCCAGTTCCATCCATTTTCCTGCAAATGACATCATTTTGTTCTTTAAACTGAATGTTACTCTTGTAGGTCTATACCACATGTCCTTTATCCATTCATCCATCGGTGAATTCTTTTTTTTTTTTTTTTTTTTTTTTTTTTTGCGGCACCGGGGATTGAACTCACAACCTCACGCCTGCCAGGGCAGGCGCTTAAGGCACTGAGCCAAACTCCCGGCCCTGGTTTTTTGAGGCAGGGTCGCACTATGTAGCTCAGGCCGGCCTTGTGCTCACGTTGTAGCCCAAGCTGGCCTCGAACTCACAACGCTCCGCCTACCTCAGCCTCCCGAGTGCTGGGATTAAAGGCGTGCGCCACCACGCCTGGCTCATCGGTGAATTCTTAAGCTGATTCCAGTCTTGGCTATTGTAATTGTGCCTCAATAAACATGTGTTTGCTAGTGTCTTGGTTACTTTTTACTGGTTGCTGAGACAAAACACCTGACACACAAAATTAGGGAAGGAAAGGTTTATTTAGCTTACAGTTTTTGGAGGTTTCAGTCCACAGTCAGCTGGCTCCAAGGCAGGGTGGCATGGCACAGGGGCAGCACTTCAAGGCAGCAGCCAAACAAAAGCAGCAAAGTAAAAGGAGCAAGAGCAAGCCTCTTCTCCTCCTTTATATAGTACACAGGACACCGCTCCCCCAGGGTGGGTGTAGCATTCACAAACATCCTTGCCTTCCTTTGCACAGGATGAGGATGTTTACAAAGTAAGAACCCTGGCTCCCTGCTGAGTCTCTCAGCTAAACTTTTGGCCTTCTCAAATTGACACAATGGCCAGGTAAATGCTTATGCTCTACACCCCAGGATGTAGAGCTGCTGCCTTACTTAATTAAGCTG
>RJWM01000504.1:0-212246 GCA_004363535.1 Dasyprocta punctata | reverse complement strand
ACTTGGGAGACTGAGGCAGGAGGATCATTGTGAGTTCGAGACCAGCCTGGGCTACAAAGTGAGTTCAAGGCCAGCCTGAACTGCATAGTAAGACCCTGTCTCAAAAAACAGGGCCGGGGATTTAGTTCAGTGGCCTAAGTGCCTGCCCAGCAGGTACAAGGTTGTGAATTTGATCCCCGGTACCAAAAAAAAAAAAAATTAGATAAATAGCTTCATTTTAATAAGGGTGACATCAGTTTCAGTCAACCAGGTCTACTTATTCTGTTCAATCAATACATCTGATGTCACCTCAATCCAATCTATAATCATTTCTCACTTGCTTCGCTGAAATCCAAACACTGTAATTCCCTTCCAGTGGTGTCTTCACACTGAGATCACACAATCAACTGACAGTGTTCTGGTTTAAAAACCTTTATTTGCTTCCCTCTACTAAAAAGAAAAAACAAAGACCAAAGAATCCATCAGCCCTCAAGGCTCTACAATGCTAGTGCCAGATCACCAATTCCTTCAGCCACGCTTACTTTCTTCCTACGTTCTCACTGGACTTTCTTATTTGCTATTAAGTCTCATTTCCCTCCTCTAATTAATGCCTATTCACCTTGCAAAGCCAAACTGAGGCATCCTTTCCAGGCATAAGCCCCCCGTCCACCAGGTTATGTGAACTCCATTGTGTGTGTGTGTGTGTGGGTGTGTGTGTATTCATGTGTACACTGCTGTAGTACCACATTCTTTTTTTTTCCATTTTTGTAGTTGGTTATCACATATTCATTTATGTAATTCATCAATGTCCAATTATTTAACTGAGCTTATTACTAGTTAGAATCATAGCCCCCATATCTAGCATAATGTCAGAGATAACAGAGAGCCTCAATAAGTAACAGTTGAATTGATGAATAAAAGAACAAACAGTGGCCAAAATTTGTAATAACTTAATACTGCTAAATTAACCCAGATTTTTATATTGGATTTCTCACTTCAGATACTGCAGTTCAAGAACCAAGTTCAACATTGTCTCTTTCTCAACAGTGAAGGAATCCTGCCTTCTACAAACCGCCAAAAGCATACCAGGGACTGGTCAAATCAGATACTTCAGCTGCAATGCAGACAAACATAGTCCTTGGCAAAGAAAGAGAGCAACACGTTTGTCTAAGAATCTCAAACTTGTCTAGAAACCTCTGGCTGATAACAGAGCCAAAATAAATAAAATAGAAAACCTTTGAAAATCAAATAGTCCAGGAGACTACAGGTAAAGATAACCAGAAAGCAGATGAAAGAGAAAGCCACTTAGTGACCGGAATGTCTATATGGTGAAGCAGAGGTGGCAATAGTGACAGAGAAGTAGATATCAGGGAGATGAGGCTGAGAGATGAATTACTGGGAGTGAGTTTGTGTGTGAGTATAGCAATTTTGAGTAAAGCTACCTTGACTGTGGCTCACACTTCTGTTAGGTCTCATAGACATGGGAAGCCATGTCCATAGTCACTCTATCCATCAATCCCTATTGATCTTGAATCCTTTTTATTGATTTTTTTCCCTTTTTCTGCACATATCTGACATTATATAACTATTAGATGTCCAAGCCTCTCCTACTAGACTGCAAGTCCTATAAGGAGAAGGACTTTGTCCTGCTGATGAGTTTCACCATGGCCTAAAGAACACCAGCTCATAGGAAGCACTCAGTCAAGAAATATCTGTTGAGTGAATAGATAAGTAAATGATCTATAATCAAGTTCCATCCACACATTGGGTGGCACAGTACTTTTGCCTTTCCGTTACACAAATGAGTATCAAAAGATACTCAATTACAGCAGTACTAATATCTTGACACTTTTTAGGTACTTAGGGATGAGCCCAAGTATTTAATTCAGCATCTCCCACTGCACTTCCATATCAACCACCCAACTAATATTTACTAAGAAATATACTTAATAAACTGTGGAAATGTTAGCCTATGTGAAGAAAGGAACCATTTTTTTCCAGTTACTTAGACTACGTTCTGCCCCTCCCTACGTGTCCCCATGGTACAAGGTCTCATAAAAATATAATAGAAATTTAATTTTTCTAATTCATTATAATAAAAGACACTGCCATTTATCCCTTGAAAATACCCTCCATTGCATCTAACATACTTACCCTATTGTCTTAGTTACTTTTCACTCTTGCTGAGACAAAATACCTGACACTCAAAATTAGGGAAGGAAAGGTTTCTTACAGGTCTCGGGAGTTTGCATCCATACTCAGCTGGCTTCAAGGCAGCATGGTGTGGCGGGACAGTCATTCATGGCCGCTGCCAAGCAGCAAGACAAACCAGCAAGAGAGTAAGACAGAGACACGTGTTTGTCCGCCCTTACTCTGTATGTTGGCTCCACCACTGGGCGGGTGAAGCACTCACACCACCAATCCCAGCACTGGACAACAAACCAATCACAAACGCCAGACTCAGCCCCGTCCAAACTACAAGTCCTTGGAGGGACACAGGATCAACCAATGCACCTATCATTCTTGCCACTTCCTGAAACAGTTCTGGAAATCTTACCTGAATGTCTTTAGTTGCACTGTCATGCTTGCCTCTTTGCCCCTGAAACAATTCAAAATGTTTACCTTTGTGTTCACATTGAGTTTGGGAAAGACCTAGAAGTTGCATGGTAGCATATTCAGTAAATAAGACAGATGAGGACACAATATAATATTTTTATAGGTCTGAGTTTCTATTGGATGGTACCTGATAATAAAATATACTGTATGTTTTGATCACACTACATAAAGACTTCCAAACTGCTTCTAAAAGGCATAAATGCATTCAAAGCAAAGAAGAATATTCTGGAGGAATTAATGGCAATAAATCTTTTACTGTAGCAATTTTTTTTAAAAAGTTAAACATTCACCATACTATTTCAATCATCCCTGATACTAGCAGCTGTCCAAGAGTAGAGACAAAATCCATCTTGACCACCAGTGTGTATCCCCATTGCCTAACAATGTGCCTGGCAAGCATAATGCACTAAATGATTGCAGACCCAAATCCATTTATCAATATTCATAAATGCACACTTCCATGCTACAGATGGAGTGTCCTTTTAGAATGGTCAAGGAAAGATCCTATTTCATTTCCAATTAATTCCAGTATTATATGATCCCAATAAGTGATTTCATGGTTTCATTGGCAATATTGGAGGAAAAGTATGAAGCCTGTCTATGCTAGCTGTGATGTATTTTAATGTACCTTAACTGTCCATAGCATCAATATAAAACTCTACTGAATCACATGAAAAAAAGTAATACAGTTCCTTATTTTCCTCATATTTCCACACAGACATAATAAAGCTTTGATTACAACAAAATTCTTTGTATATACAATCCATGCAAACCAATCATGCATGCCTTAAAGCTCAAGAATGCTTTTTCTGGCTATTACAAAATCCTTAGATTATTCCAAACACTTTCCTTACCTATACTTGTCTTTCAAAAGGTTTACCCAAGTTTAGACTTTCTTTAATTCGTTTTCTCCTGGCTTATGGCATGAGAATTTTTTCCAGGGTTAGGTACCATTCGAATAGCTCACATCATACCTAACCCTGTCAATACCATCCTGCATGTCAGAGGAAATGCCATAGAAATCAAATGACCAATGGAAATAAATGCTTTAGTTGAAACCTAAGGTAATCATTAAATCATTTACATTAGACTACTTCACATAGTAAATACTCAGAAAACACAGGCTGGGCTGATTTCTTTTTATTAAATTTTTCATGCATTGCCTAAGACTTTAAAACTCTTTAGAATAGATGTGTAATATTTATGAGGAGAAAGCCCAGAACCAGAGTACTATATTTTAGACAATTTTGGATGAGTAAATAAGACAATATTTCTATAATAAACACTGTCAAGTCTGACGTTATAATATAGCATAGACTATAATTCTCAAATGCTATCAACAGCTTCTTTCAAATATTCCCTCTTCATTTAACAGATCTTTGCTTAGAACACAATATGTGCTAAGAAATGTTCTAAATGCCAGGGATAAATTGTTTAATAAACCAAAGATATATAAACTCATTAGGCTGACCTGCTGGAAAGGGAAGAGAGCCAATAAACAAAAACGAAGTGAGTATACAGTTATGTTAGAAGATGCAAAGTTATATGAAAAAAGCAAAAACAGAATATAAGAGGACCCAAAATGCTATGGACTGGAAGATAGAGGGTTTAGATAGAACAGGGATCACTGAGGCATGGTCTTGAGCAAGGACCCAAAGAACCAGCCCCGTGACAATGGCAAAACATCCCAGGAAGACGGAAGGCTGATGGGAGGCCCTCAGGCCTAGCGCTTGGTCTCAGCACTCTTGAGAACAGAAAGAAGCCAGGGTATTGCTGACTGGTATAGTGCAGGCCTAAATATGTTCAACTCTCAGCATCAAAAGGAAAAACAAACAGGAAAGAACCTTATGGCTAGAGCAGAAAAAGCCAGAGGGGCAGATGGTACTTTATGAGGGAAGATTGGCAATAGTGAGAACAGATCATAAAAGGCTCTGAGGTCAGTGTCTAAGCTGTTTCACTTTTGTTAAAAAAAAAAAAATGGGGGAGTCAGGCATGGTGGCACACGCCTTTAATCCCAGCACTCGGGAGGCTGAGATAGGAGGAGCGTTGTGAGTTTAAGGTCCGCTTGGGCTACAATGCGAGTGCAAGGCTGGCCTGAGCTACATAGTGTGGTAGTGTGATCCTGCCTCAAAAAACTAGGGCCAGGAGTTTGGCTCAGTGGTGTAAGCGCCTGTCTGGCAGGTGTGAAGCTGTGAGTTCAATCACCGGTGACACAAAAAAAAAAAAAAAAAAAAAAAATGCGGTGGGGGGGGACCCACTGGGCTACATACTGGATACAAGAACAGGGTTACCTAAGGGGTTACTGCAACCATTTGAGAGTCGAGGATATGGTGCCTCAGAACAGGCTGGAGCATTGGAGATGCAGAGAAATCACATTCTTTGCACAGTTCCTATTACGTTGCAAGTGCTATGAAGCAGTGCTTACCAGATTTTCTCATTGATTCCATCACTGGTTTTGACTTTACAGGCATAAGGCTGAATAAAACATTATCCATACTATTCTTTTCTTATGAAGAATAAGTACTTAACAGCAAATGAGTTGATATAATTAGAAAGAGACAGAGAAGCTAACATTTTTGGATTTTTACTGAGTCTTTGTTTAAAATACACAAGCAGTCTAGGTGCTTGGCTAGCTCAGTTAGTAGAGCATGAAACTCTTAAAATATACAAGTAGTCCTCAGTTACAGGACATATTAATATAGGACCATAGAAATGTCCTGTATTCAAACAATCTTTGAGAAAATAATGATGGTTTATGACTGTTCCATGACCTCGTCCGAATTTTGGTCCGAATATTAAAAATTTTCAAATTCTATGATTTATAAATATTTGAAAATATAAAATAGTAAAACTAAACTTCATTTGGTATACTGTAATTATAGCACTTGAAACACAATGAATTAGAGTTCTCTTTGTAAAACACTTACAAAGAGTAGTTCCAGAGCTTTTTCCTTTCAAACGACATTTTTCCTCTGTGTGTACTAACATCTTCTCTTCCCCTTGGTGAACCATCACATTCCTCTATGTTTGGTTCAGCTTCTATCATTTTCACTTTTGTGCTGTCAACACAATAAAATGTCTCTGAAAGTCCCTTTCATGGGAAGTTTTTCCACCGTGTCACTTTCTCTGGCACATCTTCATCCTCCTGGTCCTAACCACTCTTCTCATTTACACTGACAAGTTCACCATCACCACACCCTCTGGTTTCACATGGAGAGTCTTCCCCAGGGTGGGAAAATTCCCACACATTCCACAACACCCACTGCACATCCAGATTTTCTTTCTGCAGCATCTTTCCTGTTCAACTAAAATTTCACTTTCAGTGTCTTCGTCACTAGACACAGTATCCACAACACCCACAATTTAAAGGAAGAGAAGTTTGTTTGGGCTCACAGTTAATGAGAGGATTCAGTTCATAGTTGGCTGGCTCCAAGGCAAGCAGGGCACAGTGGAGGGCCCACAGTGGCCCATCTCTTCCATCCAGATGCTACCTCCTAAGAGCATGGTCAGCTCTGAATTCCTTAGTAAATTAATCCACCATGAGTACAGCACCCTATGATCCGATTGATTTCCAAAAGCCCCACTTCTGAACGCATGAGTCTTTTGGGAATCATTCTAGATCTAAACCATAATAGCCAACGTTATCACTTTTCATTTCTTGTATGAATTTCACCTGTTGCCCACTCCCCAATAATCTATTCTTTTAAATTTCCCATGCATTAATTACCAAGATACAGGGAGGAAACCCAACCACATGTTTTGCCATCTGTATATAAACTGAGTAACAGATGCACTGTGACCAATCACCAACAGCCTTGGAAAGGAATGCAGCAACTTCTCACTGATGATGAAGTATATGTGGTTTGATAATGATCAGTACTGGTAGTAAAGTAATACAGAAACTTGGGAGAGTAAATCTAATCTCCTTGATCACACTGCTGTTCTCAGTGATATGATTTCATCTGGACTATGACCGCCTAGTATGACTATAGAGTGATTGCCTACTCTTCCATTTTCCACCACGGATGAACTGAATGTCCTCCAATATTGTGGTTTCATGGTTTTGTGAAAATACAAAAGGAAGAGAATTCTAAGCAAATTTAAAAGTTAGAATTAAGTATACCCTTTACATGTTTACATATACATCCATTTCTGGCTTTGTTTTTAATAGAAGGAAGTAGAGAATAGTCTATTGCTAGCCTTATTTATTAATGCTGAGTATATGGTCTTATGCAAAATGACAGAAATGTTTTCTATTCCATAAAATAACAGAGCTACAGAAGTAATGTCTTGCTCTGTGCTAATAACTTTTATGTGAAAGTTTACATAAAAAATGGCATGTGAGAGTTTGTGGGCCATGAGGCCAACAGTCACAATGGGCCTGGGTAATGTTAGCAAAAGAGGAACAAGATAGAAACATTCAAGTATCAGACACTATCGGAACACCAGACCTCCTAACACCCAACAGAGATGACAGCTGCCAAAGCAGAAAGCAGGAGGCAGAATGCTCTCTGTGATGACACAAACATTTCATCAACGCCTTTCTAGTCCAGTTTAGGAGAAATAAACACCTCTATTAGAAATAAACTTTCCATTTTCATCTTCATGCAGTAAATCAAAAAATGTATCAGCACTGAGCAAATTTCCTGCACCAATAAATTCAAAGTAAGGCCCTATATTACATCAACAGTTTGTCTTCAGCACTGTGATTCTGAGACTGATTCTTGGTCTCCTCATTGGCCATGAGCAACCTGGAGAGAGGAGTTTTAGCTTCCTGCCAACAAAGACTCAGCAAAATCAAAGACTAATATATCTTGAATGCCATTCTTAAGTATCACAAAAATATAAAGGACATAAACAAGCCTTCATCTTACAAATCACCCATAAATAATTGTATCATTTTCCATAGGTCTAATCTTCTCCTTAGAATTTGACATGCCCAAAATTAAATACTTCTTTAATTCTTAAAAACTTTCCCATCCACTATTTTTCTGGATCTCAATAAGTGTACCATCAATCGAACAATAACTGAAACCAGACACCTTTGTACTTTCTCTACTAACTCCTAATTCCAGGAAGCTCCCCTGCCACTATCTAGCCATAGTGTGGGGTCAGGTCCTCCTCACACCATCAGAACCTACAGGATCCCTGTCCTCCTCCCTTTGCAACACCCATTCACATCACTGTCCCACTGCTCACAAGAGCTATTAAGAGTGTGAGCTACATTAGGAAAGAATTGGAGAGACAAGAGTTGGGTGGGTTGCAATGACCTGATGAAGGGTATTTCTGTCAAAGGGATAAACCAGCAAAGGCCTTGATGCAGGAAAGGATAGATTTGGGGCTTTGGGTTTTTGATATGATGGAAATTGAACCCAGGGTCTTTGCAAAGAGTTCTATCCCTATCCCTTTTCATATTTTTTATTTTGAGACAGACTCTCCCTAAGTCACCAAGTTGTCCAGGATGAGCTTGAATTTGCAATCCTCTTGCCTCAGCCTCCCAAAGTGCTGGGATTACAGGCATGCACAACCAGGTCTGCCTCGATTTGCACATTTGAGAAACAAAAAAGAGGTATGGTTGGCTAGACCACAGTGAGCCAAGTGTCTGGTGAGATTTTATTTTGAAGTATTTAGATGGAGACTGGAAACTGCCTTGATGAACACCATCTGAAACTCAGTGACAGTGAAGTTTACTTCCTGATAAACATTAAACAAAGAAAAATGAACTCACATAAACCATGAGGCAAAGGAAATTTCTTCGTTCTTATGTTATAAATCCTTGAAAGTAAGTTTCTGAACTATTAACAGGTATGATAAAGATTGGGATTAGAAAATGACAAAGGGAATTAAAGCGCCTAAAATGACTTGAAGAATACATGTCTTTTGATACAATCACATCAATGGAAGCAGCTTGCAAAATTTAAGCATTTAATTTGACCTGTGTTATAAAAAGTTGGCATGCAAGTAAGAGACAAGATCCAGAAACACTGGACATATTTCAGACCTTTAAACTTGTTGTCTGCTGCATGTAAGATGCAGATTAACACTGACAATTAATTCACCAAGCAGTGATATCCAAAGAATGCATCTGTTTCCCTTTTCCATTCAAAAGCAACATGAATAAATTCTGTGCCCATGTTCCTACCTCTGAATGATCTATATTTCCCACATGGCATTGAAGACTTACTCATGTATCAAGACTACAGATAAAATTCATTGTAATGTATGTGTTTAGCACAAAAAAATTACTCTGACTCTCTCATACCTACAAGTAGATTTAAAAAATGGCTATGAAGTATGCCCAAAAGTACAGTAAAGACTGAAGCTTTGACAAAACTATTTATTACAGAAGACACATTGCTTTTAATTCCTCTCAAAATACTCCCCTCACTTCAAATATATCCAATCATTCATGCCACTTTCTGAAGTCAATCTAGAAGTCTTCTTTCAAGAGTATCTTTAGTTATGCTGCAATAACTGCCTTGATATCTTGAATCAATTCAAAATGTTCACCTTTCATGGTCATTTTTACTTTGAGGAAGAGCCAGAAGTTGTTCAGTGCCAAGTCCAGTAAATATGGTGGGTGAGGACACACCATAATGTTTTTAGGAGCCTGAGCCTGCCTTTCCATTGAATGGCTCTCTGCAGCAGCACTGTCTGTGGTTTTCAATCACACCTTGTATTCAACAAAATGAGTATCCCTAAGGGATTAACATCAACAGAGCGACAAGCAGAGTAATCTAGCCATTAATATCTCCCTGTCACCTGTAGATGCTCATACACAAAGTAAGAGCCAGAACTGACCCCTTAAAATCTACCCTGGCAATTGCATCAGAGAGTACTGCTTCCTCAACAAAGTGTGGGGTACAATATTTCTATGAAAAATTAAATATATTCATGCATGCTACTCTGAAATATTTAATGTCTATGAAGAGCAGAAGAGACCCATATATATGAACATATGCATATATTATATAGGGTGTTTCAGTTTCTATGTGTGCATATTTAGAATGTTAAAAGTCACACTCATCTTCTCTAAAGACTAATAGAGACCGCAATGTGCAAGTGCTAGAAATTCACACCATACCCTGTCATACTAGGCACAGATTGTATAATCTATGTTAAAATCCTGAAAAGAAAACCATAGTGTACTAATTACCTTGACATTTTGAGTAAGGATTCCAAAAAGACTACATGCTAATGAAGGATACTAAAAGGACTACATTGTAAGTAAGGAGACTAAAATGATTATTCATTATACAAGCCTCAAATATCATACAAGGAAAGATGGAGAAGTAATTTTAGAGGCAATTTTCAAGATCTGAATCTGTATATACAAAATGGGTTATTTCAAAATAAGGCAAATTCAGACTTTTGAGCACACTGTCCTTTCTTATAAGGACAAATTTTTAAGAATAAGCAAAAAATATACAGTAATCTGGATAGATACAAAGTATTTACCAATAGTGGCAAGTATAGCATGCATGCTGTAGCCAGATGTTTATTATCATTGAAAGCTCTAAAAGGTTTGCCATCACTGATATATACCATAGAAGAACACCAAAGAGTTTTTACCTAATACATGGAGAACGATATAATATTCATATAAGTAATTTTAACCTTGTCTCTGGAATATGTTTTAACATATTTCTCCCAACTGTCATGTTTACACAAGGGATTTTTAGCTCTTACATGTATAGATATAACATTTATGTATAGAAAAACAGATTTCCTTTCTAAAAACTGTGAAATAAGAGTTCATATTTCAAAATGAAGTTTATTTCTGTAACTGGTAAACTTGTTCTCTTCTTGTAATTCTTTAATTAAAATATAAATTATCAGTCAGTGTACCAGGGACTTCAAGTCACATAATTTTAGAAGCTTTCAGTAAATTACATCACTTTCCTGTAATCAGTAAATATTTCACTTGAGAGCTTTTCTTTGACCTGGGAATGAGTAAGTGAACTAGCAATTAATGCTTGAGCAATAATCTGTTCCTGGTAAGAGTCAAGTTGTACTATAGAAAAATGAATCCAAGCAAAATAGAAAATTTCAGCTCATTTTTATTGTCACTCAGTTTACACTAGTAACGCAACAATCAACTAAAGGGTAATTTGTGTGCAAAGATTGGTCATGGTGCACGTTTTAAGACTTGATTTTCAAAAGCTTAATATATTGAACTCAATTTATACAAATATACTGGATGAAAAATGTAGATAAATCTTACACAGATAAAGTGAGATATACAAGGTATCTATGTACAGAAATCTTATAGTTGTGCAAAAAGAGCCTACTGGGGCTGAATCCAAGAGCTAAGTTATGAAGCCTGCCTTGATTACTTTTCTCTCATGGCTGAAACAAAATACCTGACGCCCAAAATTAGGGAAGGAAAGATTTGTTTCTTACAGTTCTCAGAGGTTTCAGTCCATATTCAGCTGGTTGCAAAGTGGGGTGGCGTGGCGGGGTAGCCATTCATGACAAATGCCAAACAGGTGTGTACCAGCAAGAGAGACGACACACCTTCCTCCCGCCCTTACACTATATGTTGGTTCCACCCCTGGGCGAGTGCAACACTCACATCATCAATCCCAGCCCAGACAACAAACCAATCATGGACCCCAGACTCAGCCCCATCCATGATTACATGAGGCTTTGGGGGGACACAGGACCATACCCATAACAAAGTCCCTGGCTGCTACAAGCAGAGGGTCCTAGAGTCAAAATCCTAAGTGAATGTCCTGTAGCTTCACCCTCAGCATTGTCATCTATTAAGAGGAACTAATAAGTTCTATGATAATAATTTATAGTAATTTTGCCACTATATAACTATTACTTCACAATTTATAATAAATAAAATGAGTCAAGTAGATGAGGCATTACTCTTGGATGAGACATACCCATGGTTAGAATTCTGGCTTTCTAGCTCTCCTTTTATTTATTTATTTATTGTTTGTTTGTTTGTTTGGCTCTCCTTTTAATAGTCACTGTAACTGCAGTTGTAATCACCTATGAAAATAAATGAAACTCTACCTTAGAGGACTGTTACGAGAAATTAAATTAATCAAAATATAATTCATACAAAGTGCCACGAAAAGAAGCTCATATGCAGGAGATTATAAGTAACTGTTCACTCCTCCTTCCTATTTTTGTAAGGATTAAATTTGTTCATTTAACATAGGCAGAACAAATTCTTGCACCCATGAGCCTGTATTCCAGGAGGAGATCAATAATAAGCAAGTGACTCATTACAAATTTTAACATCAGTATGGTAAGAGCCAAGAATAAAAATACAGGAACAAGAGAATTGAAAGGGGATATGTGACAAGCAGCCAGAGAACACCTTTCTGATGAAGGCACACTGAACCAAGATCCATACAGAACCAAAAGTGAACACATGGAATACTCCAACAGAAAAGGGCAGCAAGCTCCTCTGTCCCCTCCATGGGGACAGGATTTGGGGGGGCTCTGGCAGGAGGCTGGAAAGAAGAAAGAGGGGCAGAGACTGACTTAGCAGGACAGATACTCAGGGTCTTATAGACATATAAAGGATGTTAACAGTCAGTCCAAGTATGAAGGCAGTTGCGCAGGTTTGAAAGTGGCATGGTGGTCACCAGTGACTGGACCAAGTGCTAACAAGTGGAGTGATAAAAATGAGATGACAAATGGAGGAGATATAAGAGAGAATAGAAGGAATGTGGGGATTTAGCTCAGTGGTAAAGTGCCTGCAGAGCAAGAAGACCCCAAATTAGTCTTCGGCACAAATTTTTTAACCTAAAAAACAAGAGAAAATGTAAGAAGAGGCAGAAAATCAGAAGATATGGGTAGCTCCTGAAATAAGTCCTTAAGAAATGTAATAGTAGCTAGAGAGGATATGAGAGGATATGAAGTTAAGGACAAAAATACCTGGGATTTTCTGTAACAATTCTGGGATTCTTCTAGAAACTAAGAAAAGAGGAGACCAAAACTTTCTGGTCTTATGGAAATAAAATAGGAGAAGTAGATGATAAACTATATATACAGATACACACAAGCACATTTGTTAAGAAATTGAGATGAAGAGAATGAGGTATGGTAGGATCAAGAGATGATAGTACTTGATATTTTAAGTAGGGAATCCAAGGAAATCCTCTCTGATTACAGCTGAATGAAACCATAAGGCTGTCCAGGAAAAGGGGCCTAGTGGAGCATTCTTGATATGCTGGAGAAGTACTAAAGACATGTCTGCAGGCTGATGAAAATGATCCTGAAAAGGGGAAAAGTCAGAGATCTAGTCAAGGGATGAAATAGGTACATCTCCAGGGTTCTAGTAGAACACCAAAGCCTATAGAGCTTGGGTGGTTGTACAGGGAAGATGCAGAAGTTCTTTTCTAATTGCCTGTCTTTATTCTATGAAATAAGACCTTCACTGGCTGGGAATGAAGGAGGAAGAAAGGGTTGGAACAATAACAGACATTTAATTGCCTAGGAAAAGGCAGGCCAGTCAGGATCCACATGAGTCTAGAACTCTTCATCACTGGGTCTACATATCCTATGGGAAAATGTAATATTGTAACCAAAAATGGAAGAAGGAAGAAAGGCTGCTGAGCAGAGATGATAAAATGCACTCACCATATGAACAGATTGGGCTACAAGTTATATATTCTGAAAATGCTAGCAACAAGTACCCTTGAAGCACTTAGTAACCATGGGGAGAAGACACAAGTAGCTAATTGATGAAAACCAAGTATGTATTTGAAACAGCACAGTGACCCAAAGATAAGAACCACCCCCACCCCACTGGAATTCATCCTCATAGCCTGACCACTGGGCCTGTCTCTCTTGCTTTTAAATGCAACGAAGTTCTACAGAGCTATCTAACTTGGTTTCCTGACTCAGAATTATACATCCTAGCATTACATGAGGTATATAGGGAAAGGCTGTTAAGGTCACCTAAAAACCCTATTTCCACAGAGTACAGAGTACTGTAGAGGTTCTAAATATCAGGGTAACAATGCACAGCATCCACCATACCTTGTGTTTATGACTCTCTTTTACTTAGACTACACTCTGCAAGGACAAAGTTCAGGGCTTATCTTGGTGTACCTGGGTCTGCTATCACACCTGGAATACAAGAGAAATTCAATACATGTTTGATGGACGAATGAGGGAAAATATGTAAACGAATAAACTCTAGCCAAGGCAGAAAAATAAAGGAAAAACAACTAACAGAATTTCTTACAGTTTAATATTTGAGACAAAAAGACCTAAGAGAAAGAATTCAGAGTTTGGAGTCAAAGTACATCCATTAAAGTATCAAGTCTCTCCCTTTCTTGCTGCCCAACCTTGGAATAATCCAATTTAATGAGATTAAATTGTCTCATTTAGTAAAAAAAAAAGTACAAATGACCATTAACCTGAATCAACATTACATAATTAGCACAAAGATTAAATTAAAACACAAAAGCCCTCTGTAAGCTATGAAGTACCACATAAGAGCAATTACTAACACCGACATTACTGATAACTTGGACTAGCAACAGAGGACACGAAGAAGGTCATCTGCCATCCATGGCAAACCAGTAATAGTGAGATCTATCATTCAGAAGGCTTATGCGACCCAGGCAGTCAGCAACTTTGAGGAAGACGTCATGTAAAGGAAAATGTGAAAGACATTCACTAAGAGCAACACAAAAGCCATATTTGATTTGGACAAAGAATTTACTAATCTTCCCACAGTTGTCATTGAAATTACATCTACATAGAAACTGGTTCCTTAAACTCAGTGTCCAATCCAAAACATGCAATTCAACTATTTTTTAAAATCTTTAGACATCCAATGTCTGGCCATCTTTGTATGTCTCCAAATTACATTTTTCAGTGATAAGGTGATGTCACAGTTCTGTTTTTCTCCATCTATCACAAAAATTGGGTTCCTTCCTTCACTGCTTTCCAAGCCTTACAGTGCAAACATCACATCATATTAAAACATCATTTTCTATCCTTTTCTAGCCACAAAAAGGTGTGAAGCCTGTATGACAAGCAAAAACTAAATTATATGAATTAAAAGACTTTCCAGCCTGGAAATTTCTGGGTAATTTACTGATGACAGGAAATAGAACCCAGAAAATATGCCCTAGTTCATGTTGAAGATGTCTTGACACAAAGGTGATTCAGTCACACAATGAGTACACAAGACCCAACTCTATTTCTCTTTGAAATCTATGGATCACTCCAAATTATGGGTCATCTTTCTTTTACTTCTTGCAATAGTCCACAAAAACCCTTCAGCACTGTGATTTGTAGCTGAGGGATCAACATTCACAGACTTCTGAATCTCTGCTCAGTCTCATCCTACTATAAACTAGACTACACACAATTTTTGATTTTAAAAGCCACCTAAGCTGTCCTTGGATACCTTCTCTTCTCTTACAGCATAACCAGCAGCAGGTTACTAAGGGAAATGGATTCTCTACCTGCTATTGGCCACCAGGTTCTACTCCATTTTTCTCCAGTTACTGAAACACCCATAGAGCAGTTTTTGTCCCAGAGTGTTTCTCTTTTGTATGATCTTCCCATGGTGCCATACCTCTCTGACTGAATCACAATGACCAGCAAGGGGCAGCTTATTAAGCTGTTATGGAGCCACTTTTCCTAGTCTTCTCTAAAGGTGGAAGTCTCTGGTAGCAGCTGAACATAACGAGGCTTCCAGCCCACCAGCACCTTGCTGCTCCGTGACTTCTGAGTGGACTCATTTTTTGTTTTCTTCCCCCTGGAGTTGTGGAAACTACCTCTCTGATTAAATATTACCCCTGACAGGAAGACTTGCATGATGAATGGGCAAATGGGAGAGTAGGCAAACTCACTATGCCAGTCTGTGTAATCTAAAGTCTTGGTAGTAAAAGGAGATGACAAGAAAAGTGTAGCTAGAACTAAAAAGCAGATTTAAAAAAAAAAACAATTTTTCACAGGCTGTAATGCTTTCACTTCTGGAGCTATTTAATACTTTTCACAGCTTGCTTTTTCTTCTTAAGTGACCTCATAGAAAAGTAAGGAAAGCAATTCTTTATGGAATTATTTATGATAAGCCAAGGATCACTGAAAGATCTTTTCAAATTAAAATGAGAAGTAGATCAGAGTAATATTTATTCCAGTGCCAAAGAATTAAAATAAAATTGAGAAAGACAGCTTTCAGTTAATAATCACTAGCAAATAAATATACAGGATCATAAGAAGTAGGGTTATAACTTTGGCAAAAATGTGTCTCTAATTTCCACTAAAACTAGTAATAAAATTGTTTTAAATTCCCCATTATGTGGCTGAATTTATAAATTAAACTAGAGGTCATTAAATCAAACCCTACCAAAGCAAACATTATTTTAAAAGTATAAATTATGCGTTAGAATCCTATTGCTGTGAAAAATCAAATGAAATATAATAAGAAAACAAAAGCCACAAATAACCAGGCCAAGAAATTATGGGTGGAGAAGAAGATCAGTCCCTTTTAGAATGAAGAAGAAGACACTAATATTATTGGAGAATTCAAGAACTTCATAAACAAAGCTGGTATTCAAAATAATGAAGGTGACCTATCTTCAAAAGCATAGCACTGTGAAACCTCAGATACAGGAAGCTGCTGGAATAGTCAAGGCTTGAGCTGTGCAACAAAACAAAAGGGAAAACTAAATATTTAAGAGCACACAGGGACTTTAGAGTAAGGCTGTTTCTAGAATTAAAAGAAGCATTCAACTGTTGGTAGGCAAACCTGTTTAGATTCTATGATGAGACTGTAGAACAAAGATTTTCTCAAAAATACTTCCCCTCATTTTGGATCCACTAGTCCCACTGCTTTTGCCACTTTCTGAAGCAGTTCTGGAAGTTCTCGTTCATGAGAGTCTTTAGTTGTGCCCAAAGGACTGCCTTGATGTCCTGAATCAATTCAAAATGTTTACCTTTCATGGTCATCTTTACTTGGGGGAAGAGCCAGAAATCACACAGTGCCAGATGCAGTGAATAAGGTGGATGGGGACACACTGTGATGTTTTTAATGAGCTTGCCTTTCCATTAAATAGCACTTGGAAACAGTATTCACCATATCTGTGAGCAAACCTTGTAAAGCTACTCACAAAAGAAGACTTGTTTAAGAAAGTGGCAAGAATGGCAAAATAGGCAGCCAGCATGCACAGAGAGAGTCAGAAGATCTGCTACTCGGAGTCTGCAGGCTGCTGCCACCAAAAAGCTCCTTCCTGCGGGCAGCCAACATAGGCAGAGAGAGCCAGCAGATCCACCTCTGCCTGTTGGCTGCCAATAACAGAAAGTTTGCTTCCTGTGGGCAGCCAGTGGGAACAGGGACACGCAGTCAGGTAAGCCCCATGCACCCCACTCATAAGCCACCATTGGAGGCCCTTGCTTCCTTTGAGCAACCATCACCCACCGGGAGAATCAGACAAACACACACCTGTGTGCCTGCCACCATTGTGGGAGTCCCAGTGTAGATGCAGGCTGAGAGAAGCAGCCCCACCACCACACACCCCTGGCCATCGGGGAAGCCCCAGTGTAGCTGCACAGGTCTGGAGAAGCCTGCTCCACACTCTGCTACCTCCCTGTAAACCTGTGGTCAGAGGAACACAAGTGCCTTCCCCATTCCCCTACACTGTGGAGGGCCAGCCAATGTGGGAAGTGCCTGGGACCCCACAACCAGCTTGTTGAAAGGAACCCAGGAGAATGTCAAGGTGAAGGTGCAAAAGGCAATCTCAGACATCCAGCCCACACAGAACAAGTCTGACAGTCATGGAACAATATGGAAGTCACACACCTGAAGCCTCCAAGAGGATAACAACTGAAATAAAGAAAAAACTTCATGGGACTCTTTAAAAGTAATCAAATCAGAAATAATGTCTCAGGTAAAAGAAGCAATGAAAAACACAATGAAAGAATTGCTCAGCATACCTAAAGAAGACATGGATAAAAAACAGGAGCATAGGAAAATGATGGAAACCGTGAACGAACATTACAGAAAGGAATTACAATGCATGAAACAATTCAAAAAGATATCCAGGAAATTAAAAAGTCAATCAAAAGCTGGCAAAACCACTTAAAAGAGACTGAAGATAGACTTTCAGACCTTGCCGACAGGATTGCAGCTAGCAATCGTGAAAGGAAAGATCTTTTAACAAGGAACTAGAAAATAACAATTCAACGGCTGCAAGATCATGCAAAGAGAAATAATTTAAGAGTGATAGGTATCAATGAAGAAGCAGGGGTCCACACAAATGAAATAAAAAGAGTATTTACAGAATAGAAGAAAACTTCCCAAACATGGAAAAAGAATCTGGTATACAGATAAGCAAGGCATGCAGAACTCCAACTAGCCAAAACCAAAGTAAATCTACACCCAGACATATAATAATCAAGATCCCAGAAATTCAGCATAAGAACAGAATATTAAAAGCTTTTAGAGAATAGAAACAGATCACCTATAAAGGAAAACCAATCAGAATCATGGCAGATTTGTCAATACAAACCATCAAGTCAAGAAGAGTTTGGAGTGAAATGTTTTAAATCCTGAAAGAAAATAGCTTCCAACCCAGATTGATGCTCCCTGAAAAACTATCTTTCAAAACTGATGGAAAAATAAGATACTTCTATGACAAAGAACAACTGAAGGAATTCATGACCACCAAATCAACCCTACAGAGAGTGCTGAAGGATATTCTAGAGAGAGATAAAGATGACCATGGTTCCAGGAACAATAGCAGAGGAGGATCATCAAATAGGACAGGCAATTGAATGAAGGGGAAAAGTGGAGGGCCATCAGCAGGAGGATAGCATGGCAGAGACAAACCAATGTGTGCTGGTGATATCCATTAATATAGATGGCCTCAATTCAGCAATGAAAAGAAACACAGGGAGAGCAGATCAAGAAACAAGATCCATCAATATACTGCATACAAGAAACACATTTGACTCAAAAGGAAATTCATAGACTGAAAATCAAAAAGGAGAAAACAATTGTTCCATGTGACAGAAGACCAGAAAAAAAAAAACAAGAGTTAACTTGCCCATCAACCACAGAATGGATAAGGAAGATACAGTATTTTCATACAATGGAAAGCTACCCAGCTATAAAGTAGGGTAATCTCCAGGTTCTTTCAGGTAAATGGATGCAACTGGAGGTCATGTTCATGGGCCAAACAGTTTGAACTCGTATGGGTGAACACTAGCATAAAAAACAGGAGCAGTGGGATCCAAGAACACAACAGATATTATAAAAGTGATAGGGGAGGACATACCTAGGAGGAGAAGGTGGTAACCAATGTTAATTTTTTACTGTCTTGTCCTGAAGTCTTATAATGTTTCCATAATTTTGTTAGGTTTAGTTCTGTTCTGTCTTGTTTTGTTAGATTTTACTGTGCCTGATGGTATGGGCAGCTATTTTGAAAATAATGGGATATATTATGGTAATCATGGTTGGTTTCCTATTATCTCGTTCTAAAGCCACATAATGCTTTCATTCTTTTGTTTAATTGGTTTTATTGTTTTGTTTTGCTTGATTTTATTATGTGTGATGGTATGAATAGCTATTTTGAAGAAAAAGAGACATTATAGTAACCATTGTTCATCTCCTGTTATCTGTTTTTGAAGTCCTGTAATGCTTTCATTCCTTTGTTTTGATTGCTTTTAGTCTGTTTTCTATTACTTGATTTCATTGTGTATGAGGGTATGGACAGCTATTTTGAAGAGAACAAGAGACATTATGGTAGCCATTGTTGACTTCCTATTGTCTTGAAGTCCTATAATGCTTTCATTCTTTTGTTTTGATTGGTTTTATACTATTTTGTTTTGTTTGATTATATTGTGTGTGAAGGTATGGATAACTATTTCAAAGAAAATAAGAGACATTATGGTAGCCACCGTTGATTTCCTGTTGTCTTGTTGTGAAGTCCTGTGTTGCCTGCATTGTTCTATTCTGATTTGCTTTGTTCTGTTTTGTTTTGTTTTGCTCTCTTTAAAATAAAAAAAATTTAAAAAAAGAATGACAGAATAATTGTGTTTGAAATGTGGAGGAATATTTTCAGAGAGATTAATGGCATTGTGTCTTTATCTATAACACATACCACAGTTTTTAATCAGCTTTTGTAGATGGCTTTGAGAATGGTAGCCTCCATGCTGATGCTGGGAGCAGACTGGAAGTAAAGAGACAAGATGTTGAAAGCTATTTCTAAAGGTATCTGGTACATAAATGTGAATGATGGTAACATTTAGGAGGAGGGTAGAGGACATCTATTATTTGGGCACCCATGTTCTTCCCCAGGAGTAACCTCCCTCCCCAACTGTCAGTTAAAATTTGGAAGAACAAGTTCATGCTCCCACACATCTGAAATCATGGCCAGTACCTTTCACATTTCTAGGGATATGGCCTAAGTCATTACAATGAGACTCAACCCCAGTGATGAGACTAGGAGGAAAGAGAGGCTGTTTTGCTGGGCTTGGAGCTGGCAGAATGTGTACCTGAAGCTGCTAGTGAGTACCTTGCCATGCCTGGGAAACCCTGCCTGCACACAAAACCATTATTGAGGAAAGCAAACCAAGACATAGAGAGACCAGTGGGACTAACACAGCTTGAAACCCTGGAAAGTCATGCTCAGTAAGAGATCAGCCCTGGATTTTTCACTTATGTGACTCAGTAGCACAGCTCTTCTTTATTTTGGCATAGGCCAGTTTCAAGTAGATTTCTACACATACTCTAAAAGAGTATAAACCACAAGGCTCATATTATCAGTAACTCTGCACATTAATACGGTGATGGCAACACTGGAACTATAAATTAACCAATCTCAAACCTAAAACCTTTTTAATGAAAGGAGGTTATTTTCTACAGGCAAGTTCAGCAGGGACTGTGTTAGCTTTGTGTCATTATAAAAACTAATGAAGAAAAAAGCTTAATTTTTTGCTCATAATTTTCGAGGTTTCTCTCCAAGATCCTTTGATCCTGTTGCTTTTAGCCAGTACCAAGACAGCACATCATGGCAAAGCATACTATGCAGCAAAACAGCTCACCTCATAGCAGGGAAGGAAAAGGAAAAAGAGGAAGGGACTGGGACCCTACTATCACTTTAAAGGGCACACCTCCAATAACCCAAAGACCACCCCACTAAACCCTACCTCATAAAACTCCCACCACCTTACAAGGACACATCTCTTGGGAACACATGGGCTTTTGAGGGCCATGCAGGATCCAAACTATAGCAAAGACCTTGTGTTCAAGTAATTTTTATAAGGTCAACACTCATCTGCAAAAATATTCATATTATGTATTTTCTCAACCCCTCATTTCATAGTGACATGTGAAAAACACAGATAATAAGAATACACATCCTCAGGAGAGTACTAAACTTCTTTGAATTGGTACAAATCCCCTCTACATTCTCCCAAGTCACATCAAAACTTGTGGTTTGAAGGTATCAATTTCTTCTACCAAACTTGAGTGGAAGCTTACTAAGAATGTTTAAAATCACCTTTCCCCAGGTCCCCATCGTCCTTCCATTTAGTTAACCTAAATCTGTCCATGCTGAAGAGGTAGGAGGTTCTGCTTCTGACTAGGCCCCTAAATCTAAGTGAGACAAAAGAGAAGCACCTGATTCTCCTATTTTCCACTGTGCCATTGCAGGTGATTGTTTGACCTCTCCCCGTCACTTGCTTCCCCTCACCTAACCAATGGGCCTGGGACAATTTGTCTTGGTCCTCCGTGGCTATCTAGCTATCACTGTCCTCCACTCCACTCCACTCTAACATGGGTGCAGCTTGACTATCCAGTGATGCTCCTCCTTCACTCTGCCACCTGAGACACTACTGTTGTCTTTTCAGCAGGGAGGGGGCATCCTGGCATGACTAAGATCAGGAAGGGCGGGATCTGGGCCCATTATTAACATCCCCAAGCTCACAGCTAGTCTTTCAGGAGATGCCCTGCTTTCAGCCCTGCCCCCTCACTGGATCTCAGCCATGACAAATGAGGCATGCCAAAAGCCCTGCACCAATCACTGACCTGCACCTGGGCCAGACACAGGTCTGCAGCTGCTGTAATAGCAGCACTCCCCGAGCTACTTCTCAGGTTAATCTAGGAGGGCTCCCTTCAGTGTTCTGACCCCATGTGATGTAACACAGGCCCTGTTAAAATAAAGCCTCACTTTGGTGGTCCTGTAAACCTGCCTGTGATTTATTTCTCATGTAGTGTGAGCTCCAAAAGTCTTGTAAATCTTCTCAGGGTTCTTATCCTAAGTAGTACTTCCACAGCAGTGGTTTAAAAAAAAAACAAAAAAAACCAAAAAACAATGAACTCTAGGAGCTGTTAGCACAGAAGAGTTCCAGACAGCATCCATGAAAATCAGCAAGACCAGCACTGGGTAAAATCAACCTACAGTGTCTGCCACAAGCCATCACCAAAAGGTGGTGGTCAGCACCAGCAGTGGCTGTGTCAACTGTTGGCATCCAGCATTACCCAGTTCAATCTGGTGGCAAGAGGATTGCCAACAGAGCTGCACTTTGGTGATTCATCACTTCCATTTGCATCATGCAAAGGTACTGTAGGCTAACTAGCAACACAGGTGTGTGATCCTAAACATGATTATTTCTCCAAGTCTCAGATTAGAGTTTTATAATGTGAAGAAGGTATACTGGGTAACTTCTAGAGTCTCTTAGTTTATATAAATCCCTGAAGATTCTTTGTATATAATCATACTGGCCCTCAAAACTTGAGGGGAAAAAAAGTCCAAGATGGTCAAAATGGCACAATGAAATTAGAACCTGGATTTGATAGAAAAATATGACTTTCAAAATACAAAAGGAATAACCAAATCAGCAATCATCAATATGCTTTGATTCTATCATGAGTTTCTCCTGAGAGAAATATCTTTCTTCATTTACCACAATATATTTATAGCAATGGTAGTTTTCTTTTTTTGTTTGTATCTCTCAAGGAGTCAAACCCTTAAAATAGTCAAGAAGAAAACTGTGCCTTTCTAAAGGGGCATTCCTGGTAATCCAGCTTTTCAACTATTCATTGTGTGCTAGTGATAAATATATCACATTCTCCACTCAGAGACATTTAAATACAATCACCAACTATATATCGCCACTTATTGGTCCAATTATTTAAATACAAGATGACCAAAAATTGCACAGTTTTTCATTAATTTTTGTAAGATAATAGGAAATATAAAATGACAATTCTATAAAATTTATTCAGTGTAAGAATAGACTGGTTGCAAGGATACCTGGGAGGGCGGGGTTTAGCTCAGTGGCGCAACACCTGCCTGGCAAGCATGAAGTCTTGAGTTTGATTCCCGATACCCAAAAAGAAAAAAAAATGATACCTGCCCAAGCAACACTTAGTCAGGATAGTCAGTAAGTAAACAAGTGAGTTGCCCAAGTGATGCTTGAAGTAAACTGGTAAGTGGTTAAGTGAAGCATTTAAACAGAATAACTAACTCCAAGTTGTTGCCCATTAGTTCTGAAAATCAGCTCTGGTGGTATATCACACTCCACCCATTCTGAGACACATTTTTTCACAATTCAACATATATGATCTTAGAATGCTTCAAACATGGATGACATCATACATATGCTGACACATAATTAGCATAAACTTAGAACCTTGCACAGCAAGAGAAACCACTAACAGAGTAAAGAGACAACCCAAAATGTGGGAGAAAATGTTTGCCAGCTGTCACTCAGATAAAGGATTACTATTGAGAACATATAAAGAACTTTAAGAAATCAGTCCTCCAAGATTTAAAGACCCAATCCAAAAATGGGCACCTAGGATGAAAACACACTTCTCAGGTGAAGAAGTATAAATAGCAAATAAATACATGAAAAAATGTTCAACAGCACTGGTCATTTGAGAGATGCAAATGAAAATAACACTGAGATTACACCTCACCCCAGAAAGAATGGCGAGTATTAAGAAGTCAAACAATAATAAATGCTAGACGGGCTGTGGAGAAAAAGGAACACTTCTCCATCATTGGTGGGAATGCAGGCTGGTGCAACCACTGTGGAAGTCAGTGAGGAGATTCCTCAAAAAGCTAGGATTGGAGGTCCCATTTGACCCAGCTATTCCCCTTCTGGGTATCTTCCCAAAAGAATTAAAAACATTGTAACACAGCAATATATGTGCACCTATGTTTATAGCTGCACAGTTTATAATAGCCAGATCTTGGAAGCAACCTAAATGCCCCTCAACTGACGAATGGACAAAAGAGATGTGGTATTTCTATATAATGGAATACTGCTCAGCTACAAAAATGATAAACTAGACATTTTCACTCTTAAATGGATGCGCCTTGAAAATATACTTCTCAGAGAACTAAAGTCACACATGTAACCATCGTATTGTTGCACTTGTGTGACAAACTGAAAGAAAATTCATGTGTGTATATAAAAAAATTAGTTAAGATAGTTAAAGAAAAAGAATTTTGAGTGAAAAGTAGTTTTCAATTTCATTTTTAATGTGAAATATTCTTTTGAAAATAATATAATAGTCGTAATAAAAAAAGATAGCCATATAGCTGGTTTCTCTTGATTCATTGAGGGAAAAGTTTTGTGCTAATAATTTCCTGGACAGTGTTTCATGTCTATATCTTATACTCTAAACAACTACTATGAATATAATAATATGCAATGTGTTGATTATTATTACTCTCCTATTGGCCTGTTGTGAAATTCTGTTTTACTTTAATCTCTTACTTTTTTTCTGTTTAAAATAAAAATAATTATTAAAAAACCTGACACAGTACGACTATTCTAAAGAAGAGAATGCCAGTTGAAACTATTTCCTACAACAGACTAACGATCCCAGTGATCCCTGTCTTCATTATCAGCACACATTGCAAATTAAAGAGATTTGCCTTCTTCCTAAAATGCCAGCATCCGTGAATCTAACAATTAAGGCTTGACATATACTGCAGTGTTCATTTCATTCCACTTCCATTTGATCTAAAGCGATAATATATGTGAATGTTCTCTGACAGATATAAAATGCCATATCATCTTAAGACAGTGATAATGTTAGAAGGGTCATTACTGTTCCCTAGGTGGCCTTTCTCCAGGAGAGTGTCCTGAGATTTCCTTCTCAAACAAAACTTTTCACTTTTATAACCCTGAGCCTGTGAATGGTGGGGTTTGCTGATTCCTCACATGACCTAAAAGCTGGCTTTCCTATTGTCCTGATATAAAGTACTTGTTTTCTTTTTAATGTTAATCTTTTCAGAATCAAGCTCTCCTCTGCTCCAATTTTGTAGGCCTTCGTTTCTGGAGAAATTATAATAAAATTAAATAGAATTTTTGCTCTTTTTTTCTCTATGTAATTCTCACTAAAAACAACAAGCAGTACCCATGCTATAGCCTGAATGTTGAGCTGGCTTGAAGTTTCTTCTGCCATATTAAATACCCCACTGCCCTCCATCTCAGTCGCCCAACAAGTCTCGGGACATAAATGAAATGTAGATAAACTTCTGCCACAACGTAGCACACATAGTCTAACGTCCAACTGCCAGTGAAGTCCTTGTCCCTGACTGAAACCTCCTGAGCCTGGTCTTTATGGTCTGCATTTTATTGGCAGAGCTCTGACCAAAATCTCTCATCAAGTTCAGTTCACAGCATTCTAGGGCTTCTCTAGCTGGCATCTCCAAGCCTTTCCACACTCCTCCTGTCAGCCACTTTCAAAGGCTTCTAAAGGACCTCGTCAGGTAGTCACTACAAAGACCCTGCTGTACCAAGATCTGTCTTAACCACTTTCCTTGTCCCCAAAACAAAATATCCAACATCTGTAACTTAAAGGAGTAGGAAAACAAAATTAAGGAGGAGTTTATTTGAGCTCATGGTTTTTAGAAGTTTCAGTCCACAGTCAGCTGGCTCCAAGGCAAGGAGGGAAGGGGGGAAGGGCTTGTTTTGCTTGCTTCGGGGTGGTCAGGAAACAGAGAGAGAGGATGGAAGATAAACCCATCCAGCTCATGTCCCCAGCAACCTGCTTCAGACCAGATTCCATCTCCAACCAACACATTCAGCAATAGTGCCCTAAGATCCAATCATAGTCCAAACACAAGTGACAAGGCGGGGGTGGTTTCTAGACCTAAACATAATGCTTTATCATTTTTGGAAACTAAAGCTTGAGTTATTACAGTAGTAAGGACAGACTTTTTCAATACAAATTCTGGAGGAGCGTGCATGATTCTGCTAACCAAGAAAGGGCTCAGTGGACCCTTGTCCTTTGGCCCATCACAAAGAGGAGAGGGATAAAATAAAGGGCATCAATAACTCCCCTCCCACCAGATTTTGAAAACTTTGGCTAGCTATCATGCCACTTATATTTATAACAGATTAAAGGTGGACAGACACATGACTCAATGATACCCCACTACCCAAGCTTAATAGCATGGCAGTCACACAGTATTGAATCTGGCCTATCTAAAATTCATTCACTAAATGTCAGCTGTATACATGGTGTCAGTGTTGACAATTGATAGCAAAGAAATGTCTGCAACTTTCAAATGTATTTTAATCTAGTGCAGGAAACAGGCAAATAAATAGAGCATCATATCAGAGTATGCTATAAACAATAGAGCTATAAAGCATTCTGCTTTTGGAAGCCTGTAGAACAGAGGTTAAAAAGGAATGTCAGAGAAAGCATCTTACAGATCTTCAAGGGTGCATCAATTTTTGCCAGACAGCAAGAGATTAGGAGTGAGAGCAGAGGTAGCCGGGGGAGGACATTCCAAACAGAGTGAAAACCTGTTCAAAGATACAGGGGGTTGAAAAAAATGTACATTTTATCCAGTTAACACTAAGACTTTCTGAGTACATTGGAGAGGATGGCATGTCTGAGAACAGGAGGAGAAAAGAAGCCAGCTAAGAGCATCAGTTAGAGGAGATAAAGCTGTAGGTGCTGTTAAAGGTCAAATTCTGGCATTTCCTCAGTTAGTTTTCCATATTGGTTAGAAAATCTAGATTCTGTGATCCTGTTTGGTACAAATGGAAGAGAATCTGCCAAATCCGGAATAGAATTTTACAGTGTTGAAAATATAGACAAAATATGAACTCTAAATATTCCTAATAATTACAAATTCTAGGCCCAAAGGGAGATAGCAGCTTCCTTTGACAATGGTGACCTTGAATCAGCAGAAATGTTTGAGGTCTAGATACTTCTATGATACTACCTTAGGGAATGAAATACCAGGTGCAAACCATAGACCATGCATAATGAAAGCATCTGTCCCTTGTGCTCTGGCACTAGTGGCAGATCCTGTGGTCCAGCCCCAAGATCTTTCCTTATGATGAGATCCTTAGGCAGGGATGATACTACTTTAGCCCAACACTCTCCCTTTCTGCTGGGAATATTTAAATATTAATTGTTCCTCAGAATCCTTGCAGTCTTGCAGAGTAACTTGTTAATGAACAACTGGAATATCTCTTGGTATAAATGTTACATTGAGAGCAACTGCTAAGAAAAAGAAAAAGTAAAAGCTTTGTTCAAGGCTCATGATGATCAAGTGCAGGGCACTCCAACTTCCTTCAGAAGCATTTTCCAAAGAAATACCAATAACAAACATGTATATATCTATAGAGGGGCAAAAGTTCACCGTATCTTTTGTATTATATTTTTAAATTTATATAATAAAAATACATAATTTTGTAGGAAAATCTACTACCGTAAATGTCTACACAAAAAAAAGAATCTAATTGAAAAAAAGTGTATTATGCTGATGTTGACTTTCCTGGAGCCATCAGTCATCCAAATGTCCCCCAGTCATTATGAGCAGTAGATGTTTTTATTGTTGTTTTTCATAAATGTTCTACTCTTATACGTGAGTAAATGTGTTAAACAATATTTTATTATTCAATTCAAAAACAAAAAAGTCAAATCATTAATGTGTAAATGTAACTATAGATATACTGCACAGTTGATGTGATTCTCAAGAGATGTAAGGACCTGAGTAGCTACAGATCAAATGGAGCGAGCCATATCCTAGGGAACACAAACCAGCTGGTGGTGGGTACCATGGTCCTCATCATTGCTCTCCACACTGGATGCCAAGATCAGGGAATCAAGGAAGAGGTTTGAGTTATCAATATTTTATTATCAATATTTTCCTTTTCTTAAATATAAGACCTTGCTAGAACACCACAGTAAATAAACAAAGGATGTCCACAGATCCTCAAACCATCTGCCTCCTAAAGTTTAGGAAAGGACTGTAACAAAAATGTCTTGTATTAAACAACTCTTTGATATAATATTCAAAGCACCCTATTTAGAATTTCTACCATGAAAAGTCTATGTTAAAACAAAGAGCAAAATAAACGATGGATAGAAGGAAATACAGGTATAGATCTCCTGCAAATGGAAAGGGTTCCAGGAGACCCAGGGTACAACAGACGAGGAGGTAAAGGGGAAGTAAGAAAATTTAAAATATGACATGCACAGGTATCAAATATTCAGAATGAATGTAAACATTTTGTCATAAACATATAATGAATATATTAATATGAATATAATTAATATAAGAATAATAATAAAAATGAAAATGGGGAAAAGGAGATTTAGAGATGGAGGGAGGGAAGAGGGTGTGAAGGGGATTAAAAAAACAAATTGTGTTATTTACATGTACCTACTCCCCAAAATGAATGTAAACTTCAGTAAATTAAAATTTAAATTTAAAAAGTTTTAAAAGTCTATGTTACATTGCTTAAATTCAAACTAAGTTCTTGGGCCGGGGATTTAGTTCAGTGGTGTAAGCACCTGCCTGGCAGGCGTGAGGTTGTGAGTTCGATCCCTGGTACAAAAAAAAAAAAAAAATCAACAAACTAAGTTCTTTTCTCTTTTGACTACTCAAAGGAGAAAGACTTTGCTAACCTATGTACAGTAATTTTTGTTATTTATTTTTAAAACTAAAAAGAACTTTAGACTTTACCAATAACTTTATGAAACTTTGGTCAAATCATTTGGTTTACCTAGACTTGAGTTTCCTTACCTACAACATAAAACAAAAGGACAAATGTATAAATTTCTAAGGCTTTTCAAAGTTAGATTTCATCCTGGAACTCTAGATTGGTTCCTTGGTCCCTTGGAACAAATACACCAAATGTAGACTTTCGTAATTTCATTGGCTCTCCATGAAAAGTAATTCATGAAGTAATTAAATGCCACAATTTGCCAATGGCCAAAACCACATTCTGGAAAATGCTATGCATTCTGTCTAGATACAGACAAAGGAGAGATAAAAGAGGGGTGGGTGGTGACTGAGAATGATTTAAAGGTTCATTTCAAAGGATCCATCCATCTTGCTCATGATTCTACCACCTTATTATCTAAGAATTTGTGGTTTTAGGATAAAAATCACATTGGCAGGAAGGTGGTTAGATTCTTACTGAAGAATAAGAGATTTTACTTTTGGGTTAAAGTTACTTTGGAATAGACTAGAAACAAAATGTTGGTAGGCATAATAATAATAATAATAATAATAATAATGATAATATACACATTCTCAGTATATTTCCTTAGGTCACTTGCTACTCAAATATAGTAGATAACAGATACATCTCCCACACTGATGAATAGACTTGGAATATAAAGATCCTCAAAACTTTAGTCCTTGACTAAATTCAAACTACTGCCACTCTCAGCAATTGAATAATGTATAAAATAATTTAAATATAGAAGTAACACATTCATTTTGCCTATGAAGTAACAAAAATGAGCAAAGATAGAGATGAAGTGTAATATCATAATTAAGAAACAAGATGCATGCCGGGAGTGGTGGCGCACGCCTTTAATCCCAACACCCAGGAGGCTGAGGTAGGAGGAGTATTGTGAGTTCGAGGCCCACTTGAGCTACAATGCAAGCACAAGGCCGGCCTGAGCTACACAGTGTGACCCTGCCTCAAAAAACCAGGGCTGGGAGTTTGGCTCAATGACTTAAGCACCTGTCTGACAGGCATGTGGTTGTGAGTTCAATCCCCGGTGCCGCAAAAAAAAAAAAAAAGAAACAAGATGCACAAATTATTTTTCAATTTAAAAAAATTTTTTTTGTTCCAGCTGGCAGGGCTTAGGTTATTAAAAGAATTGGGGAGGGAAGAAGTTAAGATTTAGATTTCCAACAGAGAGTACAAAGTTGATCTTGTTTTAAAAAAAAAAAAAAAAAAAACCTCCAGTGGAAACAGTGTGGGAGATCCTTCCTCCCGGAGGTTGGAAAGGCTCTGGGACCTCGTTAGTGGGAACACAAAGCTGTTATTTCTACAAATAGCAGATAGCTTGTGTGAAGTTCCTTCTAAAAAGAATTTTTGCTAGACATGGTGGAACACACCTGTAACCTCAGCTCTCTGTGTCATTGAGGCGGGAGGACTAGAAGTTCAAGCCTAACCTGGGCAACTTAAAAAATCAGTGAGATCTTTTCTCAAAATAAAAATTTTAAAGTGGATGAGGATGTGCTCAGAAGTCTCACTTTTTGGTACTATCCAATACACCCTGTGATCCATTTTTTAACAAAAAACTAAGCAAAGCTTTGCTGGACACTTTCGGTATCACTGAGGCTCCAACATACTGAGTATTCAATCCTGTTTAGTAACATGATTGCCTTCATGCACAACTACAGTGGACACCACAATGGTTGACTGAATTATACTTAGGTTGATGCTTGGATTTGTAAACTATCTAAAAAAGTTACATTAAAAAATACATATTATCTTAAGGAACACTACAAAGAACTATGAATACATTTTTTTAAGCATGACTTCTAAGGTAGCAATAGCTATTAGTCCTGACTGACCCATGCAAATGCTAAGTTCTAGCCACATAACATGCATAAAAATATAGAAAAAAAATCAATCAAAAATCCACTCAGTGAGGCTGGTAATTTAGCTCAGTGGTGCAGCATCTGCCTGGCAAGTATGAGGTCCTGGTACTCAACAAAGAATGAATAAATGAATAAATAAATATCCTGGAAAAAAATCCACACAGTGAAAATGGAGTATTAAAAAGTCGTCTCAAAAAAGTCTATCAGAAACTAATGAAAAATTACTGGATAAGATCAAGAAGGAATAAAAAGCTCTCTAAAACCATATTTTGCATTTCAAATACCTCTTTCTTGTCTAAAAGTAACAAAAAATATTTGTTCAACTGATGATGTTTGTGTAAGGAAGAATTTCAAGAACAGAGGTGACCTATGAATCTCAAAAAATAACCTACATTCCCTCATTATAATTAAACATTTTTGGCATTAAAATGAATTGGACCACAGACACCAAACACAAAGGTGGAGTACCAACTAGAATACAAGAATTATTTCCAGACATTTCCTTTTAACAAATGTGCCCCACCTAACTTCAAGGTGGTATTTTTTCAGTCTTCACACTCTTTTCTTGCAGGCTTCCTGGTTACCTCTTTCTATATCCTAACTTTCTGAGTAAAGCTGATCAAAACATAGGCTATGTGCAGCTTACCCTAAACCCTGCATGAGTGATACAGTAAACAAAAATGTCTTCAGTGCTGAAGCACACTGCAGTGTAATTTCCTATTATTCCAGCAGTCAAAACTTGCTCTCTTCCACTCCTATTTTCATATACAGAACAAAGAAGTGGCTACCTAAAATTAATTCATCTTGAGCTAAAAAGGAGTGAGATGACAGTGAGAATACCTCATATTTTTGGCACCTACTAGAAAACAGGGGTCATTTTATAATAGTAGCCCACAGGAATCCCAGACATGCTAAGTGATTTGTCCACCATACCTTCATTCATAAGAAAAGAAACAGATATTCATGATGTCGTCTTCAAAAATGTGAAGTGGAACAAGATTGGGTGAGATAGAGTGGGAAAATGAAAAAGGCTCAACAACACATAACCATTTAAGCCATGACTACACCATAATGACCATAAGCCTCCTACATGTCAGTAAGTCCAGACCATCTAGTTATGGATTCTCCTAATACCATTCATATCTCTCTTCACTAGAGAATACGACAAAGCACATTCTGTGTTTATACCCTTGTATTTTGTTTATATATAAAATGTATCATGCATTTAATGTATATATTTTATATAAAATATAAATTATATACTATGTAAATATGTATATTATATATTTCTTATTTAAGAGAAAAAAAGACACATATAACAAAGACAAAAAGCAAAACAGACAAACGACAAGAGTAAATGCACAACAGTAACATTACAGGTTTACAAAACAGGATGATAGAAACTTGACAATGGTTGCAATACTGCGTATTGTTATCTTCAAAATGGTTGTTTACATTAACAGATATAGACATGCAAAATTGATCTAATCATATGAGTATTAATTGTTCTTTCTCAATAACTAATACATTCAGCAGATGTTCATTTTAGTTATCTTACATATACATATATACAGATTTACATCTTTTCCCTCCCCTCTTTCCCCCTTTTCCCTTCCCAATTACTTTTGCTCTTTGAGCTGTTTTTTACCCTTACGTAGTATTTATTATAGATTTTGGATCATATATACCTTTTCCGTTTCTTACGCTAGGGAGACAATATGGTATTTACACATGTGGGTTTGATTTATCTCACTTATGAGTATGGTCTCAAGTCGTGACCATTTACTTATCAAAGTCTCAATGCAATCTTTCTTAATAGCTGAGTAGTACTCCATTGTATAAAAATACCACATCTTTTTTATCCATTCTTTGATTGATGGGCACTTGAGTTGTTTCTAAGATCTTGCTATTACAAATTGGGTTGCTATAAACATGGGTGCACAGATATCACTGTGGTATGATGTTTTCAATTCTTCTGGGAAAATGCCCAGAAGCAGAATAGCTGGGTCAAGTGGGATCTCTAATCCTAGCTCCTTGAGGAATCTCCACACTGACTTCCACAGTGGTTGCACCAGTCTACACTCCCACCAACAGTGGAGAAGAGTTCCTTTTTCCCCACAGCCTCTCCAGCATTTGTCGTTGGTTGATTTTTAATCTTGTCCATTCTTTCTGGAGTGAGATGGAATCTCAGTGTTGTTTTAATTATTTGCATTTCCTGAATGACCACTGATGTTGAACATTTTTTCATATATTCGTTTGCCATTTGTATTTCTTTCTCTGAGAAGTGTGTATTCATCTCAGATGCCCATTTTTGGATTGGGTCCTTGCATTTTAGGGGCCTGATTTCTTTTAATTCTTTATACATTTTTGATACAAGTCCTTTGTCTGATGGACAATTGGCTAAGATATTTTCCCAATTCGTGGGTTTTCTTTTCACTCTGTTGGAGATTTCCTTTGACATATAAAAACTTTTTAGTAAGATGAGATCCCAGTTGTTGATTCTGGAAAGTGTTTCCTGTGCAATTTGATTTTTGTTCATGAACTCTCTGCCTACTCCTATGTCATCAAGATTTTTACCTACTCTGTCTTCTAATAAGTTTAGTGTCTTTGTTTTAATATTCAGATCTTTGATCCATTTTGACTTTATTTTAGTGCATGGTGATAGACATGGATCTAGTTTTAGTTTATGGCATATAGAAAGCCAATTTTTCCAGCACCATTTGTTAAAGAGGCTATCTTTCTTCCACTGTACATGTTTGGCCCCTTTGTCAAAGATGAGGTGGCTAAATGTGTTTGTAGTTGTGGTTGTATCTTCTAATCTATTCCATTGATCTTCAAGTCTGTTTTGATTCCAGTACCATGCTGATTTTATCACAGCAGCTTTGTAGTATAGTTTCAAGTCAGGGATTGTGATGCCTCCTGCCTTCCCTTTGTGGCCCAGAATTGCCTTTGCTATTCTAGGTCTTTTCTGGTTCCAGATGAATTTCAGGAATGCTTTCTCTAGATCTGTGAGGTAGGCGAGTGGTATTTTGATTGGGATTGCATTGAATCTGTATAATAATTTTGGGAGAATGACCATTTTCACAATGTTTGTTCTTCCTATCTATGAACAGGGAATATCTTTCCATTTTCTGAAATCTTCTTCGATTTCCTTCTTTAGAGTAATGTAATTTTCACTGTATAGATCTTTTACTTCCTTTGTTAGATTAATTCCTAAGTATTTCATTTTTTTGGATATTATAGAGAAGGGTATGGTTTATCTCTCTCAGTGACTTTGTTGTTTGTGTACAGATATTATATATTTCTATAGTATGTATGTATATCATATACAGAATCCAAATACTTGGCCTCAGGGGGAGTTTATGTGAGTAAAACAAAACCTAGGGAAAGGCAGGAGGCTTACTTGAATAAGCCATGTCCACTCCCTAATGCTAACACTGGGCTCTCCATCACAGAACCAAATATGTTTAACAAACGTGAACTATATTTGCTGTGGAAGTTCTAAAAAGTGCTCACTCTTTTTACCCATTCCTGTTTAGCAAGGCATTTATCTAGCTTAAAAATAAACAAGTAAAAAGAAGACATAAAAAATATATAATTCTTTGACATTTTTTGATGGATAGTTGCTTAGAAATGTAGCAATTCCATCAGCAACACAAACAGATCTCATAATCCTCATTCATCATGCTAAAATCATGCTCTTTTTAAAATTACTACTGATTTGCACAAGAAAAACTAAGTACATTCTAAATTACAAGTAGTCCTAAGTTATAGAGTGTGATTTGAAAAATAAAAACATCTGAGTGTACAACTAACTTCTATTAAGGCAACTATCAGCGGCAGGGCTAAATGTGCATTTGGCAAAGAGGAAGCTTCTTTTTTAAAAAAACTACTCCTGAAAACCATTCTTACTCCTTAAAATATCTCAATTTGAAAAGCAGTATCAGTATAATTTTAAGAGACAACTATTCATTCAAGTGACTGTCGGGTATTTTATTGGTTATGTTTCTGAAGTGCTTTTCTATTAAGTAATTTGATAACAAATCTAAAACTATAACTGTGATACATAAAAATGATTTAAGGCAATGCTTTCTTTTAAATAAAATACTATTAGGGATAATACTAGTAACATTTTAAAAGCTATTATATTTATCACTATAATAACATTCTCTCTGTCTGTCTGTCTGTCTCTCTCTCTCTCACACAATTTGTTTTTGTGTGTGCTTGCCTATAGTTCAGTTTTTTCCCAGTATAAGTATAGTTGTTTTTATAATTGATTTTAGTTATTTGTCTTTGGATAAATGTAATATCTTGGTATTTCATTCATCTTTAAAATCAACGACAGGTACTTGACACTAAAGAAATCATCTGAACTGCACTTTTAAGGCAAATGGCAGCATTCTATACTAAAGGAAGGCTATCTTCTAAGGCTACTCTTGTGATTTTTGAGCACACAGTGATGGTGCTAAGAGGGAACTATTCACAAGATCATCACCATCACATGCCCTGGTTTATGCATATGTAGGGGTGGGGGGAGACCTAACATTTAGAACTCAGGGAAGTCCAGTGACTGGAGTTTGCAAAAGGAGTATGAACTTCACTTCCAAGCCCTCTATCATTTCATTGTTTTAAAAATCAAGATAAATTTAAAATCTGTGTGCATATGAAAGGCTTTAACTGGCCCAACTACCACCTGCCTGTGACAAGCAGCCATTTGAGGCTCATACTGCTCTAACACTGGAAGATGAAAGATTCAAAGTCCTGGAAGCTCTAGCATGTTCACATCCAGTTTCCAGCTACAGGATCACTTCCAGGAACCAGAAACCAGCCCTGTGGCACAGGCCTTCAGCCCAGGGCCTGCATTCAGGTAATACTATATGGGAAATCTCACTGCACTGCACCAAAGTGAAACTCAAAATGTGTAAAAGCTCTAGCATTCAACTACCCATCTCCAACATGCATAAAAGTCTGTAAGATGCATTTCTCAAGTACATCCACTATATTTTCATTTATTAATATATGAGAAAGTAAATACTTTTCCCAATTTTATCCTCTCAACCCAAATAAAATCAAGTTAACAAAGCATCACTCATCATCTCTTGCTTCCTGAGAAAAATCCTACCACTTGTCAACTGACAGCTGACACTACCAATCAGCATACCCCGGAAAAGGAATGTAACAATTGAAAGTTTGATTCCATATCTGTAAAATGGTCACTACCTTTGGAATTAAATTAAGCCATGATGGAAGGTTGTCACAGGTCTAGGAACATCATAAGTGCACAATAAATATTAACTAACATTTTTTTCCATTTCCTCTATGCCACCAAAAAGCTTCTACTTCAAACTATATACTAAATAGCATTCAAAAACCATTTTATGTGAATTTGGGCAAAACAATATTTATTATTTATGCTTTGTTTTGGTCCTAATAGGAAAATTAATTAGTATTCCCATTTTACTGAAATGTTAAATAACTTGCTCAAAATAATAGAGTAAGGAATCTGCAAACAGATTATCCAGGTGGTTTAACCTTAAAAATTCACATTTTTATCCCAGACTGACCCCAATTTACAATGGTTCAACTTCATGATTTACCAACTGTATTACATATGCAAATGCTATATACATTCAATAGAAATTATACTTGAAACTTTAAATTTGTGTATTTTCTCTGATTTGTGATAAGCAGTTTAATATTCTCTCACAGTGCTGAGCAGTAGCACCAAACCACAGTTCCTAGTTAACCACCTGTTCATGAGGATAAATAACCAAGAACTCTGTAGTATGTTGTGCTACTAAGCTATGATGCTTGCTAAACTGAGTGGATGAAATGCATTTTCAACTTAATGATATTTTGATTTATTGTAAGTTTATTGGGATATGACTCTAAGTCAATGAGCCCCTTCCTACTTTGAGACATCAGCAAACTGTAGTACATCATGCTCTTCCTCCCATTTTTGGAAATGAAAATTTTTTTTAAACTTAGCCACACTTGTTCCTTTAACACTGACTATAGATTATTTCCTGACAAAAGTATAACTGACAAAACTTATACATATTTAGAGTATACAATATTTTGTTATACGCATTCATGATGAAATGATTAAATTCCACTGTCTTATCATTTCACATTTTGTGAACACTTAAAATTTAATATATTAGCATTTTTCTCAATGCTCTATACTCATCATTTTATGCAAAAGATCACCAGAATTTATGTCTTACCACAAACTTTGTATCCTTTGACCAACATCTCCCAACCTATACTCTTAACTCTTAAATTCAATGTGACAATAATGTTTCCCCAACTCCATTTCTCTAATAATTAAAATCTGTTCTCCACCTCCAGAGTCTTATTGCTGTCAGGTGCCATAAATTTCACTTCTAATCACTTCTTTTCTACATGGGTGTCTTAGTTACATTTTTCTTGTTGCTGAGTCAGAATACCTGATGCCCAAAATTAGGGAAGGAAAGGTTTATTTCTTACAGTTCTTTGGGGTTTCAGTCCATACTCAGTTGGCTCCAAGGCAGCGTGGCATGGCAGGGCAGCCATTCATGGCAGCCACAAAATAACAAGGTGAACTGACAAGAGAGAAAGAAATGCCTTCTTCCCACCTTTACACTTATATTGGTTCCACCCCTGGGCAGGTGCAACACTCACATCGCCAATCCCAGCACTAGACAACAAACCAATCACAAACGTGAAACTCAGCCCCATGATTACATGAGGCTTAAATAGGGGCCATCTGACCACAGTATAACAATGGGGAAGTAGTATTCCACTATTATAAACCTTTAAATGGCTATTACAATCAGAATCAGGTTGTATTCTGATGAGGTATCAAGTTATCTCATAAACATCTCTTCTGAAACTGCTTTCTAAGCTCTCCAAAGAGCTGTGAGATTTGTTTTTTTAAAATAGTACATAGCATCCTTAAAGACAAGAACATCTTCAGAAGCATAATAATTGGCCACACTTCTAATAATAAAACTATGTAATAATGTATTCAAAGACATGGAAAGAGGGCTGGGAGTTTGGCTCAGTGACTTAAGCACCTGTCTGACAGGCGTGAGGTTGTGAGTTCAATCCCCGGTGCCGCAAAAAAAAAAAACAAAGACATGGAAAGGAAACACAAGATCATTGGTTCAGAGAGATACAATTTTTGGCATGGGGAGGTTGTTTCTTTTGAAGGAGTGGTTTTTTGAGACAGGGTCCCACTCTGTAGTCTAAGCTAGCCTTGAACTCACAGCAATCCTCCTGCCTCAGCCTCCCAAGTGCAGGGATTACAGGCATGTGCTACCAGGCCAGCCCGGGAGATACAATTTTAAACTTCAGAAATCAGTGACAAACAATGTATGCAACAATTTAATACAAACTCAGGAGAAAATTCTAATGACAGTAGTACCTTGATTCATGAACTTAATTTTTTGTATGATTCTTGTCACAAACTAAATTGGACAAGAACCAAATCAAATGTTCCCATTGCTCACCATTAAACTTAATCACTGAGTTTGATTTGGTTCTCGCCCAATTTGTTTTGCAACCAGAATCATGGAAAGAATTAAGTTCTTGAACCCAGGTACTACCATATCTTTATACCAAAATATAATTTTCCTGAAGAACCACAAAACTATTACTGAACATCACAGCAATCCCCCTCGTCCCCTACTGTAACAGCAATGTTAACTTTCCACTCAATTCTCAACTTGACCATCTCAGAACACTGCCATTACAGAGGATCCCTTTTCCCCATTCCTGATGCTCATCAGGAAGGAACCCTTCTTACCCTGTTCTGGGCTTCCAGTTGTTCCTTCACCCACTTCTCTCAAGTGCCACCCTTGCCCTCTGTGATTGGAAAGTTTGGGGAGGAACAAGCATCCTCAGCTCTGCTCTGCTATTCCTTCCTCCTGAGAGCAGGTTGCCCAACAGCAGAACAGGTCACCCTATCAGTAAGAACCCTGGACTTAATCCCTTTCTCTTCTTTTCCCAAATTGTTCAGAACCAAAGGAATAAAATAAAGGCCACTGACTTGAACTATCCAGAGAGCATCACCTGAGAGGATGCAAATAAAACTGAATTTTCAGAGTTATACAGCAGAGAACAAACACTGAAATAACAGCATAGTGGTTAGAAGTTTAAAAAAAATATGAAACTAGAGTGTAATGTTCAAAACCTCTACCAACCATAAAGCTGTAAGCAAATTTCTTAGCCTTCTTGGGCTTCAGTTTCTTCACCTTGTCATATCACAGAGATGCTTCACATGTGCCTTAAACAAAAAACTAGGAAGGTGGTCGTGTAGCTCAGTGGCTAGAGTACATGCTTTAACAAGCATGAGACTCTTGGTCAAGCCTCAGCACTAAAAAGAAATGAAAAAAAAAAGATATAAAACTAACAACTAACTTTACTTCTGAATATGTATCTAATATGGCAAATCATCAAAAACTTTCCATCTTGAAACATGGTAGCATGTAGGACTAAATCAAATGAAAATGATAATAGCTGACCATTTGAGATGGCATTAAATTTTCCATGTTTTCATGCTCCCCTATTTTTGTAATGAAGGTATTATCTCAGTACCTAAAAGGAAATGGTGTTAGTAATGTCATGGTTATGACCAAAACCAAATTCATCAAAACTTTTCAAATATGAATTCCTTTCTTCAGATATATCAGTCCTCTTCTTACACACTCCATGAACCACAGCCTCCAACTGACTTTTAAGCAGCTTGATGTACAAAGAAGGGAGGGGTCCACTGTTTGGTGTTTTATTAAACCAGTGTTTTCCATGCAAGTTTTTTTCTCATCAACATTTTAATAAATTAACTTTTTTATGGGTGACTAAAATGGCAGAGTAGCAATCACCAGCAAAATTCAGGCTCTCTGAGACTCAGGAACCAAACACCTGGAAAATAAAAACTTAGGAGAAAAAAGAAGTAGATCACTGGAAATATGGCACACACTGACAAGAAGATGAGAAGTTACAGAAGAGTTGGAGAAATGGACCACAATGCAGAGAAAAGAATGAAGCAGTTTGGAAGCTCACCCCACCTCCCAAGAAGGGGAACCTGTTTTCAAGGACACGAGGATCCTTTATCTCACTTTTCTCTCCTCTTCCTCTTCCATTGTTTAATTTTTCAAAATTTCCTTTTTTCATTTTACTGCTTCCCATTTCCCCATATCTTTACTAATACAACCATTAAGCTTTATTAATCTTTAGATAATTAACTCTATGTCATTAATATTGAATTGTTTTCTTATTAGTTGAGGTACAGTTTTATCATTTAGTAGATATTTGGTTTCTCTTAGTATTTACGCTAAAAGCAATTACATGGTACATCTATTTTGTATGGTTAAGGGTGGTACATTATTGATTCTTGTGCTGCATCAATATCCAGTTTGTTTTGGACAATATTATTGTTGCTCATTTACCTGATATTACCAGGGTGACAAAGCTGTCAGTTTTTTATATCTGTTCGTGATAATCAGTTTTTTACATATGTTAACATCTGTATTCCCTCTGAATTATTAACAATACTGTGGTCCATTTCTGGAGAATTGAGTACTGGATTAATTATCTGCATCTTCTGCTCACAAATTAACCAATGGTCATATCTTGGGACAGAGTAAAAGGCTTATACTTAAGCCACACCTAGAGTACATAACTGAAAAGCAGATGTTAACTAAAGAGACCGCCACATTAGCAACAAAGTCTTTTCACTATATGTACCTGAAAAAACAGAATATAAAACAAAGACAATAGAAACATGAGAAAAACAAAACAACAAAATGGCTCCAACAACTCCCATCTCCCTCAAAGCAGATCCATGGTGCACTGAAGGGGAGGAAAGCAAATGCCATAAAGCTGAATCACTCAAAAGGATAATAAAGCAGATTTTTAAAAAAATCAATAGGCTGAAAGAAAATATAATTAAACAGATAATATGTGTAATAAAATAATCAGGCAGCTTACAGAAGACACTAATAAAAAAACTAGCTGAGCTGAACAAAATAATGCAAAACATGAATGACCATCTTAGAAAAGAATTAGAGTCCGTGAAAAGGTTCTGAACCAAAATCCAGGCGATTAAAACTTCTACTGAAAGTCTGTTTTGAAAGTATGGGCAGGATAAGTAACTAGTGTGAGGACAGTATGTCAGAATTAAAAGACAGGTCTGCTATCAGAGATCAATTATTCAGAAATACCTTAAAAACAGTAAGAAAATGTGAAAAATGGACCCAACAGCATCTAGATGATGCAAAGACTAAAATTAACTGGATTTAGTGAAATTTCAGAAAATAGCGCAAATGGCATAAAACACTTTTTACAAAAACAACAGCAGAAAACGTTCAAAACTATATGGGAAGAATAAAGCATACAGATAAATGAGGTATAGAGAACCCCAAATAGCCACAATCAAAACAGAACATCTCCACAACACATCATAGTCAAAATTCCATAAGTTCAAACAAGGGCAAAATCTTAAAAGCTATTAGAGAAAAGTAATGAATCATCTATAAAGTTAAACCCATTAGTATTACAGTAGACTTATTAACACAAACCTTACAGACCAGGAGAGCTTCAAGTGTTTTAAGCCCCAAAAGGGCACAACTTTCAACCCAGAGTTATATATCCTGAAAAACGTCTTGCAAAATTAATGAAAAAGTGATTTCCATGACAATGAGCACCTTAAAAAATTCATGGCCACCAAACCAGCACTACAAAAAATTCTCACGAATATCCTAGAAAGAGACAATGAAGCCAACAAGGCCAAAATGCCTAATAAAATGAACACACAAGGCAAGGTGAGCAGTTATGCAAGCAAAAGAGAAAAAAACTGGCATCAAGAAAAAATGGAATGACAGGAATAAGTCAATATCTTTCAGTAATAACTCTCAATGTGAATGGTCTCAATTCCCCAATCAAGATACAGATTGGCAGAATGGACCAAGAAACAAAACTCAATGACATGCTACATATAAGAAACATACTTTCACAGATTAAAAATCAAAGACTGGAAAAACAATATTCCATGCAAAAGGAGCCCAGAGAAGAAGCAAGAGTAGCTATCCTAATTTTAGACAAAGAGAACTCTAGGCCAAAACTGATCAAGAAAGGCAAGGATGGTTACTATAAATTAGTTAATGGAACAATTCAGCAGGAAGAAATAACAATTATAAACATATGTGAACCACACACTGTCATGAAAAATAATGGATTTTAAAGAGTACAAATGGGTGTGATAGTCAGCTATCATCTTAGAAGGTAAGTAGGCATATCTCCAGTACTTATTAATGAGAGAGACAAACAGATTTTGACCTACTAGACTCCTTAAAAAAAGAATATTTTTGAATTCTGAGATGCTTTTTCCTAAACAGTACTTTCTGTTAATAACATACATGACATTGTTCTGTGCATTTTCTCCACATCTACTACTCTAAGGAGATCCTGAAAGGACTCAAGGTGACACATATCAAATATATAATGCAGTATAGAACATAGCAAATTCTCAATAATCAATATTTGACATTATGCAACATATAATCACAGTTAACAGTACCTGCATACATATAGGCTAGGTCAGGGATCTTGTTCCTGGAACAGTACCTACTACAGGTTAAGCTCTCAAAACATAGTTGTCTAGTAAATGCAAAACAAAAGCTTATATAATTACTTAACACTGTATACAGCTGAAAAGATGGCAGCTGCTCTCATGTTCCCTTTTTTTTTTTTGTACTGGGAATTGAACTCAGGACCTTGTGCTTGCCAGGCAGGCACTGTGCCACTGAGCTATATCCCTGGTGTCATGCTCCTTCCAATACATTTTCATTCAAACTGGAATTGAGTGCCCTGTCTCATCAGCCAGTGAGCAAATGTTGTAGGGAGCCTTTGAAGCTGGACAATGACCCACACACGATCTTACCAAAGTAACAAAGAGCACCTGCGTCAACCATGTGCAAAGGCTGCTACAGCCCAGAAAAACAGGAGGCTCCTAAACAATCCAGGCCTGGGTTGCTAGGCAGAGGGGCTGAAATTGACATCATCCTTTCCAGTATATAAGTAAACAGGCAGCATTGGTTGAGCAGTTGCTTTCCTCCCATCAGGAGGATAAGCGCTCCACCTGACTCCAGCTTTGTCTCTCTTTATTTTTCTCATCCTCTCACAGTCCTTCACCCCAAGAACCTCAGGAGCCGCATGGGTCATGGCAAAATGTTATATTCCCTCCTGTGTCCATGAAGAAATAAAATCTTAGCGAAGATACTAACACCCTTGGATTCCTTCTCCTTCCTAACAGCACAAGAGCCCAGTAAAAAACAGAACTCATTTCTTTCCTAAGGGGCCATGTGCCTCAAAGGTAGCCATCCAACTCCAAACTGAAAAGATTATTTTTACTTTGTTAGTACTTGTAATTATTTTTGGAAGGGGTATTTAACCAGACAGTAACAGAACTCTCCTAGGGAAAGAGTGTTTTGGAAAAACGTTCCTGACTTCTAAGAAAAAGCAACTAGAAAGAAAGACTACAAGAAAAAAATGGTCTTTCTTCTTCCTCTGGATATTGTCATGTCTGGATAAGATACCTACAAAACCTGCAGCCATCTTAATATGCATTAACAAGTATAAAAGAGGTAGAAAGGTGGACTGCTTCATTTAGCCAATTCAGCGCTACCTCAACTCATACCCCGTTTCCCTGAAAATAATACATAACCAGAAAATAAGAGGCCTTGAAAACTAGAGATCAAAAATGCCTGTCATCACTATTCTCTTGCTCTGTGGCTACTCTATAAGGCAGATAGGGCAAGAATAGGCTGATTGAGGCTAGCATTCTTGATTTCTAGTTTTTAAGGTTATTTTCCACCTAGGTCTTATTTTCAGTGAAACATGGAATAGTAACAAATTGACCTTTGTATCAAAATGGCATTGAAAGCAACGAAGAAAGTCTCTGTACTTCCCAAAGCAGAAGCCAAAGCAAAGGTTTAGGACAACAAAACAATGTCAAAAGGCAACCACAACCACAAAAGAAGAGGTGGAACAGCAGCAGGGAGAGTCAACTGCCTTCTAGTGGCCCAGGACACTAGGCTCCAGAGACAGCTCAAATATCCTCAGAAGAGCACCCTCACATGAAACCAGACATTGACCGCAATGTCTTCATCAAGTTCCCCAGACTGCTGAGCTATCATGAAGAAGACAAAATGGTGGATATCAAGAACAGGAAGCACAAGATCACAGAGACTGTAAAATAGCTCAATGGCACTGCTATATTCAGTGTCAACACGCTGATCAAATCTGATGAAGAGAAGAGGACATATATTCTACTAGTATGTTTATGGTGCTTTGAGTATTGCTAACAACATTGGAATCATCTAAACTGAGTCCATCTGGATAACTCTAAATATGTATTTTTCAAATATGTATAATTTGCATATATAAACTGTTGTTGGTATGAAGTATTTAGAAACAACAGTCTCTTACTTGAAGCCTCAAGAATTCCAAAGGGTCTGCTGCCCAGAGGGGAAAGGTGCCATAATAAGGCTTAGGTTTCTCTGACTCCTCAGCTTGTTCTCTTGTCTGATACATTCCCTGGTTCTCAAAAGGTATGGTAGGAGCCCAAACCGGACGTCAATTGAAAATAAAGTAGTGGATTTGTGACATGTACCCTCTAGATAGTTGGCACACATACTTTAATTTAAACCTATAAGCCAGCAATTGCGTTCAAATGTCACGTTCCCCATCTAAACTACAGAAAGTCAGATCACATTAAAGTTGAAGACAAGCCAGGTGTGGTGGCGCACGCCTTTAATCCCAGGCTGAGGTAGGAGGAGCATTGTGAGTTCGAGGCCAGCTTGGGCTACAACGCGAGCACAAGGCCGGCCTGAGCTACACAGTGCGACCCTGCCTCAAAAAACCAGGGCCGGGAGTTTGGCTCAGTGACTGAAGCGCCTGTCTGACAGGTGCGAGGTTGTGAGTTCAATCCCTGGTGCCGCAAAAAACAAAAAAATAAAGTTGAAGACAATTTTGTTTCAAAGACAAGCCCTCTCCTGTGAGTCAGCAACATTTGTGGACTGTAGGAGAGGAGAACAAGAAGTCAGTAAAAACCTAAGACCGCGTGTGGGTCGGTGCCATGTGAGGGCTGATTGAGGGTGAGCTAGATGCCAGCCCTCTCCTGTGAGTCAGTGCCATTTGCAGACTGTGGGAGAGGAAAACAAGAAGTCAACAAGAAGCTAAGACCTCCTGTGAGTCGGCGCCACACATGGGCTGATGGGGAGAGCCAGACGCCAGTCCCTTCTGGCATGGAGGTAGGGAGACAAGAAGAGCCAACATTCTATCCCTCCTCCCGTGGGCAACTAGCTGATCTGGAGAGATATGGGTTGTGATGATAGCTAATGAGGTGAAATACAGCTTTATGCTTGTAGTGTTTAGTGTTTCACTGACTTTGCAGGCCTGAAGTCAGTAGTCTGGTCATCTATTTGGAGGATGACAGTGCGCAGTGTAGCTACACTATGAGGCTACACTATGAGGGATCTCCTTCTGAAGGTGGTAGCCATTGTTAATTCCCTATTGTCTTATTTTGAAGTATCATTCTCACTGTTTTGTTTAGTTGGGTTTTATTGTTTTATCTTGTTTGATTTTATTATATCTGATGGCGTGGGCAGCTATTTCAAAGATAACAAGATATATTATGGTAGCCATTTTGGATTTACTATTATCTTGTTTTTTAAAGTCCTGCATTGCATTCATTGTTTTGTTTTTAGTAGTTTTGTTCTGTTCTGTTTTGTTTGATTTTACTATGTCTGATGGTATGGGCAGCTATTTTGATGACGACAAGAGGCATTATGGTAACCATTGTTGATTTCCTATTATCTTGTTTTGAAATCCTGGGTCACACTATCTTGTTTTGATTGGCTTTATTCTGTTTTATTTTGCTTGGTTTTATTCTCTTTAAAGTAAAATTTAAAAAAACACAAAGCAACAGCATAAAATGTTTTGATTAAAAAGAAAGATAAAAAGTTGAAATCTCAATCTTTTGAGGTCACTTATTCAAATTCTCCTAGCCTGCATCTCTTCAACTACAAGGTACACACGCTGAGAAGCTAATGGCAGAATCAGTAATAATGCATGTAGGTCCTAAGTGTGTGCATAGCAAGCATTTAATGATTAATAAATAATCAGCAAATAGCATTCTTCAATGTAACTACATAGCACTAGAAAAAATCTAGGAGCACTGAAATATATGAGTGTTTTAACATAAATTGTATTGTCATAATCAATAAGTCATAGTTTCCATTCAGTGAGGAATTCTCTTAATGTTTATAAACCATCAAAATGAAAAATAACCCTTAATAATCTATAATCTTATTTATCTTCTCAGATGACAGGAAATTATTGAACTATACTGATGTTTCCTGAATGGGAGAGTGAAGATGAAAAATGAATGTGCACTGAAAAGTATCCAACTGACTTTTAAACAGCTTTGAAATGTTAATAGGATAGCCGCCCTGCATATCAAGGTACAGGTTTTATAAGCCACTAAGTTATTAGTCACTGAATGATTTTAAATTCTGCTATTAATCCCCTTGTCTCCATTAACTATCATTTCACATTCCGAACACCGTAGCAATTGGCCATTTGAGCAAAATAAGTACAGAAAAGTCTGCCTCTGCAAACCACAAATCCAAAGTACCAACCTTTCTTTTCTTCCTATCCCTTTCCCTCTGCATCCACAGGGCGCAACAGACATGCTAGCATGGTCTTCTAGAGGGTACAGGGTGAAGGGGACCACTACAAATTGCTACTATTTCATCACGAGATACAACTATTGCTTGTTATGCCTATCTGTGACCTTGGGATCTGCACATATACCATCATCACCAACACTAACATTTACTGAGTTCTTACTACATACTAAACAACTGAACAACTAAAGTGGAAATCTAGAATTCTGTAAGACCATGTGGTTGGTAAGTGATAAGCAGCCAGAATTCAAACCAAGGCAGACTGAAACTTTGAACTACTACACAAAGCCCTTGACAAAAACTAACGATTCAAAACTAAAGTCTCCTAGAGATTCCTATGGTCACTTCAATATAGCCACAGTCATGAGGAAAAAAAAAACATATCTTTCAAACTGTTATAAGAAAACAAGTAGATGAACAAGTTCAGCACCGAGAATGCCTGCAGCCAAGAGCTAATATTATACAGAGTACAGACTGAGAGCAAAACAATGATCTTAATGAAAAACAAGTCAAATTCCTTACCCAAAGCACTGATTGATGGGGGTTGGGGGGAACCTGAATTTACTACCACTCCACCAGGAGGTTGGCATCCTGGTAAATGTTCCCATGGGGAAGCTTCCAATAAAAAACTTCTTCAGAAGAGGTCCAGGCTTCCTGTATCATATCTCTTTCTGTATCATTTTTCTCAATTTTCAGGGTGTTTTGTTTTGTTTTGTTTTGTTTTTTGGTACCAGGGATCAAACTCATGACCTCATGCTAACCAGGTGGGCACTTATGCCACTGAGCTAAATCTCCAGCCCAAGACCCCTACTTTCTATTGGCATCAAATACTCTAAGGTACAGTTGCAGGAATTTCATTTATTCTAGAAGGTCTGGAGAGACGTGGGAGACAGTTCTTCACACTCAAAAACATTAATTGAATATTTACTATGAGTATGGCACTGTGTTCTACCATTTAGTGTGTGCTATGCCAGGCCCAATATTAAATGCAATATCTATATGACGTTGAGCACATTATACTTTTTGAAAGATAAAATTATTAAATATCCAATGTAAGCCTTAGGAAACTTGCTTTTCTAGGTTTTATCATAGATTCTTAAACTATTTTTTATAATCAAAGATACTGTGGTTTTCAGACTAAATATTCAAGGCTGCATATTGAATTTTGAATATCTATTGAAATAAGTTCATAAGGAGAAAAAACTGAATTCATAGAAATTCAGGTGTGATATGGAACTTAATATGTAAATCACAAAATTCTTCAAAAATCAAAATTAAGTTGAAGACCTTGATGTATGTTCATATTGGATCAATATTTTTCATTCCATGTGTTGTTACAGGATTTATATTGATAATGATATAATACATTCTTTCCTTAAATATTTAAAATTTATATTCATCTAAGCTTGCAAATATTGACTTAACTCAGAGAAAATGAAGTACAAACAATAACAGCATGACAATCTGACAAGGTCATATTTTTAATTCCTTTAATTTTGTGATCTGAAAGTCTTAGTAACATAATTACCCCAATATAGAAAATATTTGGAAGACTTTCAACAACTGATAAATTTCAGTCCTTTCATCTACTAGAATATTAATCCATTAAAATATGAATCCTCAGCAACATGAGAAAACCATAGAAAATTAATCCCCAAATTATTTGCTGCTATGAATTTACAAAGAAATTTCTTAATTATCACAGAAAGTCCCAACTGCATTTCATGCCCTCAGATAAGTAGTGTATATATGCACACACATATAAATCTGTCCAATCTCATTTTAAAAACAAGGATAAAATTCCCAAGGTTATAGGATTAGTAAATCCATACATCCTGGTCTTCAAAGCCTCATTTGCTTTCCTTTTCTGTGTGTATATGGACATAATAGAAGTACTTTAATATGTTTAAAATAACTACTGTGTAGCCAGGTGTGGTGGTGCACACCTGTAATCCCAGCACTCCGGAGGCTGAGGTAGAAGGATCAATGCAAGTTCGAGATCAGTCTGGGCTACAAAGTGAGCTCAAGGCCAGCCTGAACTGCACAGTGAGACCTTGTCTCAAAAAGACAAAAAATAAAATAAAATAACTACTATGGAGCAAAAACACCAAGAAGGAAAAGAAATAGAGAAACAAATATGACATGAAATATAAATGCATAAATACTGAAAAGAAAAATGTTCTGCCTGTAGATCAACATGATTCCATCTGTAGGTAAATGAAGAATAAAAATCTTCATTTATAGGATATTCCTTTGTTCTAAAATAGTTGAATAACTAATAAATGCCACTGAAATCAACACTTTGATTTGACAGCCCAGTAAGTCATACTAGTGTTGTAGGAAAATTTCCAAATCAAACTGAAAGGAAGATTCTTTGCAACAAGAAGGCAGTTTCATCTTTATGCTGGCGGACTGTAGTGGGATCATTCCCAAAGGCAACAGCCCTGAGTTTACAAAGAATTTAGTTTATGTAGCATTGAGAAGTGGGAAATACAAAGCAAGTAACAAAACATTACATAACTGGTTACGTACATGAATTGAGTCATATACTGACAGGCAGGCTAGTCTTAAACAGATTTTTTGAAACAAAGGATTTGTTTATCACGATATAGAGACATTCCAGGAACAAGGGCAGGAGACCCTTACAGGGTGAGCATAGTTAAAGATGTCTTTGACTAGCCCAGGGTGCCTTAAGGTATAGAAAATTATTCTGACTCAGTGCTTATCAGAGGTATGCAGCTGGGCTTTAGACACTGTCAAAGTCAATTGAATTCAGCAGAAGCAGCAGAAACTTGGTCAGAGACCTCTAATTGCTTTCTAATTCATATCATGAAATGCCTATAAGTTTGCTATTTTATAAATCTGTTCTCAAATTATAACTGTGCCCCAACACTAGCACTAATCAGTATTTAAGTGGCTTAGAAGCTACAAATGCAGCATTCTGCAAGGTTCTAAAGTAATGGTTTTGTGCACCAAATAAACATCTGACTTGTAGGTTTCCGAATTTTCAAAAATGATTGTAGAGTTAGGAGTAAGCTGAGCCTATATTATTTCATTTTTCAAATTTAAAATTCATCATAATTATCTCTGTCTAGCCTATTTAGCTTTTAGTTTTATTCATCCAAAAAGATCTACAAGGACAACAATTATGGTCATTCTAAAGCAAATTTTGTTACCTAAAGGATATTTTAAAACTAAAAGAAGGCAGTTGAGCCTGATGAAGGTTTTATCAGGATGGGATTAATAATGACAAACAGTGGAATCTAAAACTAGGTTAAAGGACCAAAGAGTGAGATCTGGCAAAATGCTAACATATAAACACCCCCAGAACCTCGTCCCTGTCTGGAGCTTATAAATTGTAATCTCAGGGAAAAGTTACTGGAATTCTCAGGTAAATTCCAATCTACCACTTCCAATGCAAGCCACTGTGAGAAAAAAGAGACAGAAGACATATCTGCAATTGTGGGGAGCCAAGGGGGTCCAAAGTTCAGGCAGAACAAAGGTCATGAACCAGGACCAAATGTGGAGGAGGGAGTTGCTCAGGGTTGAGTGATACGAGAATGCCCTGAACTTCTTGAATACAGTGAGGTAGGCCAGGTAGAGAGAACAATGGCAGCTCTGCAATATGCAGAGAGAGGTATACAGCAGAAGCACTGGATTCCAGTAACAGGTAGCCTCTAAATTTGGAGGACTCTGCATCACACAGTCTGAGGAAGTATCTGGTGTTTTGGGTCCACTGCTTCAGCTCTGATGCTTGCCTTGTTTGTCCTGGAACATCACTGCCTCTTTCTCAAAGCTCCCTCTCAGGCTGATAGGGTTTGGAGTCTCTTGGCCTACCTCATACTTAGTAGGACAGAGCCGTAGGCAGAACTGCACACAGATCTGTTACTCTGCTTCAAAGGCTACACAATGGCACCTTGTCTAGATCCATTTGTTTCGCTTAAAGTCAATCGAAAGGGTTGAGCATCTCCCTAGTCAGCTCTGTGTCTTTCAGTACACAGGGGCAGAACAAAGGTGAACCAAACTGGAGTCAAATTATCTTCTTTCAGCAGGTGTTGACTCAGTGGTCCTCCAAAGTGAGATGATAGTTTAGTTTTAATTAATGGGTTACCATATCATAAGAAAAATCTGCTTATTCAAGCACTGACTTTTAGATGTCTGGGTAATTGACTGGATCTCAGACACTGAAGCTTGATGAACCAGAGGAACAACCATTTCCAGCATAGTCATTTTAAGAAGAAAGCATACTGTTAAGTGAAATAAATCAAGCACACAAGTTTAAATACCACATAATTTCTCTTATATGAGAAACCCAAAATATAAATAAAAGACAGATAACAGAAAGTGAGAAGGTGAAGTTATCTTAAAGGGTAAGGGCATCGACAGATGGAAGGAAAGGAGAAGAGAGAAAGGGGTGAAAAAAGGAATTAACATTCATTCTGTATATGTACCAACTCCACAAGGAATGTAAACATTATGTATTGCAAATAAGTACTAATAAAAAAATCTTAAAATACAAATAAATAAATAAATAGCATTTCACTAAATCTTGCAAATACCAACTACTGTATTTTTGTCCTTAAAGATTTTCAAATGATGTTGGGGGGAAAGAATTCAAGATGCTTTAACCTGGGATTCTTGGCTCACTGCTGAATCCAAAAAGAGAGCCACCAGTTTTCATTCATAGAGCAGATGCTCACCTACCCTAAGCTGACTCACCTAAGATGAGGAACACATCCTTCACTCCATTCCCTTTCCCCTGCTCAAAAACTGAAAAGCCTTGCAAAATTCCCAATGTCTATTCCAAACTTCTAGATATATTTGTTCCCCAAGATGCCTTTGCTATGAGAACACATCTCATTCCAAGAACTATATTTCTCACATTGATTTTGCAAATATATTCAATGAATATCTTTATTTTTAAAGTTCATCTGGAAGAATATATTCATCAGAAAGAAAAAAAATTGCAAAAAGTAGTGCACTGAATTTAGGTGTCCCTACTACATATAAGATGGAATATAAAGTTGTGTTAAAGCAATATGAAACATTCTAACAAAAAGGCTTTAAAATGCACATATATATTAACTGCTAAAATCAATGAGATAATAAATGGATTGGGACAAGTAACAACTTGGAAAAAATAAATAAAGCCAGGATAAATGTCAGATGGATTAAGTGGGTACATCCTAAAATGGAGAAAAATTTTATAAGAGTTTGGTAAAATATTGATAGGAAGATACATATACAAATGTAAAAACCTCCACACCATAAATCCAGTCAAAGGAAAATTACAAGCTACAAAAAGTAATCACATAAGATTCACTAAAGGTAAGTAATTGTATCATGCAAGTGCTCCTAAATATTAAGAAGAAAAAGTGGAATTACCATTGGAAAACAAAGCAAAGAGTGTATTAAGTAGAAAAGTCACAACTCAGCAAAACATGCAAACAGAGAAAAAGTTCAACCTCACTACTAAAGTACAAAGCTACAAAAATAGACCAATAAATTATTTTCTAACCTATCTGGCAAGTAGGGAAAAGATGAACTTAATAAATGGTACCTAATGTATTGGGAAATGAGCATCATTTTACATGACTGAGAAGGCCCATCAGTATGGTCTTTTCTGCCAAATACATTCAAAAGACTTTAAAATATTCCTACTTTGATTCCTCTATACTGTAAATTTTTCTTAACAAAAGAATTTAACAATTTTTCAAAGGTATGTGCATATCAGTATTTCCTATAACATTTGTAATGGTAGTAAATTGGGGACAACATAAATGTTCATGAGTAGAAGAATCAAAATAATAGCATAGTGCAAAGGCATTATATATGCCAATGGTTAACTAGACTTATTTATACCCACAAAACATGTCTATAATATAATGTTGAAGGAGAAAAGAAAGTTAATATGTATAGTATTTTTAAACTACAGGGCACTGATCTCTTTAGGATTATTTATCTAGAGTTTTTTCTCTATTGTTTTGACTATTTTCTGAAAGTTTTTCCAAAGAATGTTCTTTGCAAGTGACAAAATAAAAAAGATAAATGAAAAATACTGTTTGAAATAGTCAAAAACAAGATGTGCCCACAGTTTCTCTAATGGGTATCCTACTTATTAACCATCTTCAGAAATAATAAATGATGTTAGAGTGAAATTAAGAAGTTTCTGAGTTGCCAGGAATAATCCTTACACATGCACCAAATTATTCAATATACAATGAAAGTACTTTCACATTCAGGTAACACAATCATGGTTCAGAGACTTGTCAAATGAATAAATAATAAAGGTAAAACAAAGAATGAAATTACTGAAATAAAGTTGCTTTCTGAAAAGGACATGATTCAATGGTTTGTTTCAAAAATCAGTGAAATGGTAGAAAAATTACTAGACAATTTATGGGAAAAGCTCAGATCACATCCCAGTTTTATGGCAGACTAGTTAGCAGAATTTAGCAAGCCCATCTCTCTGAATCTTCATTTCCTCCCTGAAGAAATATTAACTCTAAAAAGCACTAGGGGATCACACCTGGTGCAAATGCAAAATTGTGCTAATGAGGATAAGCTTTAAAGAGAATGCCCAATTCTTACAAATCTCAGTGTCTCTACCATCACAGCAAAATACATTGAGGTCTTATGCAAAGGTGATCAAAATATGGTCTGTTCAAAAAAAGCTTTGTTATGGCAAAAGCAAGAAATTCAGTAAAAGATACACTGTCATGGACCCTACTCAAAATACCCTTGCGTCAAGCTCTTTTGTACCATCTTTCTTGCCACTTACTAAAGCAGTTCCTAAGTCCTCTGGTGAGTAGCTTTATGGACTATTATTTAAAAAATACGGTGCATGCTGCTGCCAGGTGCCATCCAAAGGCAAGGCAGGCTTGTAAAAAACAGTGCACTGCATCGTCATCCACTTTATTCACTGGATCTGGCACTGTGCAACCTCTGGCTCTTCCTCGAAGTCAAAGGACCATAAAAGGTAAGCATTTTAAATCAGTTGAAGACATGGAGGCAGCCACAACAGCAATGAAGAAAGAGACCTTCCGAAACTGCTTCAGAAAGTGAGAAGGTAGTGCATCTGAAACAAAGGAGAGTATTTTGGAGGAAACTAATGGCAATGTGTTTTTTATTGTAATTATTTTTTTAAATTTAAATAATCATGGTAATTTTTGATCACACCTTGTACACGTATAGTCAAATACAGTACAAATGCTAGCAAGGCCTGTAACAAGTCCCCGAGGTCCATGCCACGTGATGATGATACTGTACTTGAAACAGGCCACAGTGATCTCAAGTTGAGTGCTGCTAGGCAACAGATGAGGTTTCCACGCCTCCCCCAAAGGGAAATGCATAAACACAGCTCTCACTATGTTTTCAGACCCCAGTACCATCCAGGCTGAGACTGAACTTGGCATTGAATCAAGCCCACTCTCCCAGCAGCCCCATCTCCATTATTAACAAATCGATGTATGGCATCTCAGTGGAAATGACCGCTGACTCACTAAGCATCATTTGCCTTTCCACCCTGTCCAACAGAAATATCCATGACAATACCTAAAAGCTACACAGATACAACAGCTTTGGAAATTAATAATATCAGTTAAGGACTTATCACTCACTGAGCAATTACCCTAGCTTTTGCCTGGATGGTTCTAGCCCTGCTTCCTTCTCCCATTCATAGGAGAGAAGCACTTACGACCTACTCACTTCTTAAAGGCTCTACTTCTTACAATGGCAGCATCTGAATTCTGGAAAGGACCCCATTCAATCCATAATACCTTCAACATGCAGGACAGACTTAAGTAAATAATTGGAACCAACAGATCCAAACACTGTATGTTGTCACTTTCAGGTATGGTTAAATTTTTTTTTTCAGTACCAGGAATTGAACTCACAACCTCGCATTTGCCAGGCTGTGCCACTGAGCTATATCCTGGCCTCAAATTTTCCTAAAAGTCAAAAGCAGAGAGTAAAGGACAGATACCAGGGATCAGTGGGTAGGGGGACAGGTAATGTTATTCAAAGGTCATAAATGTATAAATATGTCATAAAATGAGTAAGTTCTTAAGATCTAATGCACAGTATTTAATAAGACTATGCTACGTTTGAAATTTACTTTAAAAAGTAGATCTTACATGATTTCACCATACACACACACAAGTAACTACAGTATTGGGTGAGGTAATCAACATGCTAATTATCTTGATTATGGTAATCATTTCACAATCTATATACCCATCAAAACGTCACAACATATATCTCAAATATATGTTTCTTTTTCAATTACACCTTAATAAAGTGGAAAAAAACTTAAAATGATGCCATTCCCAAAAATCATGTCCATCCAACCAAATGTTCTAAAACAACCCAAGAAGCATATGCTATTCAGCACTTCCGGTTCAACCACTATATTGTTCAAGTATTTTTCATAAGAAATCACACTGTATATGCATCCCAGCATCTCATTTTATACAATGGAATATACAGTGCTTCAATTAAGGAAAATGCACACACACACCCATGGGGAAAACAGTCACTCATCAACCCGCATTAGCATAAAGTCTTGGACATTCCCACTTGTTATTATTGTCAATAAACTGACAATATTGAATCAGCAAACTCAATAAAGATGATACCTGTTTTTGTCCTTGGCTAGATGGTTAACAGAAAGAACTTAGCTACTCTGTACATATTTTAATCCATTACTCTGACAAAAATAATTCCAAAAGGCACACGTTTGCAACTGGAGAAAATGTGTCCATAAGCATGAATTCTTCCTTAATTCTGATCAGCCAACTAGCATCAGCCCACCCTGGACAAAAGGATAGCCTAGAGTTACATGGACTTCACCTAGAACAAATCTGAATCCTTACACTCTCTAATATGCCTTAACTATTTTCTGAGATCCCGTCTAAGGTGAAAAAAAGGCAATAGTAACACGCTACTATCATTTTGTAATTATGAGCAGAGGTGAAAAGAATGAAAAAATTTTTAGACTACAGGGATTCTAGTAGCAACTGTCTTATGCTGCCATAAAAAAATAAATACAGTACTCAAGACTAGGTCATTTATAAAGAATATGACTTTAATTTCTCACAATTCTAGAGGCTAGAAAGTCCAAAGTCAAGGTGCCAGCATCTAGTGAGGGCTTCCTTACTTCATCCTCACCTGGCAGAAGATGAAAGGATAAGGGAAGACAAAGGAAAGCAGGATGAGGCTTCTTTCGAAAGACACCCAAACCCAATCAACACAGTGCAGCCTTCACAACTTAAGCACCATGTAAAGGCCTCACTTCTTAATACCATTACACTGGCAACACTGAACTGTGGACCCATTCAAATAATATTAAATGGTCTAGAATAGCAAAAGCAATTCTGGGCAACAAAGCCAAGCCAGGAGGCGTCACAATCCCTGACCTGAAATTATAGTACAAAGATACAGTCATAATATCAACACGGTATTGGGAAAAAAAAAACAGACCTGAGGATCAATGGAACCGAACAGAAGGTGTACACACAACTACAAAGACACTCGGCCACCTTATCTTTGACAAAGGGGCTAAACATGTTCAATGGAAGACAGATAATCTCTTCAATAAATGGTGCTGGAAAAACTGACTTTCCATATGCCAAAGACTGAAACCAGACACATGTCTATCACCATGCACTAAAGTCCAAATGGATAAAAGATTTAAACATTACAACAGAAACACTAAATTTACTGGAGAAGAAAATAGGTAGAAATAATACATGTAGGCAGAGACTCCATGAACAAAACCCAGACTGCAAGGGAAATACTACAAAGAATCAACAAATGGGATCTCACCTTATGAAAAAGCTTTTACAAACAAAAAAAACCACCAACAGGGTGGAAAAAATTATAGCCAGTTGTCCCTCAGACAAAGGATTTATATCTAGGACATACAAAGAATTGAAAAAAATTAGATCCCCCAAATTCAAACACCCAATCCAAAAATGGGCATCTGAGATGAATACACACTTCTCAGATGAAGAAATACAAATGGCAAAAAAAAAAAAAAAAGTACATTAAAAAATGTTTAAGGTGACTGGTCATTCAATAGATGCAAATTAAAACAATACTGAAAATCCATCTCACTCCAGAAAGAATGGCTGTCATCAAGAAATCAACCAATAATAAATGCTGGTGGGGCTGTTTGGGGGAATGTGGACTGGTAAAACCACTGTGGAAATCAATGTGGAGATTCCTCAAAAAACTAGGATTAGAGGTCTCGTTAGACCCAGTTATTCCCCTTCTGGTTATCTTCCCAGAAAAATGCAAAACATCATACCACAGCAATATATGTGCACCCATGTTTTAGCTACACAACTTGTAATAGCTAAATCTTGGAAACAACCCAAATATCCATCAACCAAGGAATGGACAAAAAAGATGTGGATTTTTTTATATAATGGAATACCACTAAACCATAAAGAAGAATAAACTTGAGACTTTCATAGGTAAATGGATGAAACTCAAAACCACATTCATAAGTGAAATAAATTAGACACACATATGTAAACAGTGTATTGTCTCACTAGTGTGAGAAAGTGAATGAGTAAATAAGATCCAAAATATACAACAGATATTGGGAATAGGGAAGAAACTGTCCGAAAGAAAAGAAAAACTGTGATGGGAGAATGGTGAAACGAAGGAAGGGAAAAGAAAAAAATATATATACACAACAAGATAATTAAGATAGTTATACAGCTTATATCTCTCAGTTCACTGAAAAGAAAGGGTTGTACTAATATTATCTGGACAATATTTCATGCCTATATCTTGTGCTCTGAACAATTATGAATGTAACAATATGCAATGTGTTAATTATTGTTACTCTCCTTCTAGCCTGTTTTGAAACTGCTTTACTGTTATTTTTTCTTGTTAAAATAAAAAAATTTTAAAAACTATATTAAATAATAAGTGATTTTTTTCTATAGCTCAAATTAGAAAAACTCGGAAAGAATCATCATCATATGGAATAAACATAAAATATTTTGCAACATCTACCTTTCCTGTAACAGCTGGTCCCCCAGAATTCATCCTCTCTAGTCCTGCAAATGTTTGGTTTATTCCATAAAAATATAATGCCTCACCTGGCAGGTAATTCACTAATCAATTACAAGACAGAATCCAGTAGTCAGCCAGATTGATTGCTTAGATGAGGTTTACTAAATTTAAAAAGTTATGTGCATCATTCATAATTGTCAAAGAACAAACACAACCTAAACAGTCCACAGTAGGGAGGCATGCTTAATATTAATATTCTTAATAATACAGCATTATTATTTGTAATTTAAATAGTGGGATGAATATACTAGTATGACACAATGCAAACTGTATAAGGCAACAAATCAAACTGCCTGTATTGTGAATGGAATTATATATGGATTATAGTCAACACATATGCAAATAGAACTAGTTGAGCTATGAGAGTGAAAGGATTGTGAAAACTTTATATTTAAGAAAATTTCCATTATATTGCTTTCTCAAGTTGTTCCTATAGTAACTTACTGCATTTAGAAGGGAGTAGTATTTGCAATAGCATCCATCCTGTCCACTTGACCCTCCCCTACATTCCACCATCACCTACATTCTTCCTACATTCCACTGTCACAAAGCTAAAAGATTACAACCAAGAGGAACTGTGTAAGAAAAACACTGAGAAGATAGAGATGGTCAGCTTCAGGATCTCTCAGTGAAAACTGTTCAGAATAGGCTTTCGTTTAAAAAGTGATTTCTTATAGGAAGCTACTGTACATGTATAACTTTTAAACGAAATGGACTGGGAGAGATTTCAATTATACTAAGTGATCATCGACTCTACTCCCAGTGCTAAAGTGCTCTTAATCAAGAATGGGAGGGTGAAGGGCTTGCCATTAGATCTGAATGACAAAGGAATGACAGCAGGGTCACTAGACAGAAATATACCTGTCAGATCACTCACATACAACCCTTTCCTAAGGAAAACTGTAAAGCAAAGTTTGTAAGAAAATACAAAATTTTGAGGGATAAAATAAAAATTCTTTCCTATGTATCATAAAATATTGATTGATTTTACAAGCCTAAAGCCAGTAGACTGAGCAACTATTTAGAGGATAACAATATGCAATATAGTAACTATGGTAGATTCCCTACTGTCTTGTTTTTGAAATCCAATATTGGGTTCTTACTATTTTGTTCCATTTCATTTTATGGTTCTGTTTGTTCTCCCAGAGCTTCCCTCTAAGAAAATCCAAGCATACTGCAACAGCCTATCATTTAGCCATCTGACAGGTAATTCAACAAATCAATAGGTAAGATGAAATAACTCAGATGGAACCAAATGGAGCTTATTCAACTAAACCTGAATATATAGTTTTTCAGCCTATAACCTGATAGACTTTGGGGGGGGGGCGTGCAGGGACTCACAGTGTAGTAGTCCAGGTTGGTCTTGAACTCATAATCCTCCTGCCTCGGCCTGGCACACAATTTTAGCCTACACAGGTCTGTCATAATCCACACAGTCCAGGATCACAGTCATCAGACAGCCGTGAAGGAGTGAGAGATCAGAAGCTGTTCAAGAGCTATGATCCAGCATGAACTCCATTCAGAAATTTGTGCTTTTTCAACCTCTTGGTAGTGTTGAGGAAGAGGAGAAGGAGGAGGAGGAGGAGGAGGAGGATGCAGAGGGGTAGATGCTAACATCCAACTTTGGAAGAGGGCTTCCCTCAATTACTAAAAGCATTGAATCTATGAGCTAGTCATTAATTTCATCTAATAACATCAAGCTTTTAAGAAAAAGACATGCTACCCATGTCTCCTTATGATTTCCCTATAATGGCCAGATAAACACAAATGAGATTTCACAGCAAGACTCACAAAGCTATTTTCATCCCAACTGACAAGTGTGCATCTCATCTGATGCTACAAATCAACATATCTGTCCAGAACTATTAGGGAAAAAACAACCAGACAGCTGTCAAGACTAAGTTCTGCCAGTAAAACAAGACCTTGAATAATAGCAAGGGCAGCACCAGGACCTCAGAGTGACACTAACAGACTGCAGAGTGAGCGAGCCTCAAGTCAGGTGTATTTCATTTGTTTAGTTCCCAACAGGGAAGGCACAGAGCAAACAGGTCTTGGTCCAATCATTTTCAGTTCTTGACTAAAAGGGCTTAGTTAAGATCAAAACTCAAGAAAGTGACACTCTGATGTTTCAGCAAAATCACCATCTTTCCACAAAAGTTATCCTGTGCCATGAAAAACCATGCAGGAAGGCCTGGCAAAAGGGACAGAAAGAATGGGTTTGGGGAGCTTAACGTGGATCTTACATGACTGACATGCTGAGGGGGACACGTTCCTGAATGCCACTGCGTTAACCCATCACTAAGGTCCATTCTGGATAGAACCGAAAGCAATCGGGCGAAGGAGTCAAAACTAAAGAGTTAACCTTATCGGGGAGAGTCTCAGCAATTGATGGGAAAACTGGGGTTCCTTTAAACGAAATTCTAAGACACAAGTACTCAAACATTTTATTGTCATTGGTTTTTAAATGTACTATGCCACTTCCTATGATTTCTCTCTTTCAATTTACTCAAAATTACTTTTAAAAAAAATATACCCCCAGAATGGCAAAAAGTGATCCCCCCATATTTGCAAATTTTCCATTTATTTTCTGACTGGTACCTGTCTCTATTCCATTCATTAAAGAACAGGAGGAAATCTTTAAAGGATAAAATTGAGAGGGGGTGATAAAGAATAAAACAAAAGATTAAGAATGAAAGAGGCAACATTGAACAATGGAGCTAGACTTCTAGAATTGAAATTCTAGCTCTTTCCCCACATAAATTGTATGAGGTTGGGAAAATTAGCTAATCTCTCCTGATTCCTTCCTTACACAGTAAAAAAAATCCTATTTCATAGGGTTCCTCTGACAGTTGGGAAGCATTATCAGTTGTAATGCATTTAGTACATGTAGTTGACAGATGCTAAGAAATGTCTACAATATGTGAAAAAAGAAACAGTATGTTAACAAAATGTATTTCTTTTTTGGGGGGAGTTTTTTGTTTGTTTCTGTTTTGAGGGGTTGTTTTGGGCGGGGTGTACTGGTTATGAAACTCAGGACCTTCACAGTAAGCTACATTCCCAGCACTTTTTTGTTTGTTTGTTTATTTGTTTCCTTGCTTTTTGAAACAAGGCTTCACTAAATCACCAAGTTGCCCAGGCTGGGCTTAAACATGTGCTCATTCTGCCTAAGCCTCCCAGAGTGTTGAAATTCTAGGCATGTGCCATCATGCCTGGATAAAAATTTATGAAATAAATTCTAATTAGTACACTTTTGATTTACTTACTATAAATCTAAATCTGAAATATCAATATTTTTGTAAGAAACTACTTTATATTCAATTTTGCCCATGTATAAGACACGCTTTCAGACATAAAACTATTTTTCATAGATCTAGAGTTCAAAGAAGCCAGGGAATTGATGCAACTCATGCTAATGCATATTATACATCTTAGTTCTGTCCTGAGAATAAAGTAAAATTCCCTTAAAAACAGAAACTACATCTAGCTTTCATTTCATATACTCTGCAGGACCCTGAAAGTACTAGTGTTCACTTATCAAAATGAACATAGATGGATTAATCTGACAATAACTTACATGGCATTTACCTGGATTCAAGTGAACCTGTTGAAGTTTTACTGTAAATAAAGAATTGGTTTGACTGTGATTTTTTTTTTTAGGCTGTAATTCTTCATGCTGTTGAAAACCTTTCTCACTTAACCACTTCTCAAAAAAAAAAAAAGAAAGAAAGAAAGAAAGAAAAGAAAAGAAAAGAAAAACAACAAAAGAAAAGAAAAAAGATATTTGAAACCTTTTTTTCCACACTGATTTTCTGCATCTTTCTCAGGAGTTTCCTAAGACCCTAAAAATGTGAACTTCAAAATAGATTCTGGATACTCACTGGATTCAGACTTTTACTGAATGCAACAGGAAAATTTTTTTTTGCCATTTATGTGTCTCTCCTCCTTAGAGCGGTTAAGGTCAAAACACCAGAAAAAACAAAGGAATCCTCCACTTTGGAAACCTGTTCTCTTTCCATTTTCGACAGGTAGAAGGCTACTCTAGAAAACTCCTACTTATAAACACTAAACTAACATAATTAGGAACTCAAACAAAAATACTTACACATATACAAAAGCATCAGAAAAACACTGTCTTCAACCATACTTAATAAAGATTAAAAGTCTAATTCTTGTAAGATCCAAGGATTAAACAGTACACACCATATCATAGAAAAGAGGCACAGTTCAGATAGTAATACATTTGTATAACAACAGAATAACTAGGTCAACACTTTTGTAGACTCAACTCATAAAATAAGTAACCCTACAATAATAAAAGTAATAATCATATATGGGAACAAATGGGCCATTTCATCTTCAGGCAATCTGACCAGAAACTGACTCATCAATAGTGCTTTCTGGAAACCAATCTATCAAAACTTGGAATGCATGGCCATAAGGTTGACTGTGCCATTAACTCAGAAAACTTCTCTTCTGAAACAGAACATTACTCTCAATTTTTCTGTCAAGTTACAAATCTTCTTCCATCATTTGCATTGCTTCAATATAAAAAAAAGTGTCTCTGTATATCAAACCTGTCCCTATTTCATGTAATTCCTTAAGCCACAACCCCTACCACTACCACCACCAGTAGCTGAACAAATCAACTACTTATTTAAACCCTCTCTGTAGCAGCCTAGTTCCCCTACTTTATGCCAAACTACTTACAAACTTGCATCCTTAGACAAGTCTGCTGACCTCAATTTCTGTATGCTGTCCCAAGACTCTCACCATGGAATATAACGCCTCAAAGTCTCTGCTTTAAAAAGTGCTAATAAAAGCATAATATTAAGTGTACTATGTACATCTATGTATTTCACTTCCTACTCTTGTAGCCACAGTTTCAATCATTTACCACTTCTTCTGGCCCTCTTTTCAAATCCTGCCACCACCAATCCTACTAGATGATGTCACCCTTCACACTCTTATCAATGCTATGATACCTACCTATCACCACATTCACACAAATGCACCTCTAAGAAATGTGCTTGATTCATCTTACTGGCTCTTTTTCTTCATGTGATTAAAAACAGTCAAGTCCTTTTTATCTAGACGACTTTCCCTCAATAGCCGAATGTTATATGATTACATAATTAAGGGCTATGTAAGAGATTAAAAAATGTAAAATTGAGACGAAGTAAAACTATTTAATAAAATTCACACCAACTTATTTCTAAAAAGACATTCTTAGTAAAACTGAGATGAATGAGAACGTCTTCAACTTGATAAGTGTATCAAAATCCTATAGCAAAGATCATGGATAATGCCCACATTTTGCTGCTGCCACTGAAAGGTATACTAAGGGTATCAGCTAGTGCAACAGAACATGACAAAGAAAAGGTTTGAGGATTACAAAGGAGGTTATTCAGAGATAGGATGATTGACCACAAAATCTTCAGGTAAATTATTCATGACTTTATCAAGGCAGCTAAATAAATTTCATATATACCACAAATAAAACATATATGTTTTTAAAGATTTCACTTACAACAGCAAAGAAAAATATGAACTACTTAAAATATAAATAGCAAAAGATGCATAAGAATATACAAAGATAATTGTAAGACTTCACTGGTATACACTAAAAAAGACCAAACTAATTGAGAGGAATACCATGTCCATGAATAGGAGGGCTCAATATTATAAAGTTATGAACTACTCCAAAATTGATTCATAAATCAGTCACTCCAATTAAAATATCAGCTGTGCAATAAACCTTGACAAGCTTACTCTTAAATTTACATCAAAAAGTAAAGTACCCAAAATACACAGTTATAAACATACTAACATGAAGATCAAAGTGTAAGATTATCGGACTTACTATAAAACCACAGTTATTAAATCACTGTGATACTGACACACAATTGGAACAGACTTGGAAGGATGAAATGACAGCAGTAAGTATACTGTAACTTCATATTCATCAGAGGTGGTATACAAATTATTGGGGTAAAAAAGAATAATAATAAATCACTATCAATATAGGAAAAACTATATTGAACCTCCAAAAGAAACTCTAAGTGGACTTAGTAAGTAATTATGAAAAAAGCCTAGAAACTGCATAAAAGAAGACATGAAAGAGAAATTTTAAACCAAACAGCTTTTGCTTTAATACAGCTTGCTATTACAATTTTGTGGGGAAAAAAACTAATAAAATAAAGCATTTTAAAACATTTGGCAAAGCCCAATGTATACCATAAGATATACACAGCCAGTATTATAAAGCCATGTAAGCATGTTTCCATGGGCTTTATTCTATGCAGGCTGCCCTACTCGACAATTTTTAAAGTTTTTTTCTTATCTCAGTATATTTAATTAACATGACTAGAGTGCAATTAAAGACAATTTGTTAGTAGAATATCAAAAGCCTACCCAAAAGACACTTCACTGAGCATTCTTAGGTCATAATATATGCAGTTGTTCTTTATGATACCATGTATTTGACATTTGTTGTTAATGATTTCATATAAAAAGGAAAGCACTGCTATTTTGTCCTTGAAAGGTTATTCCTGAGATTGGAAAAGAAGTGCTTAGATTCCTTTGAGTATCTTGTCAGTACCACATGATTTTATCAATCTGCCAGAAAAAAAAAGTATAAGATAACCAGAGATCTGAAAAGCTGAAATTATAAGGAACTTTAACCCCAAAGAATTGTTTTGGGTTAGTCATTAAAATTCAAAACTGAGCCTTGTGTAGTGGCACAGTTCTGTAATCCCAGCACTCTGAGAGGCTGAGGGCAAGAGGACTGTGAGCAAGTCTGGACAACTTAGTGACTTAGCAAGACCTTGTCTCAAAACAGAAAAGGTAAGGGGATGTAGCTCAGTTTAAAGGTCCTGGTTTTAATCTCCAGTACCAGAGATAGAATTTAAATCACAATTCAATAAAAGTAAACATAGTTAACATTTCTTGAGTACTCACTGTTTCCCAAAGATTACAGTAAACCATTTACATGTACTACGTCATTTATTCCTCATATCTACGCAATGAAATTACCTCCTTTCATAGATGAGGAAACAGGCATGACTCAAGATTAACCATTGACAAGACTAGAGTTACTCCTATCTGGTACCAAATCTGGTATTTTTAGCCACTACTCCACATTCTACACACATGCGTGCACGCACACACATACAAAGGGGAAAAGAGAATATACTGCCTAGTTAAAGAAAAGATTGAGAGCCAGGTGTGGTGGTGCACGCCTTTAATCCCAGCACTCGGGAAGCTGAGGCAGGAGGATCGTTGTGAGTTCAAGACCAGCCTGGGCTAGAAAGTGAGTTCAAGGCCAGCCTAAACTGCATAGTGAGACCTTGACTCAAAAAATAGGGCTGGGGATTTAGCTCAGTGGCATAAGTGCCTGCCTGGCAGGTGTGAGGCTGTGAGTTCGATCCCCAGTACTAAAAAAAAAAAAAAAAAAAAAAGACTGAAAACAACTAATTAAATTCTAATACTGGATATTTCTAAGTACTATGATGGTGGCTGATTTAATTTTTATTTTAAGTGAATTTTAAGAACTGAATTTTATTATATTTTCTGCATTTTTCTATGTAGTACTTTGCTAAATGTATACTATGAACTTTTGTAGCAAAAATAAACATACTGGGAAAGTACCAAAAAAACTATTGTTAATAAACTTAACATCTTAAGAAACAGATTAAAACAGTTAAAGGAACATGGACACATCCTAACATACCTATTCAAACAATATTCAATAAACTTACTGGTCATTTCATGGATGCCAGGCACACCATGAGGCACTTATACAAACTTCATCTTAATACAGGCTTGCTGAAAAGATTCCCACTTTACCTATAAAAAAAATTGGGGTTCAGAGAATTCCCAGAGGAAGCAGGATTGCAGCCCAGGGCTCCTTCCACTATTCCTCAGGCACCTTTCTATTATAGTACTCAGTTCCCCATTCACAATTTTATTTTTTGTAGTTTCAGTTATCTGCTATTATCTGTGGTTTAAAAATATTAAATAGAAAATATCAGAAAAAAATAAGTTATAAAGTTCAAATTGCTTTCACCCTAAGTAGCAAGGTGAAATCTCACATCGCCATGCTCTGCCCCACACAGGAACTGAATCATCCCTTTGTCCAGTGGGTCCACACTGTCTATGGTACTTGCTCCTTAGTCACTTAGTAGCCATCTCGGTGACCAGATGTACTGTCTTGGTGTCACAGTGCTTGTATTCTGCTAAACTTTATTTTACTAACTATTCAAAAACGCAAAAGCTTTTGATTTTATTATGGTTTACTGTTATAATTGTACTATTTAAATGTTAAGTATCATTGTTAATCTCTTGTTAATCTATCAATTAAACTTTATTATAGGCTTGCATAGATCAGTTTAGTATTGACCATGCTTTCAGGCATCCACTGGGGTCTTGGAACATATCCCCCACAGACAAGGGAGGAAAACTGCTGCATATTCAGAGAAGCTTTGATTGAAGACTACATGGTGTTTGGAAACCAGCAGCTAAAACTTCACCCTTTGCTTTCCCTACCAGGCTCCAAGAGGAGCACAGATGCATTGTCATCCTTCTGTTTAGTGAGAATAGGTCTGGGCAAGCTTCCTACTCTCCCTAATTCAATACAGAATGTTAGTCTGCCTCTGGGTCAGGCTCAGGGTTGGGATCTAGACAAATGGGCAGTAAAGGATTCCCTAAACACTTTGACCTTAGCACCTGCCTGCCTAAGGCTCTAGGCTTCACCCATACCTTCCTGTCTCAGTCAACCACCTTGTACTCTGCCCAGTATTCTACTGGACTTGTCACCATCACTGCATGTTCCCAGACCTACCGCTCCTACCACTTCTACACAGTCACCTCCAAGACTGGACTGTTAACGCCTTGCTAGCTCTGTCTCCATTGTGCATAGTACACAGTGGGGAAAAACAACAGGCTCAGCAATGGTGAATTCATTAGTGATCTTGTTGCCTTGTGCCTGGGAGAACTGTGGTGACCACAAAGCCTCTCTTCTTGCCTGCATTTCCAATCCAAGTTCCTCAAAGCCAGCATCACCAATGTCCTGCATTAGAAAAAGGAATCACTAAATGCTAAGAAACTCTAAAATCATACCCATACTCTGCCAGCAACTACACCAGGGTTATAAAAGGAAGAACTAAATGCATCTATGCAAAGGAAATATTTAAGAATGCAAAATTTCTTCCCAAATACTCAAATCAATGATAAGTACACAAAGACATCAAAAGGATTCTACTACCTCAAAATTTAGAAAAGTTAAAGATAGAATGGCAGTTATGAGATATTTGACTCAACAGAAAAGCAACCTTTTCATTAGAAGATTTCTTATTATAGTATTGTGTGGTGAGAAAAAAATGACAAAGATACAACAAAAACATTCTTTTAGAATTCAAAGTCCTAAGCTTTGATTTTGTTTTATAGCATTTTGCAGTGTATTTGCACCTCTTTATACAATCTTGTTAGTTCTGACACTAATAGAAAATGTACAATTTATTTCCAGAGTTTCTGGAAAACAAGAACTGTGATTTACATAAAAAGAGATCCACATAAGTCTCTAATTTACAATAGCATCGTCCCCAAAAAAACATGACTCAGCACTTACTGCTCAAATAGGTAAAGGTGCTCAGGGACAGAATGCAATGAAGTCTCCACAGAGTCATTTTAATCAGTGACCCTCATCATGGTGACAAGTTAGAAAAAGTCACTCAAAAACACTCCAGATAGTTCTACAATGCAGAGAAATGTAAACCTTCAAAGAAACTCCAAATAGGTGTCATTCTGCACATGCATTTTGAATTTGCAAAAATACTGAACATACCTGTTTAATTTGCATCATTAGGTTTGAACACTAAAGAACATCAAATAATTTATGCATACTATCTAGAATCCTATCCCAGATAATTCACAGTGATGAGTACTTAATCACTGATTAATTTGAAAAAGCATATTGAGAGCCCTCCCTGCGAACCAGTGCCATGCGCAGGCTGCTGCCAGAGTAGGGACAGCCAGACCCAAGACTTTCCCCGTGAGTCAGCGCCATTTGCGGACTGCAGGGTGAGAGAACAAAGCCTCAACAAGAAGCAAGCCCTCCCTGTGAACCAGCACCATCTGCAGATTGCTGCCAAAGTGGGGACAGCCAGACCCAAGCCCCTTCCAGTGTGCAGGCTGGCAAACAAGAAGAACCAACCCCTCCTCCCCCAACCGCCACCCCCGTTAAGTGACTAGTTGATCCAGAGAAATACAGGCTGTGACGATAGCTATTGAGGTGAAATGCAATTTGATGCTTGGGATGTTTTGGTGTTTCACTGACCTTGCAGGTGTAGGGCCAGTGGTTTGATCATCCTCTGAATAGAGGATGGCAGTATGCAGTGTGGCATCTAGGGGGGATCTCTTGAGGGTTAGGGTTAGGGTGGTAGCAACTGTGAATTCCCTATTGTCTTGTTTTAAAGTCTGTATCATTTTCATTCTTTTGTTGGGTTGGGGTTTGTTCTGTTTTGTTTTGTTTGATTTTGTTATGTCCAATGGCAAGAGCAGCTATTTCAAAGGTAGCAAGATATATTACGGTAGCCAATTTGGATTTACTATAGTCTTGTTTTGAAGTACTTTATTGCATTCATTGTTTTGTTTTTATTGGTTTTATTCTGTTCTGTTCTGTTTGATTTTCACTATGTCTGAGGGTATCTGCAGCTATGGTAACTATTGATTTTGTATTGTTTTGAAGTACTGTTTCACTTACACTGGCTTGTTTTGATTGGTTTCATTCTGTTTTGTTTTCCTTGGATTTATCCTCTTTAAAATAAGAAAGAAAGAAAAAGCACATTTAAGTGAAATAAAATAAAAATCAAGAAAATGGGCTCTTTATGAGTTATATTTATCAGTCACATGGCTCCACCCTAAACTCCTTGGCTAAAATTAAATACCCTCTGCCTTCCTCCCATTCTTGAATTTTACCATAATTAACATGGATCATGATCTTCTGACTCCTGGGTAAAGGCCCTGCTCAAAGGTTAATTGAGTGGCCTCATAGTTGACTGTGTGGTTCTCTGATATATATGAGTTCACAGAGTCTGGAGTTAGGAATAAATGTTTTAAGAACTGTCTGAACCAATTTTGTTCAGGAGGGAAAACAAGCTGTAGTAGCAGGAAGCATAGGTTCAGGTTGTCTCTCCATCCATGTAAACCACCAGCTTTTGAACAACCCACCCGACTCCCTTAAGCCTGGTCCCCTTATACTGAACACTTTTCTGCCTGCTTCACTGCAGGTGATGAAACTGCAAGAGAAATGTGAAAATGTATTACCACAGTTAATTGGGAAACTGAATACAAAACCCACCTATTCTCACTTAAGGAACCCAACCCAAAAATGTTGCAAATATTCAGCAAAGAACGGCAGCAAGCACAAAACACTGATCACCTCCTTCTTCTCCTCAAGATTTCGGTTAATCACCTGGTATCTGAAATTGTTATATGAGGGGCTCTCATTTAAAATTGGTATTTATCAACAATGATAAGTAATTCCCATTTTATATCAAATAAAATATTATTACAATATTCTTTTCATCACTGAGAGATAAGGATCATTTGTCCACAGAATACATGATGTACTTGTGCTGTCCTCTCATCTAGCCCCAATCAGAACACAAGCTTGGCAACACAGTCCACCAGGCAGCAAAAGAAATACTTTACAGCCAACAACTCACTTTTCTTGTTAAGACTAGTGAGCAGTTTTGCCTGAAGCTCAATACGGGTCAGGTGCGGTAGCACATGCCTATAATCCCTGCACTCTGAGAAGCTCAGACAGAAGATCACAAGTTTCAGTCCAGTCTAGGCAACTTAGTGGGGCTATGGAGAAATCAAATGCTTGCACACTTGGTGGAAATATCAAATGGTGCACCCACTATGGAAAACAGTATGGCAGTTCATCCAAAAATTTAAAATTAAAACTACCCTCTGATCCAGCAACCTTACTACTAAGTAGTCTTAGTTTGTGCTGCTTTTAAAAAGGAACCATAGATTATCTTATAAAGAACAGAAATTTATTTTTCACAGTTCTGGAGACTGAAGGTCCAAAACCAAGGTGCCAGGATGGTTTGGCTCTGGTGAGGACCTCTTCCAGGATACAGACTGCTGCCTTCCTGTTGTGCCCTACTTGACAGAAACAAAGAGCCCTAGCTTACTGGACTTTTCTTATAGGGTTACTAATCCCACTGACTTCACCTTCATTATTTAATTACATACCAAAGGCCCCACTTCCATATACCATCACATTACGATTGGACTTCAACATATCACATTGGAGATAAAAATGGTATGGAGCATTCAGTCCATGATATTGGTATATATCCAAAAGAATTCAAAACATAATCTCAAACATCTTTTCACATGCATTCACCACAACATCATTCACAATAGCCAACAGGTGAAAACAATCCATGTGCCCAATGAAAGGTTATGAAGCCTCAAAATGCACTGCAACATTAATCAATCTTGATATTATAAGTCAAATATATGAGACATATATATGTACATATATGCAAACTAAGCCAGTCACAAAAGGACAAATAATGTACAATGCCAATTCATATGATGAATCTAAAGTAACCAAAATCATAGGGACAGAAAGTAGAAGGGTGGCTATTGAAGGCTGACAAATGGAGGAGAAAGAGGAATCAGTGTTTTATGGATACAGAGTCTCAATTTTGCAAGATTAAAATGTTCTAAACATTTGTTGCTCAACCATGTGAATGTTTGATTTATTACAGTAAAAAAGGAAAAAAAAACACAAGTTAAAAAACCCTATAAAAAATCCAAGGTAGTCAATACTGAGTCTACAAAATAATACAACAGCAGCCTCCCTCGCTCTGTCTCAGAATCCATTTTAAATGAATGTAGTAACTGTTAACACTTAGGGAACACAGATGCCAGGCCGTAAGCTAAAAGCTGTATACATACTGTCTCATTTAATAATCCTACTAGTTAGGTCAGGAACTAAAATCCTTATTTTATAGAAAATATTGAAGCTCAGCAAGGTCACATCCCAGTCAAACCCCCTGACTCCAAGTTCACGTTGCTCTGTGCTGTTACATACTGCAATATCTAACACCTTCTTTGACTGACCACCTACCCAGACAAGAGGACAAAACCCACAACAGACACCATTTTTTCCTAATTAAGCAAAAATAAATTGTCAAATAAAGCAATGCTGAACAACAACACCCTCACAGAGGTATACAATGTGAAGTTCATACACCCATTCCAGATGGTCCACTGAACCTAGCCAAGATGATCCCTCACTGTTCTTTCTTTTTGGCCTCTAAGTCTAAATAAATTCCAGAAAATCACCTTTGTGGAATGATATTTACAGCTGAAATGTCCTCACTCACTGCCCTTCCTTAGAAAAATCATACACCAGGTGTAAATTATTAACATCTCTGGTGACAGCAGTCAAGAGGTCAGAGCCATCTCAGGTTTCTTGCCTCAGACAAGAAAACTTTCTAGCTGCTCAAGGCATGGGGTTCATGAAACATCATTAATCCCGCATGCTTAACCATGCTGTTTTAGTGATCTGGGCAAAGACAAAAATAAGTTAAAGCATTAAAAGAAAAGACCACTTCGAGGTATGTACAATGTGACAGACACAAACGGCAATGAGGTTTAAAATGATAGACAGGGAAGTATTGTAGACTTCATGGAAATGCAAAAGGGATCTGGGGAAGGGGAACAGGGAAGGGTGGAAAAGGAAAATAAAAATGATCAAGATGCAATATGTATATTTACCAATTCCCAGGATGAGTGGAATTGTCATGGATCACAAACATATAGCAATAAAATTTGTGTATCAGCAGCTATTTTGAAAACAACAAGAGACATTATGGTAACCATTGTTGATTTCCTATTATTTTGTTTTGAAGTCCTATATCACTTACACTTTTGTTTTGATTGGCTTCATTCTGTTTTATTTAGCTTGGTTTTATTCTCTTTAAAATAAAAATGCAAAAAAAAAACCCAAAATCTGTAAATAAAAGTTCAAAAAAGAGACAGGAACTAAAAAACAAACTTTTACTATAAAATCAAATATATCTACTTGTCAAGAGAGCAATCCAAGATTAAAAAGTCTGTGTGATATTCTTCCTTTATTTATTTATTTATTTTTGGTAGTACTAGGTATTGAACCAAGGGCCTCTCACTCAGGGCCTTCTCATTGAGTTCTAGTCCCAGACATTTTTTTTTTTTTCCAGACGATGTCTTCCTAAACAGCCCAGGCTAAGCTCAAACTTGAGATATTCCTGCCTCAACCTCCAACAGTGCTGGGATTACAGGTATGCACCAACATGCTCCACTCTAGGAGGCACTCTTACTACTGTATGTGTATTACAACTTCAGTCTGAATAATGAATGTAGGGGTGCCAAGCAGTTCACTGATCCACTCTGTGAACTGGGCAGAAGTCAGGCTGCAGCCACTTCTGCTTCTGGCTCTGCAAACAGGCAGAAAGCTGAGCCCTCTTCACCTCAAACCGTGTCTTCTCCCCCTCAGTGCCGCAGTGGAAGGCCGCACAACCAGCAGGGCAGGGCTCTCCAGGGGCCTCTCCAAGCAGGCTGCAGTCTCTGCAGCCTATTAGCTCTGCAGCCGCTTGACACAAATACGTCCAGACGCCAAGAACTTACTGCAGGCTTCAGCTACACTCACAGCCACAGGGAGAAGCAAGTAATTATTTTTTAAAGGCTTTTCTCTCTGTTTTCAACAGTAAATCAAGATGATGGGATTTCTGGGGACATGTGGGAAAGGACAGCCTGTACTCTTCCTCACAGGGATGAGACCAGTTATGCAAGTGAATCTTGCTCTGTTTCTGTTGTTGCATTAGAAATAATGCTCAGGATTACCATCCAGAAGCTGTCTTCTCATCTTGATAATCAAAGTTGAAAAAAACACAACTGTAGATCAAAGCACTTGCCCAAAACCAGATCACTGAAACCTTAAAACTTAAAAAAAAAAAAAAATCAAGCCATGTCAACATCTGGGTTCACATGTTCCCTGGATCCAGCTAACCTAAAAGGGAACACCAGGGTTCCCTCACTTACTTACTAACCATCTCAGAGGACCATGTGTTTGAGTTTTACATGTCAACTATGTAGTATAAAAAAAGGCAAAGATAACCACCACACTTTTATGAAAAAGTATTCCAAATGCACTGTCTACCCAAAGGAATAGACTGTTACATCTGTGAATGAAACAGAGAAAAAAAAAAGGTGGAAAAAATATTTTCCTAAATCACAACTATTAATGGCTGTAAGACAAGATCTCATATCTCATAATCAAGACATGGCATCTACCAACAAGAGGGCTTCACATTTCAGAGAGGCAGTTAGCTCCCAGGCTGTAGACCACTGAGGGAGAACCTACGGCATGTGAGCTGCAGCAGGCATGCAGAGCCCTCTGTTGGTACATAAACCAACAGTATGAGTCGTTTTTCCTAAACTAACACTTCAGTATTGCGGGTTCGTTGCAGTTTTGGTGCCTTGTAGTAAACAAGTGGGTTTTGGGTTGCAGTTTGCACACTCAGTCTCTAAAAGGTTCACCATCACTGCTGTAGACATCCAAAAATATATTTTCAAGACCCCTGAAACTTAACAAATCAAGGGCTTTTGTCCAAAAGACAGATTCATATCAGTAAAATTCTAGCAACAAAACACTCTAGGTGAAGGAAGCAGCCCTTGTGTTAACAAGATAAAGTGAAGAGGTTATGAGAAGGCACATGGCAGTCTAACCACAGTGGACACACAAAAGTACCAAGAGGAACCAAAACATGATTGCATGCTTGGCGTTTGCTTGCCTTGGGTTCACCTGTTGTCTACACCTCCAGAAATTTAATGCTCCCAGATGATCCAAGCCTTAAGAATGGCCTGAAAACTTTTGGAGCAACAGTCAGGACCAAGTACTTTACTCAAGGTATGGACAACCACACACCCTCACTTCCTGTTCAAGGAGACCCACAGGTTATACAGAGGGCACTCTTGGTTTCTATACAGCTGCACATAAACACTCAACAGGTTGCTATTTAATTGACAATAGCAGCAATGAGAGAATCTGAAACCCTTCTTTTGAAGCCAAGGAGTAGCAGCCTAAAGACCACTGGGGAGGTGCTAGAAGAAATATGCAGAGGAAAGATGAGCCCTTGTTTAGATATGTGGAGCACAAAGCCTATCTAAAATTAATTTAGCAAAATACACCAAGATCTTAACAAATTATGGTACTGTGCTAACTACACAGTGACACCCAAGATGTTTCTGTATAAAGACCTCTTCAGAAAGGATAAGACCTTTCAACTACAGAAGAAATCAGTACTACTTCAGTGAGACCACAAGAGGTTTTATAAGCATATTAATAAAAAATAAATACAGAGGACTTTGAGAAGCTGAGGCAGGAGGACGGCATGTTCAGCCCCAGCCTAGGCAACTTAATGAGACTATCATGAAATAAAAAGCTTTGTAGCTCAGTGTGAAGGTCCTAAGTTCAATCCCCAGTACCACCAAAAATAAATATTTATTTATTATACTAGAAATATAAGCATTATCATATGATAAACACTAATATACAATCATGAAGCTACAAACCACCTAGATCAACCTGCCATCATTCCCCAAATGGCATTTCAGTAACAGCTAATGTCCCTGTTATCTAACTTTTGAACAAAAGCAGACAACATATTATTTTTATCAAACTATCCTGCCAAGAACCTCACGAGTTACACAGATATACCTACTATTTAACAGAAAATAAATTCTGTAAGTTTCTGAAAAAATATTCTTGATTAAATTAAGATTTAATGAAAGTTATCTGTGGTCCCTGGAAAGTAGTTCTCTTCCTATAAGTTGTATTCCGTAAGTCGAGAAAACTTAAAATTTGCATCATGAGGAGTGGACACCGTGGAGTCAGGATCTCCCTAGTTCATTGGAATAAAGGATAAGAGCTGTGAACCACTCTTCAACTGATTCCTCACTCCTGCCACCTGCACTGCTTCTGTGTACTGATATCCCTCTTCACAGACACCTGAGTCTTACTTGGGATATAGGCTTTTCCCAGGGAGGCTAAGGGCTGCCTGCAGGTACCACCTGCTGTGGCAAACCAGTTCACTGCCCCAACACTGAATCTCGTCTCAACATTTTCCACCCAAGATCTGCAGCTTGACACAAGGACAGGTCCTCCCAGAGGCAGCCGAAAAGCAGAAGCCTTCCTAGAGCAACATGAGACTGCCAACTTCACTGTAAGATATTTCAGTATTTGAAACCTCCTTCCCTCAGTAGCTGGGGTTTTGGATTTCTAATTATTAGTCAGCTTTCCCATTGTCAGACACAATACCCAACATCAAAAATTTAAAGGAGAGGTTTACTTTGGCTCACATTTTAAGGGGATTCAGTCCATGGCTCACTGACTTCCAAGGCAGAAACTCATGATGCATGAGTGTACATGACTAAGCAAAGCTGCTTAGTTCATAATGGTCAGAAAGCAGAGTAACGAAAGGTGCCAGCGAGGAAGGAGTAAGGGGCCTGATCATGTAATACTCAAGGTCACTCCTCCATGATCCATCCAGACACAGCAAGAAGTATGTTCCACCAATCCCCTAGCCAGCTTCCAAGTCAATCGTGTTGACATAATCAAGCTTAACCACTTAACCACCACACAGACTCAACCAGAAATATGCAACATGAAGCTGATTCTTCTACTGTCAAATAAAGTAAAAGACTTACAGAAAATCTCACTAGCATCACCTACCCTCATTTACAGAGAAAAGTCCTTCCTTTTCTTTAGCCCCAGTCCTGCGATCACTGGGATACTGGCAAAGGTAAGTTACTAAATGGAACAAAGAATGATACACAATACTGGGTCAGTGTGCAAGAAAGTCACTGAACGGCCACCTAGTTATCTCTATGTCTCAATTAGTCTAAATCTTACCATTTTACTTAATCTCATTTCTATGTGCATCCCCTATCTTCCCTACCTGGAAAACCTTTTTCCTAACCAAAATATGTCATATTAACATTTAAATACATATATATTCCTTAGGTCCTCAGTGACTTCATGCCCACATCTTTCCTAAGCTGATAGCAAAAGGTCGCCTCTTAACTAGAAATCAAAAGGCCTACTTATTCGCAGTTCTTAAAGACCTCAGAGACCTCTTGTGATCTTGCTTTATATATTGAGTGTGCACCTCCCCCTAAATTCCTTCTCTCTGGTCCAGCCCTGTTGCTCTAATCTATCTTTCCCAGACACTTTCTACAGAGTTTTCCTCCACAAAATTCTTAATGGCTTGTCCTAAAACTCCATGGACAAATGCAGCAAATTAATGCCAAGTAGGTTTTGCACGTAAAGGGTTAAGAGGTTGGGTTGGAACATTTTGAAAAAGAGAAAAATTGGGGGTGATTTGTTCTGAAATCTGTCAGTCCAGTCACGTTGACTTGGTACATGGCAGTTAATCCAAAGATCTTGGTCAGAATCTAGTTGGTGCAGAGATGACTTCCTGTTGCCAATATTAGTGCAGCTGGGCTGAATGTTATCCTGTACTCTAGTTACTACATTGTTTGCATGGCTGTTTCCCAAAATAAGCAGAATACTCTATAAGGTAAAAATGAAGAAAACCATAATTCAATCACAACTGATTCCTACTTGGAACCCCTGGTTGGAATCTCACTGGATTTAGAATAAAACTGACACTCCTTATGCTGTCAGCAAGGTCTACATGTTTGGCCCCTAACTATGTTTCCTGTGCCTGCTTTCTGGGGCCCACAAATATACCCAGCTGGATCCAACCTCCCAAAAAAGGGAAAAACCAGATACTTAAAACTTGTGTATACTCACACAATGGGAGAACAGATTGTTGTGAAAATGAATAATGTATTGTCACAGATTACAACAGATTTACCATAGAAACATCAAATCACCAAATATAGTGTGTATTGTCATTTTTTGATGTTCAAAAGCAAGCAAATCTAAAAATATCAGGAACAAATTTGTGAAATGTGTGGCAAAAATAAAGGAAAGCAAGAGAATGACAAAATATAAGCAAGATGTTGACAATTTCCAGGAGGGGAGAGAAGCAGAGAATGGGATCAGGAAGAAGCCCTAGGAAGTTTCATTCTACAGGTAAGCACATAGTGTACACACACATAACATACAGTCTTTGGTATGTGTCAAATGTTCCATAATTTTTCAAGAAATTTAAAACCATGTACACTGTGCCACACCATGACTTCCTGTAACCAAAATGCAATCCAACTCAATTTAATGTATGTACATTCTGTCCATGGTAAACCATTGTTTTTTGGTAGCAAGATTCTGCCTCTAGTCCTTCTAGAGAAGGATTTAGCCACTGCATCAAAAAAACAGCTGTTATAGGATTTAGAGATTTGAATAAAATCATGTCACTATTAGTGTTTCTCCTTAGACTGTATCAAAATTATCACACCTCAAATGGATGCACCTTGAGAACATACTCATTAGTGAAATAAGACACACATGTGTAAACATCATATTGTTTCATTAGTGTGACAAAATGAAAGAAAAAACATATATATATATGTATATATATATGTACATTAAAAAATAGTTAAGATAGCTATACTACTGATTTCTCTGAGTTTGCTGAAGAGAAAGATTTGTACTGGTATTGTTTGGACAATTGAAGGCAGATGTCTTGTGCTCTGGCTGAATGACTCAGGGATGACAATGCGCAATGTATGTACTATTGTTATCCCCTGAATGATGTACTTTAAAATTTTGTCATAAGCTTTTTCTCTTCTTCTTTTTCTTTCTTTTTATCTATGAATAAAATGGATTTAAAAAATAAATAAAATAAAAAATTATCACACCTCTTGGCACCCAAAACCTATTCTCCAGCCACACGACCCTTTTGTGAGACCTGGTACTGCATTTGGCACCAAGTGTTCAGTGTGATTTCCAGAGGGCCTTGGAGACAATGGGGGGCTGATTTGATGCCCTTTGCATGGCTTTAGTGCCAGCTGAAGCACAGCAGAGCCAACTGTACATATAGGTGTCCTAGCTGTCCCAGTTTACCTCAGAATCAAAAGGTCTCATCTGACCCCCTATGCAGTTGTGATATCTCTGCAGCAACAGTGCAGATCTGCTTTGGGTGCTGCCAAATGTCTGCAGAGCTCCCAGCCTGTATGCAGGGACTCACCACCTACTGACAGCTTAACCTTGGGAGAAGGACTTAGCCTGCCTATGCTGTAAAACAGGCGCAATCATTAGCACTTCTCTCCTGAGCTTCCTGAGGGTTAGAAAAGGTATAAAAGTGCCTTGAGCACTGGCTTGATCTGTTCAGGAGAGTTAAAAAACATTATTATTATTTATTAATATAATCATAATTATTAATTTGATTATAATCATGTAATTGATTATATTTCATTAACAATTTTGTCCCTTACTTTTATATTTAATGATAGATTAGCTGACATAAACATAACTATGTGACTATAATATTATTCATTTTAGCATATCCATACTTTTATTATCATCATTATTATTATGATTATTTGAGCTACCCAGGAAGACAAAGCAAAAAAAACATATAAAAAATAAAGAGTTGTACTGAAGGATCAAAAGTGAGAAAAGTCGCAGAGGGACATGAAGCCAAGTTGTGTGTCAGTGATAAACGGGCCAGAGGATCAGCTGGCAGAGAACAAAAAAAAGAGATATCAGGATCCAAATAACAGGAAAGATGTTGAAATGAAGCCATACAGACAGCCATAGTCCACAGCTGGAAAGTCAGGAGGATACAAGAGCTAAGAACTGGGGATGGGAATCCTCCACTGTCATCCCTCACCTGACCCCTGCTTGCTACTTCCTCCTTTTACCCAGCCCTCAAGAGCCTGGCTTTCATGGGGAGCAAAGACAACACTCCCCATCAGACAGGTGGCCCAGGCTCCAGCTCCCATACAGTCTTTCCCACAGGGATCCTAAGCTGCCCTGACACTGAACTGTGCCCATTAATGTATGACAAGGATGTGGCTCAATAAGCCAGGCTCCAACCAACACATTCCAGGAGTTAGTCTACCCACTCGTGTGTCACAGACCTGAAATTTGGTCAGAAAGTGAGGACCATGCTGGCACCTTGCTTTGTCCTCCAGGCTTATGGAGAGCATAAGGAACCTTTCTGCTTTTACTTGGTCAAATAAGTAAACTCAGCAAAGAGCTCTGCAAAGACCATGGGTATTGCCAGCTACAGCCAAGGATGCTCAGACTCAGCCTGGCAAATATCCTCAGGCTTCATCAGTTCAACAGCTATCTACACTCCGCAGTGCCACCCTTATCTGTACTGTACATCCCTCTACGGGCAGAATCACTGGCAACCCAGTTTGCAGGGGCAGCCAATGTGGATGGGAAGAATGTGTACTCTGTACAAAGACAGACAAATGTGACCCAGATCAGGCAACAGCTCTAGGAAAGAAGAATCCCATTCCAGACATGCTGGGGAGTTAATTGAGATACTGCACATAAAGTAGCTTATATTCATAGATGTCAATGCTTTTCTTCTGTTTTCTCCTCTCTCACCCTTCTGGAAGACTATCTCAAGGATTTCTAAAGGTATTCCTTGTCTCCTAACTATAAACAATTTCCTGGGGGAAATCACAAGTAAAATCTAATCCAACGTTCTCAACTTCTTGCTAAATCTTCAGGCTTGCCTGTAGAAAATATAATGAAGAAGACTGCGCTCAACACAATGTAATAAGCCTTATCAGCAGAGAGTAGTTTTAATGAATTTTTGCCTAATGAGCTCTAAGACGAACTCTTATTATTTGAACTATTTCTGAAAATGAATAGAAGCAACATACACAGAAGCTCCAGTCTTATTTCTTTACTGGGTCATTATCCTCAGGGCAGAAATAAAGTTTGCTAATCAGAATACTCTTGAAGTGCAAGGATTGCCCTAAAAGGCCTCATACTTGAATACCTATTACAATTCAGGCAAGATGGCCTTGGCACAGGAATAGGCAAGTCTAACAGAATCAATAGTTCAGAAATGCATATGACAAAGATGCCAAAAGGCAAAGGCAGCCCATTCAATAAATAATGCCAAGACAGTGGTTGATATATATTTTGAAAGTTAATATTAGATATTTAAGCCATACTGTACAGTATATATAAATAAGTATTCTTCCTATAATAAGGATTTAAAAGTTGAAAGCAAAACTTTAACATTTTTAAAAGAAAAATTTTTAAATACATATTTCTATGACCTTGAAGATTTCCTAACCCAAATACATAAAAGCTTTAATTATAAGAAAAAGTAACAAACTCCCCTGCGGTAAGTAGATTATATTATATTCCATATTATATTCTTACATTATCCCATTATAAAAATATCTGTTCACCAAAGAACTACAGAAAGAGAATGGAAAAGACAGCCAAAAAATTGGAGGAAAGCAGATGTTTTTTATCTAAATCACTGATAAAAAGTTAGCATCTAGATTATTTAAAGAAAGTAAGAAAAATGTCAAAATGTCAAATGAAAAGATAAATGAGAAGATATTCAAGCTCATTAAGAATTAGAGAAATGCTCATTAAAACCATGAGACTTTGCTTTGCATTCATCAGTCAAAAATAATCTCTGATGATATCAAGTATGGTAACAATGTGGAAGAACCAGAATTCTTATACAATGATGCTAGAAACACACACTATAAATAATCTTAAATTGCTTAATAGCCTATATTGGCTACTCTGGAACATATATTTATACTGGGAAAAACAACTTGGTATTATCCCATGAATATCACCACATAGCCTACAACTCAGAAATTTCCCTTTTATGCATAAGTCCTGGAGAAAATGCACATCGAAGATGTATACAAGAATGTCCATAGCAGCAATCCTTTTAAAAGTAACAATCTAATGATCTTTAACAATACTTTGCATGAATAAACTGCCACAAATTAATAAAATGTAATACTGCACACTTGATGAAAATAACTGAACTATAACTACAAACACCAATGTGGATCAATTTTAGAAACATCGTGGTATGTGACATAATTTGTTATCTGTAGTATGTGAAATAATTTGAAAGATCAGGCACAAAGAAGTAACATACTTGTGCTTTTTTTAAAAGTTAAAAAGCAAGAAAATGAGAAAAAAATCAGAATAGAGGTTATCAACTGAGAAGCAAGAGTTCTGATTAGGACAGTGCACCCAGGGTATCATTAAAAGTTGACAATGCTTCTTATGTTGAAGAGTATCCACATACATTCTCAATGTATTACTACCTTTTCAAATTTATATACCTGCAACATTATTTTAAATATCTAAAGTTAAATAATTTTAAAAGAATGTGAATATCAACTTTGCTGCATCATACCACATCGAACTATTATATTGTATTTCCAAAGTAGATATCTGACTCTAGTGTGTAGTAGCCAATTCAGAAGGAGCCAGACAAAGATTCCTCTGCAAAAGAGGAAAGCAAAATACCCTTAAGTCACTAAAGCCAAGCTCCACACTTTACGGGTGGAGTTAATTTTTGAACGACAGAATATATACCAAAGATTATTTTTTATTTAGCAAAGGATCAAGTTTCTTTTTACAAAAGCACTGTCCAATTCAGTAAATATCAAGAAATTATTTCCTCCTTTGTAATGAAACATCTGATACATGTATCTGTTTCCAATATTAACTTGTTTCAGATGGGGTTTTCCTGAAATACTGTGTTTTGAACCTACTACTACACTTTCATACAAACTTACAGAACATCATCCCCAGACAAAAGCAAGAAAATGTAAAATAAAGATTTGCTGCCATCTGTACCAAATAAAGTGTCAATATTTTCACTGTGATCCCAAGCAAAAAGTTAACACCTGTAGTGTTAAAAGATTTGTACAGTACATAGTTTCTTAGGTGCAGAAAATACTAACAGTTTGATCACAAATTTAGGAAAGGCCAATAGAAATAATAAATCAAAACCAAGAATTTACTATTTTGAAGCATATTTGGTGCATTTAAGTGTCAGAATTCAGTAAATAATCATCATCTTGCCATTTTGTTATTTTCATTAGATATATTTATATATGGTTGTGTTTTTTAATATATGAACCATTTCCACTATGATTAGACAAAATTATCTGAGAACATTCTATGGTGGGAATCCAAATGGAATAACATTTGCCATTTGTGAGAGTTTGCAGGAACTATAATTTTCTAAATTAACTTTCCAACCCATCATTTCTGCAATGTGTCTGATACTCTCAATGCCAACACTACAGAACACAAAAATAGACAACGTGCTATGGGTTCTACCAGTAACAGTTGTCAATATGGGAAAGAGACTGCGATAGACCCCTCTGTCTATAAATGAGGAATCCGGGAATGAGACAAAGATGCACCTGGAACCCAAAAGACGTTGTTCTATGGACTGTCATAGCATGGTACTCTGCTTGGAATCAGGTATTTTTAATTCTAAAATTCACTAAAAGTTGTATCTGAGCTATGGTATAAGAATTAAGAATGGTGCTGTATATCCCTAAAGAGTTCACATCAACAGTTCCATTATCTCAATCAAATCAATTGCAACTCAGCCAATTTTCAAATATATCCTAGGTGCACATTTACACTAGCAATGTAGGTATGTATGTAGGTACATGCAGACAAACATACACTGAAAAACTCATTTATAGGTTATGAGTGTGAGTCTAAAGCAGTAATAAAAAGTTCTAAAAGCTGAAAAAAGATGACTAAAAACAAACAATCTGGAAATTATTCCAGAAGATTGACATCTGTAATAGCAGGTTCCAAAGCAACCATTTCTGCTATTTTAAGATACACCATAAGGAATATAAAAAAGACAAACTATTTCTTAAAAATGCATAGAAGAATTCAAGAACTAAAGTATATAATTATGGTGCCCTAACAGGACACTAGCCTGGGTGAGTGCAACTTGTGGAGTTCATACAGTACATAACATATTCATAAAATGTAATGCAAATGAGACACAATTTTTTTTCTTTTTGAGACAGGGTCTTGCTATGCAGTTCAGGCTTGCCTTGGGCTCACTTTGTAGCCCAGGCTGGTCTTGAACTTGCAAACGATTCTCCTGCCTCAGCCTCCCAAGTGCTGGGATTATAGGAGTGCGCCACCATGCCCAGTGAGAGACAACATTTTTAAGATAAACAGAAAAATATGAGCCTTAAGATTATGAAGATTATAAAATTTGCATATTCAAGTGCTATGCATAAGTGTATGATTCATTGAAAGTTATACATTATTATCAAAACTAAAGCTTAGCAATTGTAAATGGTAATACACTTAAAATCTGGAGAAAAATGTTTCAAAATATTGGTAACAGGAAGCCTCAATTAGCACAGTAATATTTAGCTCTTGTAGATAAATTTTCATAAATCATGACTTAATTTTACAAATGTGGAGCCTATCTCACAGATCATTTTTGCCTCACTAGAGATCAAAATATTTCTTAAATGCCACTTAGTGCCGATTTCTTGTCATTGTTGGAGTATTTATTTTAAAAAGTGCACGAGAGTCCCATCCTGAAGTTACTTCTAAATATTGACCACAAATTAAAACATAGTCAGCACACTCTGCTGACAGCTATTTGAAACAATGGTTAGGATACTAGAAAGAACATTAAGATGAGATTTCAGATTAGGTCTAAAGGAAAAACAAAACTCTTTCATAATCAAGTGACATCTGTAACTCAGCCTACTGTGCAATCAGCAAAGGCCCCTGGAGAAAAATGGTCACGCAGCAAGCCAGGAATTTGATAAGTAGGACTAAGCAGGGTGAAAAGTGAGGCTGGGAATAAGGGGTGTGTATAGCAGGCTGGGGACTGACAAATGCAAAAGGTTAATATCAAGAGAGAGCAGGTCAATTGGAAATCAAAATTCAGTTCAAACAGAACTTAGTTTAGGAAGAAATGACTAAAAAATTTAGGGTGTACCTTCATCCACCTTATTCATCAGAACAGGTACTGTACAACCTCTGGCTCTTCCCCAAAGTCAAAACAACCATGAAAGAAAAATATTTTTAATTGATTCAGGACATCAAAACAGCCATGACAATGCAACTCAAAAATTCACAAAAGAGGACTTTCAAAACTGCTGCAAAAAGTGGCAACAATAATGGGATAAGTGTATTCTAACTGAGAGGGAGTATTTTGAGGGTTATTAATGGCAATGTGTTTTATACTGTCATAATTTTTAAACATTCATTGTATTTTTTTAATCATATCTAGTATATCAAGTCACCTGGTCTCAGATGAATCTCTCTGAGCCTTTTTTCTCATCCTAAATTCAGGTCCATAATGCCTTAGTAGTAGTAGTAGTAGTAGTAGTTGTTGTTGTTGTAGTAACCTTAAAAGAGTTATCATGAGGATTGAATGAGCTCCCTGATTACCCTGATGCATGACAATCAGCCAGCATTCACACTAGCAGGCTGCTTGTCCTCTTCTGAATGCAGGTTCTGGCATTTGAACACAGTTGAGGGCCAACACCCAGATATAAATCTATCACTTGACAATGCCTATACAGTGGTATAACACAAATGATTGTCCCGGAATCACCAAAGTTTGGTTCCAAATCCTAACTCTTCCACCAACCAGAACCTCAAGAATCTCGGGGCGGGGGATAGTCATTTTCATAACTAAATGACACCAGTAGTTCCTATGGCTCTAACACTACAATACACAATGAGTATCTAAAGAAAATAGGTCAAGAAAACCTAGGACAAAAGAAAATTTGGTAAATTTCTGAAGATTTTCTTTCTTTCTTTGCATCTCTTTTGATCCCTCCTAAGAAAATTGCCCTATTTGTCACCTACCTTTATGGTGCTGTTCTACTTGCTGGAGAACTGGCTTTCCTTCTTTTTTTTTTTTTTTTTTTTTTTTTTTTTTTTTTTTTTTTTTTTTTTTTTTTTGTTTTTTTTTTTTTTGCGGCACCAGGGATTGAACTCACAGCCTCACGCCTGCCAGGGCAGGCGCTTAAGCCACTGAGCCAAACTCCCGGCCCTGGTTTTTTGAGGCAGGGTCACACTATGTAGCGCAGGCCAGGCTTGCGCTCGAGTTGTAGCCCAAGCAGGCCTCGAACTCACAATGCTCCACCTACCTCAGCCTCCCGAGTGCTGGGATTAAAGGCATGCGCCACCACGCCCGGCCTGGCTTTCCTTCTTAAAGAATTAAATCAAAACAGATATTTAAAATAAAAGATAATAGGTTTTAAATTATCAGCTCATTTGCTTCTGCTGTAAAATGGTCTGTGAACAAGATGACATAAATTTTCTAAGATTTCATGAACCTCTTAAATATGGTCCTCACAGGTGGTAACCATATTACATATTGTTCACTTGAAAAAATGTTAAGGATAGGAAGTTGTCTGCCTAAAACCAGGCCTGAGATGTATAATGAGCTTTCCCTATCCAAGAACAACCAAAAATCAAAATCTAGTCAAAGATCTTACTGATTAAAACCACCTTTTATGACCATACATTAAGAGCTTGCTTAAAGAGAAAAAGATCTCCCTAATAAAAAGAATTAAATTATAATTTAATTATACCCCAATAATATTGGTGAGAAGGGGGACCATTTAAGCCAGACACTTGAATTAATATGACATTCTCTTCTCAAAGGCTTGCGTACTTTTATGGGGAGAGCCAGCAGACTTGCTGCTTAGCAGACACTATTAAGGCAAACAGGGCCAATGTCCAGGAAACACAAAGTTGACAAGAATAACAAATGCTTTTAACCTCTTGGGAACCAAGCAGAGAAACCCATTTATAAAAGCTAACATTCTGGCTAAGAAACCACCTATGTTTGCACAGAGCTTCATAATCTTCAACCTTCTTAGGAAGAGAAAGCACAAATTAATCATTGTGCGATACAGAAATTTGAAGCAATGAGGCAAGTGCAGACAAATCTATTGCAGACTTTTTCTGAACCACTGCACTGCATAATTAGAGACTCTGATGAAATCGGGATCTGAATAATAAGCTCCAAAAAAATCTTGAAGATTCTTCATCCCCAGGTAATATGCGATAATATTTTGATAGTGCAAGTGGCTAGCAAGCAAAATCTAAACAGGCAGGTTACCTTTGACGCTGAGCGAGGAGGGTTTCCACACAGTGCAAGTGAGTATATGAAAGGGAGTCAGTTTAAATCATGGGCCTCCTGGGCCAAGTGCTGACATCAACTCAGAAGGTGCTCATCAGGGGGACAGGCTCAATGCATTCATTTTCTTCTTAATGGGAGGACTGATGCTCAAAAAAAGCCCACCCATCTGGCCTCACTCTCCTGTTTAGCATAATCAATATCCCTCCTGGAGCCACACCAACAAGAACTGCTTAGAACACAGATGGAAAATCACTGACGTCGTGCACACACCTACACCCACTCCTACACCTCCCCATAAACCAACACCCACATGTGTTCTGTTTTCCAGAACTACTTCTGAGCTCAGGCAAGCTCCGTAGCTGGCATCAGCTATATCCTCCTCCAGCTCCAGCACAGCCCCTGACACTAAGTCCCAGGCACCTTCTCAACGCTTCTTTGAAAGATTTTCTACATCTATAGGATAACAACCTCCTTTGTTTCCAAATTTCCTTCCTGTGTCCTCACAAAGCGCTTTAACAAATATTTCTTATAAAAAATTTTTTTAAACTTGTTATGAAGCTAAAATGAGATATATATACTCTCATAAATTGCAAGGTTGCTTCTGTTCATCGCATTGCATTTTATAACTAGTTCACGGGTCTTCTGTTAGCATGGCTGTTACCCAGGCTGCCTGGCTGAGACTGAGCTGAGCACTGTGAGGTTCAAGTCCTCACTCAGAGCCCCATCCATCCCCCAACCCACATACTGTGTGCCCTTCTTCAGTGCATCTTCACATGCCATAAGTCCTCCTCAAAAGCTAAGTAGTTGCTGCTTTTGGCTATGAATGCTCTTTACCTAGATTGTTCGAGGGCTGACTCCCTCTCATCACTCATGATGCAACCTAAACAGACCCCCATCACAAGGAATGAATAACCAGATCAACCTACCTAAATACCTCCTTCTTAACCCCAGATTCCACATGCTCTCTCTCCCATTATGTAGGGAGTTTTCCCTTCAAAACAATACCCTGTTACAGTTATCTTGTCTGTTTATTTTACTCTCAGAGTCCCTACATCTTCCAAGAGAAACTTCCAGAGAGAAGGGCATTTGTCTCTTTTACTCACCATTAAACCTCTAATGCTGTATAATGAATTCACACAATATTCAGGGAATGAATAAAAGAAAAAAAAGATATCCAAACTATAAGTCAGCTAATTAAGTCAACACTAAACAGCTCATTTTAAGAAGTTACAGTGTGAAGTACTTTGGTATGTAGTAATTCATAAAAGGCAAGAGTTCAAGTGATACACATTCTCAAAATTTCACCAAACAGATATCATGCTTATACTATAATACAGTATATGAATTATCCATGTATCAAAACCCTATTTAGGTACAAATTGTACATGTATTTCTACATTCCAAGAGGATCTTCTTAGCTTACCATTTTTTTGTTTAAAATACTTCAAGTATATTACGCATCTAAAATATGAAAGTAAAAATCTCAGTAATACTTATTTTTTAAAGCCTGGAAAGAAACTAGAAGTATATTTTACTAAATTAAAAGGCAATGACATGCAGCAGCCCATTTGTATCATAAGCCAAGACCAAAACAAAAGGATCTTTTGGTGTCTGGAAGGGAAATAAATTGGAATCTGATTAGATGACATTAGAAAATGATGAACACATGTTCACACTAACTAAAACTTAATAACAATTTAATAATTTATGCAATCACAGACATCTTATTCTATCTCAAACAAGGAAGAGAAATTACCATGACATATACAAGTATTCAAAGTTTCCTGTTCTGTTTACAGGAGATTCAAAGATGGGGGGGGTCATAGAATACAATGTTTTAAATGAGACAGTTAACCCACTTTGCTCTTTTAGGTTAACTAAATTTTTTTTTAAAAACCCACAATCAGTAACCATATGGCAAGTGTCCCATAGAGAACAAAGGCTAAAATCTCTAGTACCTTTAAGTCAACATCCTAAAATATCAAAAAGCAAAACTGCTTTGACCATCAACTGTCCAACCAGTGTAGAGCGCTAAACCTCTGAAAGTAGGCAAGAGCTCTGTTGCTCATGCTGGTACACAAAACCTGTAACAGAAATAAACAATTCCCACTTACTTTACCTCTCAAAATCTCTGTCAAAAAAACTATAATCTGCATATTATGAGATAGATATCTATTCACTTCCAACCTCAGGAAGCAGGGACATTCTTATCAAAGACCAGTTTCCTAGAAAAGAGACTAGATGTGCAGAAGCCTGGGAATCCTAGCAGTTTGATACTCAGTCTTAACAAATAACAGATTCTATTTTTAAAAAGAAGGATTACAAGAAGCCAACACCTATCAATGTTAGAAACTATCAAATAAGTCATCCTTAGGGAAAAAATAGCGTATCAAAAATTTTAATGTAAAGTTCTTAAATGAGTCAGAGTCAGTACTCTTTCTGTCTTGCGCTCTCCATCCTTCCCTCTTTCCCTGTCTCTTCCTCTCCCCCACCCCCATCAAATGAGTTCTCTTTAGAGCTTCATTCTTAAAGATATTTAAGGACTACCACCCAGGATCCCCAAAAGGACATCACCAACACAGGCTGAGACTAGTGACTGCCTCTACCCTGCAGCCAGCCAGATGTCACAACCCTGCAGGATCCATGATGAGCATTTACAGGTTAACTGTGTGAGATAACAAACCTTCAAGATACGCTGTGTCAGTCACGGCCTCCAGCCTCCCCTCATCCCTTAGATTCCTGCTCTCTGGAGATCAGTATCCCAGCAAATCAGTTTCCATTTGGCTAAGTGAGCATCCAGGAAAAGAAGTTGTTACTGCTTGAGTTTTTGTTTTCGAGACAGAAAGCTTCTTCCAAGAAGCTACACCTTTTAGCTGAGGATTTCTTACATGCAAAATTCTTTAAACTTCATTCTCTTAACAACCATCACAGAATTTCACTGATTGCTGCATTTAGAGGCCATGACTATTGGACAGCTTCACTGCTTACCTCTCTGCCCTACAGGCAAGAATGATCAGGCTATCACATTCACCAAGTCGCAAAGTTATTTCAAATAAAAGGAGATCCTCACCATCATCCTGGAGATATTATTCAGCAAAACGGCCCTCTCTGGAGGCAATCTGCTGGGCAGTTCCTGTCCCTCTACGGAAAGCCTGGCTACTACTCTGTTTGACGTGAGGACCGTAGGGATTTTTATTGGAAGGTGGGAAATTCTGAGTGTTCACCTATCACTCTGGGGCCTGCCCATCTGATTGGAATAATCAGGCTTCTCTTCCCTTCTCCCCAGATGAAGAATCAACCCCGGGAAATCTCCAAAAGGGCAGATTCCTGAAGCTGCCAGCAGGGACTCACCAAGAACGCCACTGCAGATATCTGCAGTCAGTTTCATCAAATATTCAACAAAGCCCAGCTTTCAAAATCAAATTAAAAAGCTTTGGTGGCAGCCTCTTTTTTTTTTTTTTTTTTTTTTTTTTTTTTTGGACAATCTTTGAATACTAAGCATTAAGAGCCTGTCCGCAGTGAAGAGGTCAGTTTTGTTTGTTAGTTGATTTATTGCTTCATTATTTTTCAGAATATTTTTGTTCAAACCTAAACAAAAGCATTTAACTTTATTTAACTTTATCTCAGGTAATGTAATGCCACACACACTCTGGTGGCTACTGATTTTCATGTTACATCTTTCTGTATAGAGACTGAACCTGAAAGCCTAGAACCTAACAAGGACACTCGGATGTTTTTATTGTCTCATCTCTGAACTGACATATGAGGCAGCAAATGCTGTAAGCTCCACAAAGCCTTCTGCACTGCAGTACAATCTGTAACTAGAATTGCAAATGCTCTATTCTGCCCAATTGCCAACCTGGAATTTAGTAGCTCCAGAGAATTGTTTTGCTTTCTTAAATACTCAGTAGCGGACTAACCGATGTAACATGTCTAATGAATAAAATACATGTCACATTTTACCTGCTTTTCAATGGTTACTTTTGCTAGTGTTCCTACCTTAGCCACATGGCTAATTCCACTTACTATAATTGCACATTAAGAAAGAAAATATTCCTAATAATTTAAAAATATGGGCTCCAGCCCTGGGAGAATTCAGTTTAAATTTCATTGTAAGTAGTAGCAAATCACAAATTTCAAAAGGACCATTCCTGTGTTTCATACGCATAAGAACATGGAATACTTAATTGGTTCACCTCTCTGCCTTCAAACACATTCATGCAGAAAGTATCAGTTTCATTGCTGCTGATACCCAATAATATTTTCAAAAGACTGCTGAAAACATCACAGAAATAAATGGAAGCTGGAAAGATAACCATGTGTTCTAAGTCAGATGATGCTAAATCCAATGTAAGAAGCTAAAAGAAGCTAAGTTCCCAGCTTCATTTGGCCTAATGGGACCACCCCCCTACACACACACACACACACACACACACACACACACACACAATCTGGTAGGAGGATACACGCACAGTTTTTACCCAAAAGATTCAATAATAAATATAACAACATTATTTAAGATATATTACATAACATTGTATAATTGAGGGTAGGCATTTCTTCTACCCCAAAGAGAAGCAGGGATCATCTATAGAATCAAAAATGTAAAAATTTGTCTCTACAATGTTCAAGTGAAATAAGCCAAAAGAAAAGTGATTTTGACCAATCTGAAGACGGAATTTTTCAATGAATCTGTTAATAAAACTTAAGACTCCCTGAAAATAAGTTTCCCTTCTGAAATGTCTCTGGTTTTAATTCATCCCTTGGACTTCCACCAGTTCCCCTCCCTGATCTGCCTGCACCATCTGAACACCCATCCCAGGAATAAAAATAAAGCAAGTAAATAACACAAAATCTAAAGTCACTGACGATGATATAATTCTGTAAAATGCGTTCATACCCAGGGGCCGATTATTTCACAATTTTAAATACCTAACGTACACATAGTATGGGCAGGAGTTAATCACATCACTAATCTGTTTATGAGGGTGGGTAGGGAATGGAAAGACTATGTTTTGAAAGTTATGTGTGAAAAGAAGCAGAAACAAAACTGAAGACAAAGATATGCAAAATCACTTCCCAGGTGCTTTGGCAGGAACAAGATTGTCTTTATAAACATAATAAAAAGAAGTCTACATCTATCAAAAGGTAGACGGGTCTATGATTCCAAGTTCATTAAGTCCCTCTGACTGCAGCCAGCTGATTAATCAAGATATGGTCACTAGCTGCCCTAGCCTTCTACTGGGCCCCTCACACAGCACCTGTCATTTGGGAGTTCTTCCTCTCCTTTGGGTGCAGTTTACTTCTGTTTCAGCGTCACAGCTCCCTCTAGTCCACCCTAGAATGCATTTGTGATTGACAAAAGACCCAAGAACTTGGGCACACTATGGGATGGATGATCAGTTCAACACTGAGGCTCATCAAGCTGCAGCTGGGCAGCTGCAAGACAGCCCAACTCAGCATCAGTCACCCAGGAAGCATTCTGATACTACTCCTGCTCCTCGTATGTGCTCCAGCTTTGAGGCAGTAGTGTCACCAACCATGGGACACCAACATTTCTGATCCAGGCTGACAATCAGGTGCCAGACAGTCCGTCCATCTCTGTTGCTTCCTTTGTACCTGACACGTATGCAGGGACACATTCCAAGGGCTATGTGTCACCTCCAGATCCTAACCTTCAACCACTGATCCAGCCTAAAGTCTTGATGATAAAACTAATATACTAGAGGACTAACCAAAAGGCAGCATGTCGTTCAACTCCCTCTTTTGTCTCTAGTTTTCAAAAGGAAAGACCAATTCTCCAACCACCGCAAACATATACTCTTTAAAAAAAAAAAAAGGCGTTTGTAGTTAAGCAGCACTATATAAAAAGAGAGGAAGAAAATCATCTCTAAGGGCATTACACTTCCTTTATGTTTTATTTTGTTTTGTTTTGTTTTGCTGAGACATGGTCTCACTGTGTAGTTCAGGCTGAGCTTGAACTCACTATGTAGTCCAGGCTGGTCAAACTCATACTGATCCTCCCACCCCTGTCTCTTGAGTACTAGGATTACAGGCCTGTGCCACCATACCTGGCAGGATATTACTTTAGCCTAAAAAAAAAGTGTCAACATTGAAATAATAAAAACACAACCAGGAGACAGGAGATAAACCAATGAACGTCTCCATCGGTGGTTTCTAGGCAAGCCCACAGGCCTTATGTAACCACTAATCCTGATTTGTCAACTTCATTAGATTAAGAAATGCCTAATAGATTAGTGAAGCGTGTTCCTGGGTGTTCTGGCAGGTTGTAGAGGAGTGCCCTTGAGAAATATATCTGGTCTCTAGCTAGTTCTTCTCCAGTGCTTTCCCCTGCTCTGAATCCTGGCTGCCAAGAACTGAGCAACTTTGCTCTGCCATACCCTTCTGCCACATTGCTGCTTTAGAGTTAGCTAACCATGAACTGAATGTACTGAACCATGAAGCAAATCAAAACTCTCCTCCTTTAAACTGTGGAAGTTGGGCATGGTGCCCCAGGAACAGAAACGATGTTAACACAACTAGAGTGGATCACATACCCCTGTGGGTTTTGAAACACCTTGACTTGGGATAAAATGTTATGGATGGAAATAAAGAATTGCATATTCCCTATAGGGAGGAAAAGGAGGAGCCACTGGTTACCACTCCATGTAGGAATGGAGTTATAGGTAGTTTAGAGATCACTGTTGATTCCCAAAATCAGCAAAAGGTAAGCTTTAAGGGGGTGGTTGCGTGTTTCAGTTCAGCAGTCAAACTAAACGATGATGGCATGTTCACTCTTGCTAAAACTCACTGCCTTCACTCAGTAATTAAAAGTGCTTTTTAGAGTTCAGGTTATTTATGCTTTGTGTCAGTCAGTTTTGTGTTACTATAGCAAAACACCTCAAAAATAAAATTAAAAAGAGGAAAGGTCTGTTCTGACTCACAGTTTTAGAGCTTTCAGTCCAATCTCCATGGGGCAGAGGATATAAAGTCTCTTGTGAAGAACTCACAGTGTGCAGGCCCTGTCCCAAAAGCTGGATTGGTTGCCCTACTGTTTCTCGGTGTGTGGTGAGGCAGTATGTGGTAAAACTGCAAAGCATAAGAACCTGTTCACTTCATGGCAGCTCACTTCATGGCAGCAAAAAGAAAGGAAGAGACTACGTCCCACAATCCCTTCTGAGGGCCCCTCACTAATGACCTAACTTGCCATAGGCCCCACCTCTTCAAAGAGCTACCACATCCCAATAACATCAAGCTGAAGACCAAACCTTTAGAACCTGGCCCTCTTGGGGGACATTCTAGATCCAAATTATAGCTTCTCTATTAACTTTAAAGGAGCTTTTGGTTATTATGTCCTTAATTTTCTCTATTATACCTTGTTTTGTGTTTCAGTGCTGAAGAATGAACCCAGGGTCTTCACACTAGGGTACATTCTCAGTTTGTTCTCATTCTCTGTACCCCCATCCCCAGCAGAGTCTCACTAAGTAGCTAAGTTTCCTAAGCTGGGTTTAAATTTGCAAACCTCCTACCTACCTCAGCCTCTCAGAATGCTAGTTCAGGTGTGTGCCACGATGACCAGGATCTATTCTTTTTTAACCTCCTGGAGGATAGAGGCTGTGGTTGTTCAAGGGAAAGGAGGGACTTACACACAGAGGCCAATAAAGATTCACTGGACAAACAATGCAATATGTGGTGATTTCATTATTCTGTATTAATATACCAAGCAAAGCTGCAAATGTCTGATACATAAATGATCCACACAAGGAATAAGCTGGCTAACCTGTTTCCAAATCTCTCCTTCCCAGAGGAAGCCACATAACACCAATTAACCACAGTATACGCAACCTTCTACGACACAGTGGATTCGAAGACTACCCCAATCTCCTTCAATCACCCAGACAATGCCCTTGGTGTCATTGCCCTACCACAGAGTGACAAATGGCAGAGCAGTCCTTCCCCCGTTCCACCTTTGTTCCACCTATTATCCTTCAGCTATCATTGGAAGAAAATGGCATGCTTCAGAGATAACAAATGGTTTGGCACAGTGCCCAGTTTTCTCTCCATGCAGACATCTCTATCTGATTTTTTGAAAGAGAGAATGTTCTCTAAAAGAATGTTCCAGGTGGTCCTTACCAAATGACTGGCACCGGAACATAAGAAAGGATCCAACTTTTGAGACAAGGCCTGCAAACCCTGTAAGTTCTTGGAAAGAGATGCCACATCCTCCGACCAAATTCACGGCCTCACTGCCACTGTCAGAGGCCATCAGGATCAATCTTACTCAGCTTCTAGTATATTTTAATGGAAATTTTCAAATATATATAAAGAAAAGTACAATCCACTCCTATGTAGCTGCCACCTAACTTTAACAATTAGCCCATAGCTAGGCCTGTTTCCTTCACTGCTCTACCTGTTCTTCCCTAAGACTGTTTTGAACACATCCAAAACGTAGCTCTTTATCTGTACATACCTTTAGTTACATACCCCTAAAAGATAAGGATTCCCCTACTGTGGTTAAAAGACAAGGAACCACAATACTATCATCACTCCCTTCCAAAATTTAACAATTCCTTGGATACTTATTTATACCAGTCTCCAAATGCCCCAGAACTTCCAACATCCCATATCCCCAGACTTTCATTCCCCAAGACCCCAGTAGTGCTCATGGTGAAAATCTGCTGATCACCCTCTTTGTAGTTTTGCTCCTTCACACTCATGCTCACCTAACATACTGAAAATGTTTGTCTTCTTTCATTAGGCCTTCCTGTAAGGCAAGACTCTTTATTATTTCTATGCTGTGACTGCAACCCCTGGAGCCAGTGAAATGTTCCAATGCTGCTCTGTTCATGGGGGTTGCTGGGACATGGGGCTACTGCTGAGCCCTGGAAGTGTGGCTACTGCCACCAAGGACCTGCTTGTAAATTCTTATTTTAATGCATTTGAAGTTTGAATACTCACATGTACTAGAGGCTACCATACTGGATAGCACAAACAAAAACCTAAAACAACCTCTGGTATATCACAGATCCTCTGATAATGTGTTCTACAAATGAAGATGGGATCTTTTCTTACAGTGGAAAGGAGGTGAGGTTTGGAGCTAACAGACTTTGATTTGAAATGGGTTCAGCTATTTTCTTAGATTTTATCCCTTATTTCATTGTTTTATACATTTCCACCCAAACATTAGCCTGTCTATGATTGTTGTCAGGTCTTTTTCATCACTTACTCACTACACATAGTGTATTTGCTCACATTAGAAAAACAGTCTCATCGACAAGTATATTAGCATGTATGCATGACAGAAAGGAGGGACATATGGAAAAATGTCTAAAGTTACAAGTACTCTTCTGATTGCAAAGAAAAAGATCCATTTGTAAATTTTCAATCTGTAAATAGTTACATGGAAAGGTTTAATAAACTGTATTCTTTCTTCCAATTAAATTCAAGTAGAAATCGGTCATTTTTAATTAAGTACTATATTATCAGTAAATTGAAAAAACTTCTAGTTGACTAAACTATAAGTACTTTCTTTAACTGCATTTAAATTTATTATCAACCTTCTGTGCACAGCTTTTCTCTTTATAAAATGTGGCTAATTAACTGTGATGGCGGGGCTTCTTACACCATGCGAAAGACCCAAAAATGCTAAAAGTAACAGAAATCTTTGGGATTATCATTAGAAAAAAGTCCTACCAATTTATCTTGTTATAAAGAGCCATAATCAAATACACATTAGAGTCACAACTTCATCTGTTTGCAGGTAATTTTCAAAATGCTTACATGGTTCTTTTTATTTACAATATTTTTTTATTTAGTTCAGTTTCAACAAATGATTCCTAAGCTATAAATATCAGAATCTCCTAAATTAGCATGCCAGCTAATGTATCACTCAGTTTTATCTTAAGCCAAGTTTAAATTTCATGATTTCTTAAATGCCTTGGAAAGAGAACAACAGCAGTGAGTGATAAAGATCACTAGACAAACTCCCGTGACAGGTCTATTATTGAGAAATGTGAATACGTGTTTCGTGAAACTTACGTTTTTTTACAGGTACAAATACTAGTAAAATATAAATTGGATTGATTTAGAACAGAGATATAATATCAACAATTTTTAGAATCAACGTTTGGTTTCCCGGTTCTTTTTAATTTTTTGTAACCATCTACTACCTGATTGGGAGAGCAAATCCAAATTTAACTTAAACTAATAATCTCAGGCCCATACAGTCTCACCCTCCCAAAGAAGAACTATAAAGATCAACAAAAGACTGCTAGTAGATATCAGTAAAATGGACACTCTATTAATAGCAAGATGAATATACAATTCAGACATTTTAAAAAAGAAAAAGCAAACATTTGTTCCAAGTCAAAACAAGGACTTATACAGTGGGAAAAAGAAGGAAGGCAGGAAGGGAAAGGGGAAAAAAGGAGGAAGGGAGGAAGGAAACTGTCTTTCAAGATGACAAGATCTGTATACTGTATACTCAAATTAAAAAAAAAGAGCATTCTTCCTGGTATTATGGACTAGTGGATGTTAAGAATTTAAAAGCAATGTTGTAGAAGGAAAAAATACAACTGAAGACCATAATAAAATTGTTGAGTCAAATTGACACCATAGAAAAATTGAATATGTTTAGTCTAAAAACTGACAATCTTTTGTTTCCAAAACATATTATTAATATACATGCTCCAGGTCCTAATGAAATATGAATAATACATAAAAACTTGTTTTATAAATTGGACTGCTTTATAAGGTACATCGTATTCTTCAATGTTAAGAAAATAACTGTGTGCAGTGCAGCTGTGTGGTATGAAAAGTATGTGGAATCATAAGGGATCAAGGTTTAACTCTTACCATTTGCACATTTACCTGTGTGACCTGAGGTGAGCTAAAGGCTTTGATTTCTTCATTTATTCAATAGAGTTATGAGGATGAATGGAGTTCATATATTTTGGGTACATGGCTTAGAAGCACCAGGTGAGTGGAAGATTCTTTCACTTTCCATAGAAAGTTAAATTATCATAAAATAGTTTCTGGGAAAGTGAGTTGGGTGTTTAGGATGAGATGGTTTCTAACTGTGGGATTAAGGAAGGTTTTGCAGTCATATAAGTTAGAGGATGGAAAGAATGTGGACATGTGGAGGTGAGGTTAAAGAATACTGAAGAGTGAGAACAAAGTGAACAGACATCAGGAAGTGAGAGAGTGGAATATATGCACTTTTAAGAAAATAGCATGTTCCTTTCCACATTCTATACTTTCCCTATGCTCTTTTTCCCTGACTTTTGAGGAGGAAATTGATGATTTTTATTAGATATATAACTAGGAAGATAGACTATTTTGTCTTATTTTCCTTTTTCTGTCCTGTTTTCTTCTTCTCCAATTCCTAAAAATGACTAGACCTTACTTTCCCACATTCAGTTTTAGCACTCGATGTGCCATTTTTTTTCCAGAATATTGTGTCTTAATGAACAGTTGAACCAATAGACTATCTGCTCCTTTAGGGGCAAGAATCACATTCAAGTTCTGTTTCATCAGGGCCAACATAGAGTAGGTACAGAATGAATAATTGCCAGATGAATAAATGGGTAAGAACAGACCTGTTCCTTACTTAAACTTGAAGCTCTTGATTTTTAATGAATCTGTGTCAAGTGCCAAGTGGTAGCTACTATTAGACACTGAGTCTTCTCCTTCTGTCTGATGTAATGTGATCATGATATATCAAATAGTAGGTAGCAGATTATCCATTGATGTTAGAAATTTCTGAGAAAAGGCAAGCATAGAAATGAGATACAGTAGTTATCTCATTGGACCTGAATAAGTATGGTCTACAGGGAGAAGCTCTAACACAGAAGGTGTGATCAAGTCACCAGGAGAGTTCTGTTCAATGCCTGTCCATACAGTTCCTAATCTTACCTTGATAAAAGTATTCTTATGTCTTTATGGCACTTGTGATTCAGCCCATTACATACATATTTCAATGTGTAATTAATAGTGGGCCATGAGTCAGAGGGATACAAAGAGCTTACGGTGGATTGATGCTAAATAAAACATAGAAATTTGAACCATCTTTTAAGGCTCACATCAATCACCATCCCCATGAAATCATCCCCAGTGAAAACACTCCTATGAAATTACTAATGTGCAGTTGAAAAGTTAGTTTTGTGTCACCTTATATTATTTATTCATTGCTCTCTTTTTTGGTTTTAGTCTTGTTTGCCCTGCAGTTTGAAGATTTGAGGTCAATTATACTGTTATACTGACTATTGTATTTCATTCAACACATTTAATTGAAAGCTTCTTCTGACCTCTAGTCCAGGACTACAGAAATGCTCCTCCCATGCCATTTAGTAGGAGAGATACAATTAAGCAATCACAACTTAGCAGACTGAAGAATATTAATTCACTGGACATTAATAGGTAATTGTGCATTTAAAAAATCTATGAATTGCTTTGAGAACACTGAGTCCAGCAAAGTTAGACAGGTTTAAGACTTACCAGATTCTTTAATCTACTAATATGCACAGTAAAATTTCTAGGAGGTGAATGTAATACAAATGTTTCCCAGACTTTAATGATTTATTACTATAAAATATACATAATAAAAAGCTAGCATTTTAAGTGTCAAATTCAGTGGCATAAAGTACATTCACAACACAAGGAACCACCTCACACCCATTCTAGAAGTTTCCAATCATCAATTTTTGCGAAGAACAGCACTGATGTGGAATCCCACAGAACACAGTGTGAAGAATATTTGCTATGATAGGCAGGGCCACGGCAAGGAAAGAATAAGATACATTGAGAACACATAGCCCAAGTCACTAAGAAAGGACCAGACATCTCCACCAGAGATGTCCAACCAGACACCTTGTTACTGCTTTTGTCTAGATGTCCTCTCAAAGCCTCATCCAGTCATAGGTGGGGCTTTTCAGAGGTGCTGGATCTAGGGTATGTGATTCTGGGAATAGGTGTGTGACACTGGGATTAAGAGTGTGTTATTACTAAATCAGTCCACTGATTGGTTTGGCATAGTTCTGGGTGTGGATAATGGGAAGACCCACTCTGGGTGTGGCTGGCAGTCCCAAGGGTGGGTAGCCTGGAAGGGATAAAAGAGAGGCAGGCTGCTGCTGCTTCCTCGCTACTTCACTGCTTTGCTGCCTTTTGCCCATCATGAACTGTTACTCCTCTTCAACACCCCTCCGCCATGCCACCCTGTGTCGGAGCCAGCCAACTATGGACTGAAATCTCTACAAACTGTGAGCCAAAATAAATCTTTCTTTCTTTAACTTTAGGTGTTGGGTATCTTGTCTAAGCAGTGAGAAAAGTAACTAAGCCACTCCCATAGTCAAGAATTAGCGAGAGCAGGGTGTGGTGGTACATAGGGTTGTAATCCTAGCACTCATGAGGCCAAGGCAGGAGGGTCACTGTGAGTTCAAGGCCAACCTGGGCTACATAGTGAATTCAAGATCAGTCTGAACTACTTAGTAAGATCCTGTCTCAAAAACAAAACAAAAAAAAAAAAAGAAGTATCCAAAGAAGACCAACGCGAAGCTGCACAGAAGGAAAAGCAGGGTAAAAGCCCAGTACTGAGAGGTAGCATTCCAACAGGTTTGAAAAGAGTGGCCCCATATACTGTGGCTCACTGATGTCCCCAGGGAATTAGTTCTGACACTCTCCCTACCCAAAGATACCAAGATTCATGGATACTCAAGCCCCTTCGATACAATGACATAGTATTTGCATATAACCTACACAATCCTCTCATGTATCTTAAATCAACTCTATATTGCTGTTTAGGGAGTGAATGACAAGGAAAAATGCATCTGAATATGTTCGGAACAGTCACAATTTTTTCTGAATACTTTTGACCCATGGTTGTTTGAATCAATGAATGTGAAGAATCAAAATTCAACTTCTCTTCTCCAAATGAAGAAGCTGTAATAGTTTAACCTCCTTCCTCCTAATCAGATGAATAATTACACGTAAAATCACTGAACAGTTGGCATGCACATACTACTAGATCATTTAAAAACAGATCGTAAGAACGTACAAATGAACACTTAATTATTCACTGAAAGTTTACTAAAGTTTCTTCTAATAAAAACAGGGAGCATTCACCTTCAGTTTCAAACCAAACAATCACTCCTTCTCAGAAGTAAAACTGCACAAAAGTCTCATAAATACAATGTAAACCTAATTTTCCTTTCTCTATTTTAATAAACTATTGTCCAATAATAGTTCTTGGCTTCACATATTAATTTATTTTACTTCCCTTCTCTTATTAGAGAGCTTAATTGGAGGAAACAAAGAAACAAATGTCCCAAAGTAAATTTTAAGGTCTCTATGGCATGGACTACAACTGGCCCCTGGTGGCATCTCAGACTTAGGGAAAGCAGAAAGAAACTATAAGCAGAGATGAAATGTTCTTTCTTTCTTTCTCAGCAATCGGGTAATTTTTCATCTTCATGATTGACAAAAATGACAACCTGCTATAGGGGAAATTATACAAACATTTAACAGATCTTATTTCATCCTTAAACTCAACCAGAAGTATGAGGAAAAACATACACAAGTACAAGATACTTCAAACAATGTATGTTAGCATATACTATAAATCTATAAAATTTCTTTAGAAAAAGGAAAGAGGTCTAAAACCATTCATGTCATTACAGAAAGTTTCAGCTAAAACTTGAATTATTTTTAAGAAGTTGAGTAAGGTGGGAAAGTTGTGCTGACAAAAACATGAAAATAAGTCACAAATGACTTTCCTTGGACAACAGCTCTTCCCACCTTGCAAGGGACATTAGGTCACTGAGGATCTTAACAAATCCAGGCTGCTGGACCACAGCTGTGCTTACAGCTACTTGAAACAACAGCAAACCATCCACTCATGTTACTGTAAAGCAACAATAAGATACCAAATCAGCCGCACTAGTAGTGGTCAGAAACATACATCTAAGTTGAAGAAAAGCCCGGTATCGCACTTGTGCAGAAAACTGCACCATTCAAAGTTTACATTGACAGTTCCTCTTATTACTCCCTGCAAGAAGTATCACTGAAGGTCAGCAATGTTCTCTGCAGCCTAAAACTCCTCTCCCAAGTTGCAATTTTTATTCCAACTCGTCAAACGTTTAAAATGTATATATCCATTTATGATCAACATGATTCCCAAGGTCACCCACGATTTAAGTTTTCTGTTCTTTATAATGGAAAAGTTGGGAACTGACCTAGAAAAAAATCAAAAGACATAATTATTAAAGTATTTCTTTAATGTATTTCTTTAAAGTTGAAAAATATTCTAGGCACAGTGTTAAGACAGTATTGCTATGATAGAAAAACCACTTCTTTCTTTCCAATGCAAATGTAGCTTTAGGGTGACATAAATGAAAAATGCGTAACAATGCACAGAAAGAAGCATCATCTAAATTTATGATGTTCATTTTCTACCAATGACCTAAAAACTGGTTTTGCAGACTGTTTGCAAACTTAATGGAAAAACCTAAAGATACTTATTGAGTTGTGGTTTATAACCTTCAAGAAATACCCAAAGGAAAAAAAATGTGGAGATGCATATATATCCTATGCACTATCTCTAAATGACCCATGCCAGCTGACTCAACATTAAATTATTATTCAAGATGTATTGCATCAGTGCATCAGAATTATTTCATAGAAATATTATCGCCTAATTTGAGCTGTCAGAAAAATGATGGGTAATAAAGGCCCATCGTTATTTTAAAAACAACACAGAGCAATTTAGGTTTCAACTAAAGGTTTCCTTGGGAAATATGGTCTCCTTTCCAATCTGCTACCAACTTGCTCTTTTTCCCTTACACCTCTTATACTCATTCATGAAGTCATAATTTACTCAACTGTCAACACAAAAAAGAAAACCTTTTACTCATTCATAATTCATTCTTCTCCCTCCCTCAACATTTCCCCCATTCCACTCTACCATTCAGCCTATTCCAGATGGCCCTTCACCTATTTCTACCATTTGTCCAGCCTTTCATTATCTCTCACCAGGCAAAAGCATCCTCCATGTTCTCTGCATTTAGTCTAACTCACCTATTTAAAACACAAATTCAGTCCCAAAACCAATAAAGCAACTGTCATAAAAACCCTTAATAAGTATATTCTAGGTCAAAAGCCATGTCCCGAACCATTGCATAAGACCATCTGCCTCTGCCCTAGCCAGCCACCAACTCCCAAGGACAAGAAGTATGAGTTACTCTCCTGTTTCATCAGCAATGGTCCTACACAAAGCTCAGCACTGTGCATCTCAGAACTTTTTAAGATATTCATGTCCTTACTCAGCTGGGGAGAGAAATACAATTTAATATGAAAATACAGATAGATTTCAAGCAGGGAGATTTGAACATAGGTCTAACACACTCTAATCACATTGCTTAAAGCTTAAAGCTCAGTTACAGAGGAAATTACTTAATTTGATTTCTAAATAAAATAAGTAACATCCAAATGACACTTTAGGGGTGCCATATGCAATAATAAATAGCATTTTCTCTAGAGCTGAAACACAAAGCCAGGGATTGTGGTACATAGCTGTAACCCCAAATTGAGACAAGAGGACTGCAAATTTGAGCCCAGCCTGGACAACTCAATGAGACTCTGTCTTAAACTTTTTTAAAAAATTAATTTTTGTTTAAATTTTTATCTTAAGAATTATTTTAAAAATTAAAAGGGCTGGTGGTGTAGCTCAGTGCAGAAGACCTAGGTTCAATCTCCAGAACTGCAAAAAAAGAAAAACAAATCAGGTGTTTGCTTCAGTTAGGATACTTACAGATATTCCTCATTTAACTACCTGTTTAACTACTGTTCGTTCATTCAGACTTATGACCTGCATCAGGACTTACAATGCAGGACCATGAGTGACACTGCAGCCTTATGGTGGCTGCTCCCACAGTACATACTGTAATTTTTGTTGATTTTACTATAAATACAGTACTGTAGTTTTATGTTCTATTATATATTACAGTACTGCATGTAAGAGTTATGCAAAAATAAAACAAAGTTTTATTTTCCTTTGAGCATTTCTTTGTTTTCAATACTGTGATGTACATATCATATGCAATCTCTCATTAAGTGAGCAATTCATCTAATCATGAGAACAGAGCTTGGTTGTTAAAACGAGGAATACCTGTATTCTACTCTGATACATCTGTTAACTGAAGTAGGCATATACCCAGTTTTTGTTTTACATTAGTAATAATGACCTTCAAGAGGCATGATTTCTAGACAGTTCTGGCAATTTTAGAACTGTGTCTGAATACTAATTTCTTAATACTAAGATTAAAATTAAAAATCAAGTATGGCAAAATACAAATACAAAAGTAACAGCCCCTGAAATTATTTTTCAAACAGCACTATTATTATTCCAAAATCTAACATTAATCAGAAGTAAAAAAAAATCTAGATGAAAATTAATCAACCCAACCTACTTTCTGTGTGACTCTTAATTGTTAAATCTCATTTTCAATGTCATGAGCCTGAGATCCAAATAAAAAGAGGTTACCTAAGTAAAACTACAACCACTGAATTAAGACCTTGTCCCTCATGTTAGCAAATTAACATTCGCTTCTTCCAGCAGGACAGAGCTCATCAGACCTTTGAAAATCAAAAAGCAAAATTAAACCTTTGAAGCTAAAATTGGTGGAATCTTTCTATGAATTCTTCCAGACATATAGTCCAAGAAGATTTCTAGAATCTTCTAGCTAAAACAATGAAGACTCATCCTGAATTTTCAAGTTCTCCAAATCTTCAATGAAAACTTTTAAATGCCCCATATGGTCAATACTTTCACTAGCCTATTTTTTACCTGTACTGTTTTTTTATTATTGTTGTTGTTTGTTTTGTTTTGTTCCACAGAACAAAGGATATAGTTATGCAAACAGTGTTAGGAGTCAAAAAAAAAAAAAAAAAAAAAGTCCTTTCCAATGAATTACCTAGATTCAGAGGCTTTTTTTTTTTTCACATTCTGTATGGAGGCTTGAACCCAGGACCTTAGCACTAAGCTACATACCCAGACCTTTTGGGGAAAAAAAAATTTTTTTGAGACAAGATCTCACTGAATTGCTTAGATTGGTCTCAAATTTGCAATCCTCATGTCTCATCCTCCAATCAGAGATTTTCCTAGTGCCTCTGTGTTAACCACTGAAGATATAATGAGGATACAAAGTAGAAAGGCTTATTCCCAGCTCTGTCCAGATACTTGTTTTCCAAGAACCTTCCAGCCTTTCATCTTGTCTTGTCAATAGTTTGAGAGCCAAACCGTGGTCCAACAGGAAATAAAACCCTATCTTGCAATCTTCTTATCTCAGCCTCATGCTTTAAAAACTTTTTTTTTAATTAACACACAGTGATTAAACATATTTATGGTCTCAACACTTTTTAATTCCAACGTCTCCAGAAGCAGCTCTTACAGAGTAGAGGCATATAGTAGTTCACAAGCATAGACAATGACATCAGACAGACAACATTGTATGAGCCCCAACTCTGTAACTTACCCTTGTGCATCCTTAGAAAGTTACTTAATGCTTCTAAATTTTAGGAAAAATAGGAAATATGGGGATTTCTAAGGAAAATAATGAATGAACTTACTCTTAAGGTTGTCAAAAGCAAGAATGCACGGAAAATACAGCACAATGCACTGGTGCAAGTAAGACCTCAGAAAACGCTGTTTTAACTTTTTTATTAATATATGTTTGGGATACATAATAATCACATTCATTTTGGGGAATTGGTACATCTGCATATTGTATCTGGATCACATTTATTATCACACCCTCCCCATTCCTCCTTCTCTAGATCCCCTTCCCAAATCTATGGAATCCACCTACCTGTTTCCTATCATCTTTTATTTTCTTTTTAAATTATGTATATTTTGGGTCTCTCATATTAGAGAAACCATGCAATATTTAGCCTTCTGTGTCTTATTTAAGGATGCTTTTTTTGACGTGAAAGTCATACAACAGCAATAGTAGCCATTATGTTGAGCTTTCAAAGTTCTTACATAACACAAAACTCGCTAATCAACTTTCTTTTTTCTTAGGTAGAAAATAAGCCAGTGTAATCACAATGGCAGTGTCTCCTGAATTTGAAAATATTCATGTCTATCTTCCTCACTTAACAATTCCAAAGGGCCATTACTTTATGGCATCGGTGAAATAGTTTGGGATCCATTCTACATGTAAATGAGGTAATATAATAATCAAGGAAAGGCAGCAAAATATCTTCATGTTCCCCAGAAATTAATTGAGAAGTCAAAATAAAAGTTGAGCAAACAGAATATATGGGAACCTTCATCACACTTCATGGGAAAATTTGAAAACCATCATTCCACTCTAAGTGGAATCTAACAAAAACAATCCTGCTACCATCCTTTATTTTCCCTCATTATGGGAAAGCTATCTATGACTGATCTTACTAAATAGATTCATCATTTTATTTGCTTTATGTCACTTCACCTACAAGAATGCTTTGGTGACTGCTATGATTTGCATATGTTTGAGTGTGCTGTCCCCCAAAGATTGATGTGTTGGAAGCTTGGTCCTCAGTGTGAGGATGCTGAGAAATGGTGGAACCTTTAAGAGGTAGGGCTTAGTGGGAAATTCTAGGTCATTGGAGGTATACTCTCAGCAGGGACTGTGGATCCCAGTTACTCTCTGGCTTCCTGTTTGGTGATGTGACTACTTCCTCTCAAAAGCTCATCTCCTATAAGATCCTCACCAGGGCCAACCTGCTGCCAGCACCAGCCCTTTGAACTTCTAGAACTGTGAGCTAAATAAATCTATTTTCTTTATAAAGTAAGTCTCCCTCTGGTTTTCAGTACAGTACTGAAAAAAGGACCAATACAGAAACCTAACTGCTAACTCTAACCCAAAAAACCTGGTAAAATAGCCATACCAAGATTTTTAATGTCCTTTATTCCAGTTATATATATATATATATATATATATATATATACACACACACACACACACACACACACACACACACACACACACACATAGTGGTGCCTTGGTTCATGAACTTAATTTGTTCTTCAATTCTGAATTTTTTTATTTTTTTGGTAGTGGGGATCGAACTCACAACCTTGCACTTGCCAAGGAGGCGCTTACGCCACTGAGCTAAATCCCCGGCCCCTTGTTCTTCGATTTTGGAAAAGATGCCCACATCTGTGTTTGTGTGAGAAAGATGGCCACAATCATGTTTGTCACCCCATGCAGAGTTTGCACATAAAAACAAAATTTTGCCAAACTGCAAGCCAAACTGTCTGCAAACAAAAAGCACTTGTCAACTGAGGTACCACTATATAATAAATACATACATACATGCATACATACACACACACATACACATATGCAGATAGCAAGAAAGAAAATAATATAAGCAGCATATTTTCCCTATTATATTTGCTATCAATTATTACCTAGGGTTTTGGCCCTCTGAACTCCCCAGCAATGCCATGAATAATTTCTGCTACCTGATTTATTCACTCAAGGGAGCAAACCAATCCAACCAATCAAAAGCTAAAGCTTGGGGACCTAAGTGATTTAAAAATATATGAATTTGAAGAATTAACAAGTTTGGGGTAGGGAAGTGATTTTCCAAAATTTGGAAAATAGGACTTAAAGGCAATTTGATCCAGATCCTGAATGCAATTCCAATGACAACAAAATAACAAAGGTACTTTCACTTAATAATCTAGTATATACCTGATACTTTACATTACATCCATCATCTCTCATCTTTGTAACAACTTGACAAAATAAATAATGTTATCATCATTTTTCCTATTTTTTTATTTTTAATGGATACATAAGAATTTAGTATTTATGAAGTAAGATGCCATAATTTGGATCTAGGATGTCTCCAAAAAAGGTCTGTGTTGAGAACCTGGGCTTTGGAAGGTGACTGGATCATGAATCAATGATACTCAGCAGTGAATTGAGCCATTGACAAGCTCAAGGCTGAATGTGCTGTTAGGTGAGTAGACCTGGCTGGAGAAGGTGAGTGGTTGGGGGTGTGCCTTTGGAGGGTCTGTGTGTCTCTCTCTGCTTCCTGGCAAACATGGAATGAGCAGCTATCCTCAACTATGCCATTCTGTCATGCCATTTCTGCCTTGGAGTGGCCAGTCACAGACTACATGAACTCTCTGAAACCATGAGCCAAAATAAACTTCCACTCCTTAAATGTGTTATGAGTTCTTTTGTTCCAGGGACAGGAAAGTAACAAGGATTATATTTCAACACATTTATAGAATGTGCAATAAGCAGGTCAGGATATCTGTCACCTCATACATGTCATTTCCTTGAAATTATCACCATTTTTGAAAGATCCACATAGCTAGAACTAGGATTCAAACACAAGCTCAACTGGATCCAAACCCAAATTCTTTCCATTATTCAATGCTACCTTTTCCAATAATGTCTGTTTACAAAAACCACATCAACAGTTATCTGCATACATGAATTTCTATTCAAAAAAACTTCTTCCCCCTAAAAAAAGAGAAGTTAGACAAAAAAAGTTTTTATTAACTGTCTTATTTATCCTACTTTCTGATTTTTACTAGACATTGGACACTTGATTTTCAAGCCCATGTGACCCTACTTATGGGGCAGCCTATTTCAAAAGAGAACTATCTTGATATATGAAATTTTCAAATGGCCAAGCACATGGCCTCCAAAAGTAAAATAAACTCTTGCCTGAATAAAACCAGATAGGGATATCATGGGAAGACCAAGGTCAAGCAAAAGTGAACAGTGGGAGTCTTTTTAATAAAACACCACTGATCTCAAGTTGCATCCATTTCCTCTGGGAATATGCCTAGAAGCAGAATAGCTGGGTCAAATGGGACTTCCAATTCCAGCTTTTTGAGGAACCTCAAGACTGATTTCCACAGTGGTTGCACCAGGCTACACTCCCACCAACAGTGCAGAAGAGTTCCTTTATTCCCACACCCTCTCCAGTATTTGTTATTGGTGGTTTTCTTGATCCTGGCCATTGTTTGTGGAGTGAGATGAAATCTCAGTGTTTTTTAATTTACATTTCTCTAATGACCAACGATGCTGAACATTTTTTCATGCATTTATTTGCCATTTGAATTTCTTCCTCTGAGAAGTGTGGATTCATTTCAGATGCCCGTTTTTGGATTGGGTCTTTGAATTTCAGAGACCTGATTTTTTTTAATTCTTTATATGTTCAAGATAGAAGTCCTTTGTCTGAGGGACAGTTGACTAAGATTTTTTCCCAATTTATGGGTTTTCTTTTCACTCTATTGGAGATTTCTTTTGACATACAAAAACTTTTTAATAAGATGAGATCCCAGTTGTTGATTCTGGGAAGCATTTCCCATGATTGGTTTTAATCTGTTTTCTATTATTTGATTTCAATATGTGTGAAGGTATGGATGGCTATTTTGAGGAAAACAAGAGACATTATGGTAGCTACTGTTGGTTTCCTACTGTCTGCTTTTAAAGGCCCATAATGCTTTCACTCTTTTGATTAGTTTTATACTACTTTGTTTTGTTTGAATTTATTGTGTCTGAAGGTATGAACAACTATTTTGAAGGAAACAAGCGTCATTATGGTAGCCACTGTTGATTTCCTGGTGTCTTGTTTTGAAGTCCCGTGCATGCATTGTTCTGTTCTCATCTGCTTTGTTCTGATTTGTTGTTTTGTTTTATTCTCTTTAAAATAAAATAAAATAAAATACTGCTGAAGTTGGCCAACACAACTTTATTAGTTGTTACCCCAGCATGAGAAGTCTTTACAGTAACTACATGTTGGGTCTACCACAAGAGGAACTTATGGCTTATATTATGTCCTGTGTTTTCCATGAGGCTGGCAGCTGCCATGTGGAGAAAAGTCATTCTTAATGAAATTTCAAAAGGTGATCGCCAATGAAATTCCAAGACTGTCTGGTTGCCTCCAGATAAATTCACATAAAAGGTATAAAATGGCCCTTGTATTAGCAAGCAGATGATGGATTTGTTGAGGTGCTCAAGTTTACAGGAAAAACTGGTATTAAAAAAAAGAGAATAGAAAACTTTAGACAACAGACAATTTGTATGTACCCCTTCCTCACTCCCAATCCCTCACATTTTATTTTAGTGGGAACTGATAGTTACTGAATAACTGTAGATCACATTCCTCTTACAGTCACAAAAATAGAAACGTTTATCAAAATTAGAAAAATCAGCAGGACTCTCACTTGTTTAAGCTAAACTTAAAATGCTTTAAAAGTTGTGTTATCTTTGAATTAGAAAGATTTCTCAACTCTTCTAGTGTATATATGTAATTTAGCACAGTATCCTCGATTTTTTCCTAGTACTTAATAATTTTAGGTAAAGCATTTCCTCAGATTTCAAAACTGTATTTACAAGTTGCCTGATCCCAAAGACTTCTTACAAAGTTTTGTAAAAGCACTAATCATCTCTACCCCAGAACAAAGAACATTTGCAGTCCCTCTCCTCAAATGTAAAGCTAGAATAAAAGAGGAAAAATATAATAAAGCAAATTTTAATTTTAAAAAGTACTATGCTTGATGCAAAATGGATGATCATTCTAGATTTTAAGTAGAAGAAAATTCCAGACAATATCTCCAAACTCTAGTCTCTTTTTTCAGAGCATGAAATGGATGATGACTTGATAGTTCAAAATTCAGAAATGAAACTACTCAAATAGATGAGGGTAATATTTAAAATGCATTCTGGAAATAGCTTAACACAAGCTCCAAGTGAAACAAAACTGGCAAAGTGACAATTCAAAATAGCTCCAACTCCAAGCAGACCTAAGAAGAAATTTCCTAGTGCACAGAAACTAGTGTAAAATGAATTTTAAAATGATTTAAACTGTTGCAATTCAGTCAAGGAAAGTTACTGGCAGTACAGTAAAGTGCTAACAAGGAGAAATGTGTCCCATCCATGGTGGGAACTGCTGAGTCCCGGAATGCAGACTGCTACGTTATCTGCAGATTCGCAGTGGGTCCCAGGGGACATATGTCAAGATTCTTGAAACCACATTCCCACACTTCCCTCTCCAGGTCAACCCAACTACTTTCACCAAAACACAAACAACACACAAAACTCAGCAATGTCTCTCTCTAACACTGATATGCTCTTTACCAAGCTTATGGCCTCGGAATACCACACACTAAATTAAAATGTGAGATTCAAAATAATGGAATCACTGAAGTCAAGTCCTAAGTTTTACTTAGGATATTTCCCTAAATTTCCAAACCCTGACATTCCATAAACTCTTCTCACCCCTTCTCAGGAGAATTTTTTAAGAGAAATTCAACAATTGTGTTTTCATGACATCACAGACAATGTCTCATATCAAATTTGTTACCCAAATATCTGCTAATTTTAAATTCCTACACAGTAAACATCTATTATCAGTATACTTAGTACCTCTAGTCAAATTTTACTTTGACATTCTTATTAATACTAATATGATCCTGTTTATTAGACTTTGAGGCTTTAAACATGATTTTTGTTTACTCAAATACAATGACATCTAGAAGAGAAAAAGGCACCACATTTAAAAAATATTGCACCAAGATATATAATTTCTCCTGTGAAACATCTATTTTCAGACTAAGAACCACGAGTTTCCTAGCATCGGGGTTTTTTATGGAGAGTGCTTGTTTATTTGGGGGCTTTTTGCTATCACTACATTGGAGAGTGAGCATTCTCTGAAAGGCCTGTTTAGGAAAACTGGTCATCAAGAAATGGGTCATTCATGCTCACAAATACAGCAGGTCTAGACCCCAACCTCTCCTGAGCTGAAACAAAGGCCCACAGTAACAGAGCTTACCTGTGCACCAGTGAGGAGAGATAATAAGTTGAACAAACCAGGGACAAGAGATTTTCAGAGGCACAGGTGTTGCAAAAAAAACAAAAGAGGGTGGCCAGACTTCCATCTCTCAGAGCACACAATGGACAGTCACACACACATAGTACCAGAGCAATGAGAATGTTCACAGATGCACATCACCAATATCTCAAAACAGGAGCCAATGCAGTGGTCCAAAGGCAGGAGAATGGATAAATAAATGCTTATATAGTTATAGAGTGGAATATTATGTACTAACCAAAATCTGGAGCTACAGGCCACATGGGAGCCAAAAACAACGCAGGCTACAAAAAGACTGCTAATAAACTGCATTTTTTGTTGTTGTTTGTTTGTTGTTTTTGCATTCAAAACTAAGCAGAGCTGAATTAAAGGTTTAATTTAGATGTATTGGTTAGGGAATCATACCTACATGGTACAAGTAAGAAAATAATAAATGCTAAATTCAGTGCATGAGACCTTTGGGAGTAGAACAGGAAACACGTGAGGTCCCATTCTGTAGTTGGATGCCGGTTTACAAGTATTGCTAGATTTCATAATTTAGGTATGTGTTACATATAGCATTGTGCATGCATCACATATTACATTCAAAAAAATTTGGAGAAAATAACATGAATGAGATGATGGAGTCTCTAGACCAGCTATGACTGAAATACTATAAAGACAAATAAAATTTTAAAATAAATCTTCTTGCTCTTAAAAAGAAATGTTCTCTCTTTTCTTAGAGCATTTATTACATACAGAAAACTTTCTTGTCTCTCTGAAATGCTGTGAGTGTAAATTCCTTTAAAATATAAGTAAAGCTTCTATCAGTTCTTTGACCTGACTACAAAATATCTCCCTCACGGCCCTGGGAACCATCTCAGGACTGTCAACAGCCAAGGGTGATGAGACTTCTCCCAGACCCCATGAGAGGGGAGGAGTCTATCCTGGGTGGTCCCCTTGTTGAGGTTTTAAAATCTGTCATAAAGGCATGAATTAATTACTTAATGGTCACTCCATTACTAGGGGAATTTCAGATTAACTATGTGCAATGATGTGTTCTCAGTTCCTCTTTCTTGAAGTTTGGCTGTCTGTCCTAAGAATATGTATATAAGAAATAGCATTCACTGGCTGATGTAAAGGGTAAGATAGGTGGACGGTCTGATGTGCCTCGTGTTCTGGTTTAATGCTGACTCAGTAATCTAATAAACTAGTTTCCCTTCTCTGCATCCTTTGCGGGAAGGTTTCTCTGGGTTGGGAGATGTGGTTTTTAATTATATTTCCCAAACAGAAATTGGAGAGGGTATATTCAAATTAGGTGACATCCTGGGTCAGATTCCTAAGGAGCAGAGTCTAAGAAAAGTTGTGTGTAAGAAGACTAATAAGAAAGTTCTCCATATAAAGAACTTAAAATAATTAGTCCTCCAAGATTTGAAGACCCAATCCAAAAATGGGCATCTGAGATGAACACACACTTCTCAGGTGAAGGAGTACAAACAGCAAATAAATACATGAAAAAAATGTTCAACAGCACTGGTCATTCAAGAGATGCAAATGAAAACTACACTGAGATTCCACCTCACCCCAGAAAGAATGGCGAGTATTAAGAAGTCAACCAATAATAAATGCTGGAGGGACTGGAACCCTTCTCCATTGTTGGTGGGAATGCAGGCTGTGGAAGTCAGTGTGGAGATTCCTCAAAAACTAGGATTGGAGGTCCCATCTGACCCAGCTATTCCCCTTCTGAGTATCTTTCCAAAAGAATTAAAAACAACATAGCACAGCAAAATATGTGCACCTATGTTTATAGCTGCACAGTTCATAATAACCAGATCTTGGAAACAACCTAAATGCCCCTCAACTGAGGAATGGACAAAATGAGATGTGGTATTTCTATATAATGGAATACTACTCAGCTACAAAGAATGATAAACTAGACATTTTCACTCTTAAATGGATGCACCTTGAAAATATACTGCTCAGTGAACTAAATAAGTCACACATATATAACCATTATATTGTTGCACTTGTGTGACAAACTGAAAGAAAATCTATGTATGTATTTAAAAATTAGTTAAGATAGTTAAAGAAAAAGAATTTTGAGTGAAAAGTAATTTTCACAGGGTCATTTTCAGATTTCATTTTTAATGTGAAATGTTCTTTTGAAAATAATAGAGCAATCGTAACAAAAAAAGATAATCATATAGCTGGTTTCTCTTGATACAGTGAGGGGAAAGTTTTGTGCTAATAATTTCTTGAACAATGTTTCATGTCTATATCTTACACTCTAAACAACTACTGTGAATATAATAATAGGCAATGTGTTATTACTATTCTCCTATTGGCCTGTTGTGAAATTTTGTTTTACTTTAATCCCTTAAATTTTTCTGTTTAAAATAAAAAAATTAATCATAATAAAGGAAGTTCTCCTAGGGTGCTGATGAGCAAGACAGGGACAGGGAGATAGCTAAGCAAGGACAGCTAAGGCAGGCTGAAGTTCCTCTTCCCCCAGTAGAAATGAGCAGGTAGTCTCTGCTGCAGGAGAAGCTGGCCTTTTGTGCATCCATTCTGGACAGTTACAGGATTCTGAGGTATCCAGATTTGTATACTCCCACACAGCAGCTGCTGTATACAAAGCAGCCCATGTCTAGAGGAATCTCCCCAAAGACAAACTGAAGAAGTCTACACTGGGAAGCCAAACTGCACAGCTGAGGAGAAGTTTATAGAAAGGTACTGCACCAAGGAAGGATAGAATGACAGCAGAGAGAATGCCAGAGTCAGATGCTGTGGGCCCTTCGGCTCATACGAGGGAATTTGAGTTTTAGCTTAAAGGCAATGAGAATTCCCTGAAGAACTTTAAGGGAATGACTGGACTTAATGCTTTACATAACAATTCAGTTTAGCACCATCAAATCAGAACAACAAAACAATAAGGAAGCACAGGTACTTTAGCCCTTCGGTATATTTATAAATACGTGTCTTGTTATAGATTTTAGGAGTTACCCAGTGGATTAGTCAGCTTTTCCATTGCTGAGGCAAAACACCTGCCACCCACAATTTAAAGGAGGAGAGGTTAATTTTATTCACAGTTTCAGAGGATTCAGTCTGGTTGGTTGGCTCCAAGGCAGGAACATCACAGCAGTAGAATGTAGTAGAAGAAAGCTACTTAGTTCATGACTACAAGGAAGCAAAGCAAGGGAACAATGCCAGAGAAGAAGGGCCCAGGGATGAGGTCACACCTCCACCACCCACCAAAAGAAGTGTGCTTTACTAATCCCGTGAGGCAGTGGTTTTCAACCTTTTTGACACCAGTGACTGGTTTCATGGAAGATAACTTTTCCATGGATGGGGGTGGGGTTGTTTCGAGACGATTCAAAAGACTACACAACCTAGATCACTCGCATGTAGAGTTCACAGTAGGGTTTGTGCTCCCATGAGAATCCAATGCCACCACTGATCTGACAGGACAATGAGATCAGGCAGTGATTCAGGTGATGGGGAGCAGCTATACCAAGAATGTTTCACTCACTGGCAAACTCTCACCTCCTGCAGTGTGACCCAGTTCCTAACAAGGAATTAATCCTTCCCCTAGAGGGTTCCCAAGCCAATCGAGTTGACAACTAATCTTAACCATCATACCCAACATAGATCATGAGTGTCAAATTAACCACTGAAGCCACTGGACCTTCACTCTACAAAGAATGCAGAAATGGGGTGATGATCTATATCTACACTGAACCAGAAAATTTGCAGTGAGAGAGCAGAGATACATGTTTTCTAGCATGGAGCTGCAGAACAGAGACAGGGAGATCCAAAACTTATCCACATTACTGGTTTCCATGCACAGAGATCATGGAGAGGCAGCAACACCTCTGCTATTCTGCCCATATCCAGCCTACAGTGACATAGGGAAGAATACAATAAATTGCCAGTGGGGAACAACTCGAGGGCCACAGACCCCTCTATCAGATCCAGAGCTCACAATGCAGATGAGATGGAGGACTACAACATGGAAAATCTCTTCCCCCAATGGAGGTCTTTTCTTCCTGATGCTCACCTGGGAAAAGCCCTCTCACAGGGTAGCGCAGTGGCTATCACAGGCACCTGGACTTGCTTTCCTCCATTCCCCAGATTACTGAGGCTTCCTCTTAATACTACCATACTGCTTCCCTCCTACTGTATCTCATGCCCAGAAACACTATTCAAATTTAAGTGAGACAAATGGAAGAAAGGGCTACTTTCTCAAGTCACAGCCATGGCTTCCAGCTTTGTTTGACTTTCCTTGACAACGAACAGGGCATTGGAACATCAAATACCATGCAAATTATGCCATCTCCCTTTTTTTCCCACAAATAAGAGACACTAAGATGTCAGTTTCACACAAGTACCTGGCAAACTGTTTTTCTGAACAATTGGGTGGGAAATGAAAGAGAAGGGGGCTCAGATCCTGCTTGAGTGTACACACCTCCTGTTACTCTGTTGAGCCAAGTTCTCATGCTTAAGAGGGTAAGAATAGCCACTAGTAGCACAGAAGCACCCACCAAGGCAGTGAAGGCAACAAGAAACCCTCAAAGGGGACTCGTACATAAGAATCTATCTGATTGGTTGGCTTTAAAGAGGGAGTGTTGTAGGCAAATCCCACTCTGAGAAAGTGGAAACTCTGATACTGTGAACCCAAGTGAAAGCTGCATTACTCTCCTAAATTATGGAGGCTAATTTTAAATCACTGGCGGTCCCACACTATCCCATGAATATTAAACAGTAGGGAATTTGGGGAGTACCCAATGTGAATGACTTTAGAGGATTGGATTAAAAAAAGTTGGCTGGAAAGGAATTTGGTAAAATTCAACTACCATTTGTAATTAAAAAAAAAACTTACCAAACAACAATAAGAGGACTTCATTTACAAGATGAGATGATTCAACCAAAAATCTACAGCACACACCTGAATTAATGGTGAAACATTAGCAATCTCCCTTAAAGTCAGCCATGAGACAAGGATACTATCAGCAGTGTTTCTATAAACTATGGCACCAGAAATGACAAGAGGTACAACAGGATAATAAAAGTAAATAAAATATGTGCATGCTGTACAAGTGAGCAATTCCATCTCTAAGTACCTCTAGAAGATGTACCACACTGTGCACTACAAACACGTGTAATGCTGTGCACTACAAAATTGTTTTATAAGAGAAAATCTTTAAAAGGATCAATGTGAATGTCCATCAACAGGAGAATATAAAAATAAATTGCAATCACAAAGGAATATAACTAAACAGATGCATTTAATCTGAAGATACCAGTTATGAAGATGCTGAGCTCAGTCCAATTCTGCATAAAGGACACTGAGAAGTAAGGAAAGATGTAATTAAGTTGTGGTAACAAAGACAGACTTCATGCAGGTGTTCCAGACCTAGATCCAAAGTGAGTCTAATTCAGAGCAATCTTAAAACAATCTTTTAATCTTAAAATAATTAAGAACAAATAATAGCCTGAAAACAGAAATTCCACAGGTTTTCAGAGCTTTCCTATTCAAATTTTTTAAAATTCTAATTCCAAATTCCTAAAATTTACCTCACAGCACCAAGAAAGTAGCACAACTCATCTCATTTGAAACATTTTTGGAAATGAGAAAATTGAGCTAGATCATTTCCAACAACTTTATTTTTCTCCTACTCAAGAAGGAGAACATAAATGCACGTGAATAAATGGATTTGGTGGTGGGTGTTTCTGACAGGCTCAAATGGGGCATCACTGCTGGAGGTCTTTCTAGAGAAAATTAAAATTCACACAGCAGTGTGAAAAAAAATAAAAACAACCTAACTTGTGATGACTGACTTAATAAATGTGTAGGCCATATAAAAATATCTTCCATTTATAATAATGTTAAATATAGTCTTACACAATATCATCAAAAAATGAAGCACAATGATTATGCCACAATTTGGTACGTATCAAATCCATCCATCAAGTCCTTCACATGACTATAGATATTTCTTTAACCTATCATTTTACTTAAACTAAATAAAATATGAAACCTAGAAAAAAGTTAGATGTAATCTGATTATATCTGAACTTTCCCCCTCATGCTTTCAGAGGATAGGATTTTGGAAAATGCCTGACTCATGAGGACTCCAGCTCCAGCGGTGGATTAATCCATTGATGAGACGTAGTTTAATGGCATTAATGGAAGGCACCAGGAACAGAAGGCAAGGCTTAAGTGAAATGAGTGGATTATGGAAGTATGACCAATTCCCAATCCTTTCCTCTCAAGCTCTTGCTCTCTCTGTCTCTTAGCTACCATGAGGTGAGCAGCTTTTCTCTACCACACTCTTTATTCCACAATGTTCCTCTTCATCACAGACCTAAAAGTAATGGAGCCAGCAGTCCATGGACTGCAACATCTGAAACCATGAGCCAAAATAAACCTTTCCTCCTCTAAATTGACTTTTTCAGATTTTTGGTCACAGTGACCGAAATCTAACACATAAACTATGCTCTTCAATGGTACTTCAGGGTTCCATAAACATTTTTCTCTGATTTATTATCCTAGTGGCCTCCACACTTATAAAAACTGCTATAAAGAAACATACACATTCAAAAGTGTTATCCTTATATAAGAAGTGACCAATTTATCTATGTTTAGCTTCTGAAGAGGCCTCACTTGCATGCCTATCACATCTACTTGCCACAGTTCTAACTCACCTGCACCTCTGGGCACCCACAGTGAGCCACCACCTCAGCACACACTGTCTGCCAGTCAGCAATTCTATTTTGCTAAAGCTGCCATAGTTTTCAATTCCACTCAGAAAATTATCTGCAACTGTTAGTGCATTTCATTTTTGTGATTTATAAAAAAATGAAACAAACGTTTTGAAGATGCTAATACTAGGGGGCACTGGAGACAAAACCATCAGAAAGCAGGCATGACAGAAGAGATGACTCTAGCTGTGAGCAGTGTGAAAAGTAAGGATGTCACAGTGCACAGCAAGCAGTGTTCACAGTGACGTGATCAAACTGCTATTTCTCTCAGGAACACTCATTACTCTCTCCCTTCCCTCCACGATTAATGTCATATATGATTATTAACTTACTTTTGCACATCCAACATTTTGGGGGCTTTAATGTAGGATAACTCACCTGTCACACAACTCACCCATGTAAAGACCACAACTAAGTAGTTCTCAGTATATTCTGAGTTTCGCAATCATTGCCACAATTTTAGGACATTTTCAATCCCAAAAGAAGTCCTGAAGCCTTTAGCCACAATCCCCAATTCAACCATTGCCTTCAGCCCCTGGAAGCCAACTTATCTATAATCTGTCTTTAAAGGTTTGCCTATTCTGGACATTTCATATAAATGGAATTGTATGATACCTGGTCCTTTATAACTGCTTCTTCACTCAGTAAGTTTTCTAGGTTCATACACGTAGCATACATCAGTACTCCATTCCTTTGCATGACCGAATAGCCCATTGTATGGATACACCACATTTTTTTTATCCACTCATTAGTTGATGGACACTTGGATTGCTTCTACTTTTTTCGCTACCACAAGTATTGTTTCTCTGAATGTTCACGAGCAAGGTTTTGTATGAACATATGTTTTCATTTCCTTTAGTTCTATCCCCAGCAGTTGAAATCTCATGTTATATGGTGCTATGATTTGGAACACTGTCTCCCAAAGATCCATGTGTAAAAGGCTTGATCAAAGTGGCAATATAGGGAAATGATGGAATCTTTGGGAGATAAAGTTTTATGCAAGGTTCTTCGATTACTGGCATGACCTTCAAGGCAGTTGTGGGACCCTGGCCTTGCCCTCTCTCTTTACTTCCTGCTTTATGATATAAGGGGCTTGCTCTCTCCCACATTCCTGCCATGACATGCCCCTCTTGCAAAGAACCAAAGTTATGGGGCTGCCTGATCTAGGGCTGGGACCACCAGAACTATGAGCTGAAATAACTCATTCTCTTTATAAATTAATTGCATCAGGTATTTCATTATTATTTCACATAATGTATGTGACTAACATATACGTTAACTCTATGTTAACCTTTTAATGAATTCTAGACTTTTTAACAGCAGCTTACTCCCAGCCATGTTCTAATGTCTCAGTAACATTTATCTTTTTTATGAAAAATCATCTAATGGAGGTAAAATGGCATCTCGTTCTGATTTTGATTTGCATGCACTTCCTTCATAACAAATCTGAACATATTTTCACGTATTTATTGGCTACTGCATTCAACTGTTAGATATATTCAAAGTAGAATTACACTTAAATTAGAAGACTTTTCGTTTCCAAATCTGAATTCACTGAATACTTCCAGCCAATATGCTAATGTGATATCATTTATTCACTGTATGAGTGAATTTTATAAATCCTAACTTAAAAAAATAAACACTAATTTCTTTTGTTTTTATATTGGTGTTTCATAAACAACCTCATGACTTTCAAAAAATTATAAAACCATTCACCTAATCAATTCTATTCCTTTTTCCCATATATAGTAAACCCAAAGACTTTAAATGTCAAACCTAGTTTGGGTTTAAAAAATAATAAAATAGTCTCTTGCCTCCCAGGCTATGCTGTTTGTAGAATTAAATGAAGGATAACAATAAAATTAATTTTTCAAAAATACTTGTGTTACATGTTAAAATATGTCCAGTACCAAAGTGATAAAACAAGCAAGTACAGCAAATAAATGTTTATTATAAAAGTCAGAAGCAGCAATCTATTGAGCAGGGGTCATTATGAACTTCTGCTGTGCCTATAATGTTCCATTTGGAGAAATGATTAAACAAGTTCACTCATTTATTTCTTGACCATTTATAAATGTTGTATGGACTTTATATTTCACATTAAGACATTTTTTAAACAATGAGATTCTGCTTTACAAATAAAATTACCTGAAACCCACCTGAAGCTGATCATCAAAAGGACAAAATAAAGAAAGACCACAGTGCACATTTCAATTTATTCTGCACAGAAAAACCAAAGCATTGCTTTCAAAGGTAACCTATTTCTCTTGGTGACTCCCCTTTGATAAACATCATTTGTTACCACTTGACTGAAAATTACATTTATTGTAAGATCACTAAATCATTGACAATCTTGTCAACTCCAAAACAAGCACATTGCTCAGGGTCATACCTACTGTTCCACCTCGCTAAGAAATTATTAGCACCACAACAAATATCACAGTAGCTACTAAAAACTTCAATACTCACACTGCTTAGCAGCCCAGCACTGGCTCCTCAGAAATTTCCAAGTTGTGGAGGTAGAGGTCAGCCCACCAGAACACACACAGGACAAGAGAACAGAGAATACGGGAGAAATAAGCAATGCTCCTCACTCCCCTTGACCCAGGATCCTACCACTAGCAAATTAATCATCCCTTAAAGGAAGTGAAATTCACAGTTACAATTGGGACCACACTCCCACAACTGAAGTACACAGTGAGTCATAAAGTAAAGGAAAATTTTACAAGAACCCTAGAATAGTCATGAACTAAGGTGGGAACCCTGGCCAGAGGATCTACAATATTTTGTCTTGCATCCTTTTTGAAACATCAGCCTCAACCTGTGATGTTCCAAGTACCGTGGCTTTGCTTTCACATTGTAATGCATTCAAACAGGCAAACCTTTTTCCTACCTCCCTCACACATCCAGAGCTAGAAGATCCAAGAATTCAGCCCCAGTCTTCAATAGCCACCACAATGCAACATGGCCTAACAATATGGTTTGAGTAAGTGTCCTACAAAGGCTTGGTCCCCTGCCCATGACAGTACTAGGAAGCGGCAGAACCTATCAGAGGTGGGGCCTAACATAAGGTCTTATCATAGGCATATGTCCTTTAGGGGGATATTGAGACTCCAGCCCCTCCTTCTTTCTCTCTTTCGTTTCCTGGCCATAAGTCTTGCTGCGTACTAATGCCATAATGTGCTGCCTGGGCACACATTATCATTCATGAACTGAAACCAAAATAAATCTGTTCTCTTTATAAGCTGATTACCTCAGATGTTTTGTTACAGTGGCAGAAAGCTGACTAACCACCAAGGCTGCCCAGGGACTGCTGGAGATCGCAGGCTGGGCTCTTCACAGGCTCACTGGGACTCTGACAACCCAATGCCAACACAATGGGGAAAAGGTCTCATCCAGTCCTCATTACTAGGAGCTTTTAGAAGACCCCCTGTCCAGTGCACAGACACACACACACACACACACACACACACACATCATAAAGCCCAGGTGACCATGAGGTGAGATGATTTTTCACAATAAAAATAACTTGAGGCTTTGGAGCCCTCTCATGAAACTCTGCCTTGAATTAGGTACTTTTCTAAGATGCTCTGCATTTAGGGACCCCACACACATACTACTCTTTATTTACATGGCTGCTCCACCCTATGCAGGAAGCAGAATATTGTGTTCAATTTCTTACTGTATCAAACAGTGGGAAGAGAGCCCACCTGGTAAGTCCAGTTGTTGGGAAAGGGGTTGCCACAGGCACTGGCATGTCAGCATGTTCACTGTCCCTCCCTCTCCTTCCCAATACACAGGAAAAAGCCTGGTCTCTGTGCAGAAATACAGACCTGCAGAAGACAGGCAGGGTGGCTAAGTGGCCATCCCTGTGCCCAACAGCAATGGGGAATTCATGTCAACTACCTTCTCCCAGGCCAGGGCAGCCCTAATGCAAACCAGAGACTCATAGCCAAGCAGAAGAGTAGCACCAGGTTTATGTTCACAGTACATCACCTCAATGCAGGCTCTGTCCTTTCTCTGTACTTCATGTCATCTCTTCCAAAAACAGTACTCAGCAAGACAGTATACATTCACACAGAGCAGATGGCCTGATGCTGAGAAGGGTTTGTTTTTGCTAGGCCACCCACCTCCTAAGAGCTTTTGGCAAGGCACTATGACTGTTGAGGGTCAACTTCTGCCCACATTAGAAGGATATCAAACTATTCCAGAAGATGAAGTTGTTGTTGTTGATAATTCACCAACCAGAGACATGACACTAGGCCAAATTTCACCGACCAGATGGGGAACAATCATCTCCTCCTCTGGAGGGATCCACACAGAGATAATTATGAAACCAAAGACTCTACAAAGAGACAAATCTGTCACAACTAGGGACTCTCAAGAAACCATAAATCAAAACTCAATGTAAAATACATGTAGTAAAAACCAACTAAGGAAAGCCGTATGGTGTGATTTTAGAATTTGCAAATGAGAACAAAAACCTCTTTCCCCATGCAATTCTATTACAGAGACTCTTTGTTTCTACTTGCCTCACAGTATTATGTCACAAAGATAACTGAACAGTGATGCCACACCATCCCTGGTTGTTGTTGCTAAGATTCTCTAAAGATTCCTAAAGGTACCTGAAAATAAATTTCATGTAACCGAGATATCTTACATAAAGCTTTGAAAGCATGACTCACCTACCACCAAGTCCTTGCATATAAATACGGTGCAAATGGTTTACTTGTTAACTAAAAAGGATCTAAGCTTTGTATTTTCTGGACTCTGCCTCCACTTTCAAGTTCTGGGTCTGGTTCTATTGCATTTCAATTTTCCCTGCCACAGTGAGACACAGTATAGCATAGTATACCAAGGCAAAGATTTGGGAGCCCAACTATCTGGACATGAAGCACAGCCCTACCATTCACTGACTATGACTCAGTATTTATCCACGTGTAAACTGAGGCTGATGATAGCTATCAGAGAGTATTTCAGGAATTAAGAAGTTAATAAATATGAAATGCTTACAATAGTCCCTAGCACTTTCTACAACTAGTGTTTATTAAACATTATAGAGTCAAATGTTTTCACAGTTCTTTTGACTGCTAATGTTTTGACAGGAAAAGAAGTTATGTTTTGCATTTCACCCTGACCATCTTTATATGTAATTAAAGAGAAAATCAGACAAACTGGTTAAAAATAACTGAACACCAAAAATCAGTAATCTCTATTCCAAGGCGGGGACAACAGTAAGAGGCTCAATCAGAGTGTGCCAATCTGTTTGGGGGTGGAGATATGGTTCCCAGAACAGAACCCATGCCAAGAGCACAGGCTTGCTACATTGTGGAGACTTAGAAGAAGCCCTCTGCCCCTCCTGCATCCCAAGTGTTAACTTTGTCAGATTATTGGGTAAATCACCCACAATTTGCCCTTGAGTTTGGTGCTTCAGAACCAAGGAAGCACCTCTCAAAACTGCAAACAGAAATGTGGGCAGCCAAAGAGCACATGGGTTCTCTTTCATGTCCCAAAGGAATGACCTACGCCCACACCAAATGCCCACCCTCCCACTCCCAATCAATGGGGGAAATGTCTATTTGTCCTGAGGAACAGCCAACCACATACACGCAGCATTAGAAACTTCAAGTAGATACTATGCTACGCATTTTCTTCCCACACCTCAGTTATAAAAAAAGGCTTTCTGAGCATATTAGAGTTCTCACCTTCCATAAGAGAAACGAACTTCATCTCCTGTTCCCCCTGAATGTGAGCAAAATACATAGGTCTTCATCAGAGGCTAAGCAAATCATTTCCTAACTTCTATCAAATTTCAAGGATGGAAAATAGTCTGGGAAATACATTCTAAGCCAATGATGCAAATCACACAGACCAGCAAGTCCATAATGATCCACAGCATGTCCAAGAAAATAATTTATTTCTAGACTTGTCCTCTTCTGGTGGTCTTGCTCCCTCCTAATCGCTGTACCCCATATCCAGGGGTATTCCCAGACTTACCAAACATAACCACTCCTGAACATCCCACGTTCATCGCTGCAAGTCCTATGTCTGATCCCTGAACTCTATAATTCTTGATTCTGCTACCTGCCCACTTGCCTCCAAACGTGTCCCATCTCCCAAAGTCCTCATGTCCCTCCTTACTAGCAGAAATTCATGACCATCATTGTATGATTTCCTGTGTACACCCTCAGCTCATGTCCTCTCTTCCTTTCCTTTCCTTGCCTAACAAATATCAACCACTAGGGTTAAAAAAAAAAAAGCCACCTATATCTGAACACTGAATTAAGTGAGGCCTGGGGGAATCCCATTGTTGTAGTTAGGGGATTGCAAGGAAAACAATTATATACAGGACACAGAATTTATAACATTATTTTATGATAGTCACCCAAAGGGTCAAATACAAAGAAAGTGCAGGAAATCTGTACACATACTAAAGACCTAGAAAATCCAGCCAAGGGCCTGGATCCCATGGCAATAATATGCATGAGTTCAGTTGAAAACCTAGAGCCCATGAAAATGCCCCCTATGAGTCCAGCTGGAGGCCTAGAGCCCACAACAGTGACTCATGCAAGTCTGTTTCACAGATATGCGCTGGGAAGGCCCCAAGGTCAGCAGTGGAAGCTAGAAAGTCTATGCCAGTGGGATGAAGGATCTGTGCCAGTAGGTTGAGGGTTCTGCACTGGAGCCAAAACGTGACACTCAAAATAAGGGCCAGGTCTCCCCGAAAAGTACCACAGCCATCCTCAGTGACAACAAGGTCCCAAGTTCCTCTGATGATGAAAACAGCTGAGTTCATATCAGGAAAACAGCGTGACAAGTTTCTCCCGGAGATTGAACAGCTCGCATCCTCCCCTCCAGAGCCAGGAAATGATGCTCAAAGTAAGGTTCACAGCTCCCCCAAAGTGAATCACAGTCATCCTCAGCGACAAAGTCCTGAGCTCCTTCAATGATAACAGCTGAGTTCATATCAGGGAAATCAGCATGATAAATTCCTCCAGGAGAACCAACAGCTCCAAACAACACTAGGAGAACCCACAACACTACTTCTCCAGTTCTCTTTTTATGCTGGCAACTTTCCTCAGGTGGGCCATCTACACTCTGCACTACGCTGATTCTGTTCAGCTGGTGTTTAAATGGACCACCAGTTTCTAATCCACCACACCCATTCACTTTCACATCATCCCACACTATTTCAATTTTCTTCACTCAACACTGCAGTTTACTCTCAGTAAATACCCATCTATTTCAATAAGAAAATAGAACCAACCAGAAAAATGTCACAGTCTCTCACTACAGTAACTATAAATGTGTTCTACGTGTCTCTTGTGAATACATGCAAGCAACTCTGTTGTGTATATACCAAAGAATGAAACTGCTTGGTGATTGAGACATATCTTCAATACTAAAAAAAAAAATGTTTTTTCTAATTTATGCTTCATCTAAAACTCAAAAAAGACATTACACAAAAATAAAAGTTACCATTAATTTCACTCATCAACATAAATGTAAACACTCTAAACACAATATAAAATCATAATCAGTAATGCATAATAGTATAATATATTGCAACACCTTGGGCTTGTTCTAGTGATGCAACTTTGGTAGAACAGTATCATTCACCACGGTAACAGTGAAAATTAAAGATGATGTTTCAAAAAATGAAGAAAAAAACAAAAATGTTTGATAAAAATCAATATCTGTGCATAATAAAAATCTTTCAAAACTAGGAAGATGAACATCCTCAGTCTGATAGAACATCTAAAAGACTGACAAAATATTTTTCTCCATGTTCAAACTTTTAATTATTGACTTCCACCTGCCTATCAGTTACTGAGACGAACTGTGCTAAATTCATTTATGATTGCGAATCTATTACTCCTCAAAGTTCTGCCAATTTTTGATTTATTTATTTTGTTCAGGTTATAACTTGCATATAAATTTAGAATCATTAAATGAATCTTCTATTGTTAAGAAATGTACATATAACTTTACCAATGCTTAGTGTCTTAAAGTTTACTTCATTAGCTATTGACATGTTATAGCATCTTTCTTTAGTGCTCACATTGAGTGTCTTTCTCTGGCTTTTTAATATTTTTTGTACCTATATGCTTTAGTTTTAAATAGACTATTGTAAACAGTATACATTTTAAGTTCATTCATTTATCCAATCTGACAGCTCTTTTCAACTAGCAAGGGTAGATTTTCACTTAACTGTAATGATATACTGAGGTTTAAATCTAACATCTTAACAGGTGCTTTTGATTTGTACCAACTTTTTCCCTGCTTTACTAGCTTCCTTTGATATGTTTTAGAAATTTTATGAATACCTTTTTGTTGAAGTTTAAAATATTTTTTAAATTTCTTTTGCTATTTATTCTTTAGTTTATAGATTTAGAAAGGTATTGTTTAATTTCTAAATATTTGGAGTTCTAATATAATTTTCTATTTTAATTCCTTTTTTTTTTTTTTTTTTTTTTTTTTTTTTTTTTTTTTTTTTTTTTTTTTTTTTTTTTTTTTTGTACTGGGGGTTGAACTCATGACCTCATGCTTACCAGGCAGGCACCACGCCACTTTAAATCCATTTTTTACAGAGAATACTATTTTGGGGGGGGGGGTGTTGTTTTTGCAGAAAATTATCAACTCATAAAAGCCCATTAATATTTCAAAAGAACATGTATTCTTTTGGTGTTGAGTGATCTATAAACATGTGTGACTGATAATGCTGTTAAAATCTTCTATATCCTGATTTTCTATTTTTAATTGATTATTGAAAAAGGAATGTGGAAATATCCACCTGTGATTAAAAATTTATCTGTGTCTCTTTTCAGTTCTATCAGTTTTTCCTTCATACACTCTGAAGTTGTGTTATCAGAGGCATGTACATTTTTAAAGTATGTCTTTTTAGTGATAATGAATGCCTTTATTCACTACACAGTGCCACTCTTTACCCTTGTGATACAACTTTTTCTGGCACTTACCTCAGAATTATTATAGCAATTTTCTGTTTTCCTCTCCAGTAGTGGGGATTGAACCCAGGGACCCTTGCACTGAGCCATACCCTCATCACACTCTCACCCCCAGCCCTCTTTTTTTAAGACAGTGTCTCCCTAAATTGCCCAGGCTCGATTTGAATTTGCAGTCTTCCCAAAGTACTGGGATTATACGCTCTTCCCACCATACCAGCTCAATTTTCCTTTAATTAATTTTTTTAAGTGGAATACTTTGTCTATACTTATCTATGCTTGTATATTTAAGGAAGTTTCTCATAAAGAACAGATAGCTGTTAAAGAACGGAGAGACATATAGCTGTCTCTCACTTTTTTATCCAATCTAACAATTTCAGCCTTCGAAGCAGTATGTTTATAGATTAATTACATCAAGTGTAATCATCAATATGCTGGATATGTATTTACCTTCTCGCATTTGTTTTGGTCTCGGTTTTTGATTGTTACATCTGTTTCTTTTCCTGCTTTCCTCCTCTAATTGAGAATTTTTATTTTATGTCTATGATTTGCTTATTAACCATGGCTCTTGTGACAATGTTATTCTAGTCACTATTCAACAGTTTACAATATACACTGTTAACATATCCCCATCTACCTCCAAATATTATTCTATTCTACTTCACATAAGGCTGAAGATCCATCCATTTACAACTTGCTGCTCTTTGTGCTACTGTTGTTAGATTTTTACTTTTACAAATGTTAATAACTCCACAATACAATGCTATTATTTTTCTTTAGACAGTTATCACTGAAAGATACCAAAATTGTAGTAAAATTTTTACTGTTATTTACACCACATCTATATCATTTCCAGCAATATTCACACTCCAAACTTCCAACTGTTTTCATCTTCCATATGCCTTTTGAACATCATTTAAAATCCCTTGCAGTCCTGGTCTGATAGTAATGAACTTCCTCAGCTCTTGTTATGTGCATATGTTTTTGTGTTACTTTCATTTTTCAAAGATATTTTCTCCAGGAAAAATAATCCTAGGAAAATACATGTGTTTTGGTTTTAGTACTTTCAAAGTAATGACCATACTGACTTTTTTATTGGGATAGTTTATGATGAGAAGATGAATGTCACTATTACCTTTGTTCCTATTTGTGTTATATTTCTTTGTCTACCTTCAAGATTTCCTATCTTTGGTTCTGTATAGTCTGCACTGTACTTCTGTGTTTTTCTACATATTCATCCTACTAATAGTTTTCTAAGCTTCTTGGATATGCAATTTGTTGTCTTTTTTTAATTTTATAAAAACTTTACCCATAGTTTTTAAAAAAACATTTCTTCTGTCCCTTTCTCTCTTTTCCTTCTGTGAATCCAACTATATGTATTCTGTTTTTTTCTTGTATGCCTCAAAAGTGCTGTTCGATTTTGTTTGGTTATTTTTTTCCTATTCTTCGTGTCTTGGTTTGGATGACTTTTCTTCAAATTCACCAATTCTGCCTCTGAAATATCCAATCTGCATTAATTATCCATTTCTGAAAAGTAAATTAGCCCAAAACGAAATGCTTTGTGGTGTTAAGCCGCTAACATTTATCATCTCACAGTTTCTTAGGATCAGGAATTCAAGGGCACTTGAGCTGGTGCTGTGGCTCAGTGTCTATCACACACTGCCATCAGTATGTCATGCAGAGCCACAAACTGAAAGAGGGGCTAAAACTGGAGGATCTTCTTTCAAGGTGACTCACTCAAGTGGCGCTGGCTGTTGACAGGAGGCCTCAGCAGGCTACCCATGTACCCTCCTTATATGGTGAGCAGTCCCCCAGAACACAGGACAAGGCAAAAGCTACAATACTGTGTATTTTATGTCTTTTCTTAGTATTCCTGCCCCCACCTGCCCCTTCAGCAGGCCCTGCCCACCCGTGCTAGTGACCTCTCCCTCCACAGAACAATGTTACTGCTCTTACAGCATACAAGGCTCAAAGTGTGGAACAAAGTTGTTCCTTGTTTCTCTCACCCCAGCCTCAATCTTAGCCTCACATGTGTATCTCAGGGCTAAGATTTTCTCAGAATTGTTTACCTATCTGGCTATTTTAGATCTTTGTTAGAGCCTACACATAAAAATTATTGTATAAACCACTGAAGGTGGGACTGAGCAGTGCGGGGTGTCAGCTCAGTGGTAGAGCACCTGCCTGGCTAGCACACACAATACCCTGATTTGTTCAATCCCAAGCATCAGAAAAAAACAAAAAACAAAAAAAAAACTTACAATATTATCTTTCTTCAGAAAAGATTAACATTTGCCACATTCATCTAGTATCTAGTACCAAGGACTGAGATGAGTCAGTACAGTCTAAGGCCCTGTGACAACCAGTACCTTGATTTATTTTCAGCTCACTCATGCCTAGTATACAGCCCTCCAGGACTCCAGCCCCAAGCATGGGGATTTCCCCTTCTAAGTCCTAAATACCACATTTTCCTCATACTCTCTTTTTCTAGACCCCGAGCTTTAAGATATAACTGACAAATAAAAAGTGCATATATTCACAATTACGTGATATTTTGATATATGCACACATTGTGAAATGATTAAAATTAACACATCTATCACCTCACATATTTATCTTTCTGTGTGGTGGAAATATTTAAAATCTATTCTCTTAGCAATTTTCAAAGATATAATACATTAATTGTAACACATTCCTGCCAGCTTGAACCACCAGTGGCACATGGATGACTGTCCCATAGGGTGGTTTGTATCACTGGTGGCAGAAGTTGTACAGGCATGCATAAGACAGTCATAAATGTCCCATCAGTGGTTCAAGTTGCCCAGCAGAGAGACAAAGGAATTATGGCGCTATCATGGGGGTGTAAACTAAAGTTACCACACTACACAATACAACTCTGGACTGAATCATAGTTGAAACACTGGATCCTTTGAACAACATCTCCCAAGCCCTCCCACAACCCTCAGCCAACCACCATTCTATTCTCTATTTCTATGAACTCGACTTTTTCAGATTCCACATGTAAGTGAGACTGTATGGTATTTGCCTTTCTGTACCAAGCTTATTTCATGTAATTTAATGTTCTCCACATTTTCAAAGCTTCCAATGTTTTATCTCACTCAAAGCAGTGGTACAAATCCATAAAATGGCCCAGCTGTCCCTGGCAATGGGAGAAATGAACAACCTCCCAAAGGGACCTTAAAATTTGTCCCATGCTTCTTTACATATACAACAGATCAGACCCTCCCCAGAACTCACTCCAGGACATAAATATTACCAGCAGGCCATGTTCATGGGATGCCTAGGAGGGATGAAAAAGAAAAGAAGCAGGAATCGACCAGGAGAACCTCCAGCCCTAGATTCCAGTCTAACACTTGAAGGACAGGGTAGGAAGGAGGAGTCTCCACTGAAGTGAAGCTCTGAGAGTCTTGGTGAGGCTGAGCTGCTTGTCAGAAGAGTCTCACCAAGGGCAGAAAGCACCCAGCTCTATCTAGTCACCTGCCCATGTGCAATGCCCAACCATGAGCTGAAGGAGCCAAGGAGAGCTGGGTCTGATATGAACATCTCAGCTGAAGACTATCACCAACGACCCTCATGGCAGGTTCCCTGGAAGGACAGTTGAGTGGCACCTCTGTGACTGCCAAACACTTCTTGGAAAAATTTATCCAATGTTTTACGTTAGAGACACTGACATTCTGAAAAGCAAAATTTCCCTTTATAAGCACAGTAGCTCCCCCATCCAAGGTTTTGCTTTCTGTAGTTTCAGTACCCACCCAGAAATAGAAAACTCATGAAATAAGCTAGTCATAAGCTTTAACTGATTTTATTATAGTAGACTGTTATAGCTGTTCTATGTTATTATTAGTCTCTAATGTCAACGTCTTACAGTATCTAATAGGTATATTTTATGGATAGGAAACAAGATAGTATAACTAGGACTCAGTACTATTCAACTTTGTATATATACAGAACATCTTGGAATTACCCTCCAGTGACAGAGGCATAGTTATAACAAAGGTCTCATCTTGCCTATTCTAACTTAAAACCAAAACAGGCCCCAAAAGAAAAAGTGAGATTCATTTTATGATATATTTTGCCTTTCACAAGGGACTCTGATTTGAATACTTGTGTCTGAACTGATTTTTTTGTTCAGTTTGATAATTTCTAAACACACTTGTGGAACTTAGGATACAAACAATGTTGTTAATATTTTTACATAATTCCTTAGTCTATCTGTTTTTCAGTCTACAGATCAATTTTAACCTCCCCAAAACGAAGGTATTCTCATGATGGCAAAATCCTCTGAAGGGTTACTCAACTGTTATAATACGGTAATAAATCACAGAATCCGCAATTTTTTTAACTAGATAGACTCTAGTAAGTCACCACTTCACTTAGTTATTTTCTCTCCATAGTTGGGAGTCACAGACATCAAACCAAAACTGATGAGAGATTCTCAGCAGAAGACAATGTATAATAAAACCAGAACTGCCAAAAAATCCACCAAACCTCCATTGCCTGATCACAGCCACCTTAAAAATACCTTCCCAATACTGACTGAGAAAGAAAAGTACAACTCAGATATTCACCAGCCTGTGACTGCAAAGATTCTTCTGGCCCTTTTATTCAAGAGCACAGTTTCCCTTCTTTTTGGCAAACACCAACCAAATTTCTCCATAAAATGCACGTTAACCTCACTGCCAGAAGAGGGAGCACTTACTTTCTATGAATTTGTTTCCACCATAATTTTCTCTTGATCTCAGCCTTCAAAACTACTAGTTTTCTTAAAGTTGAACATCTTCTTTCAAAAACTTGAGTTCCTTTATTTAACATTAAAAAGCTCACCTGTTGCATGTACAGAAGTCACTGTTACAAGTCAATACATGTGCTTCCACAATTAGAACTGAAGGGAAGATAAATGGGCCAGTTCCACAGGGGTGAGTGTAGTTGGCACACTGGTTAGTCCTCCTCCCATGTCATCACCCCTAGATAATATGGGTGTGAGCTTACCTGGCAAGGCAGAAAAAAGGTTACAGCTTGTTATAGTGTGGTCAGTCGGATGGCCCCCACTAAAGTCTCATGCAATCATGGACACAGCTGAGTCCAGCATTCATGATTGGTTTGTTGCCTAGCACTGGGATTGGTGATATGAGTACTGCAACCTCCCATGGGTGGAGCCAACATACAGTGTAAGGGCAGGAGGAAGGTGTGTCTTCACTCTCTCTTGCTGGTTCACCTTGCTGTTGTGGCCGCCATGAATAGCTGCCCCGCCATGCCACACTGCCTTGGAGCCAACTGAGTATGGACTGAAACCCCTAAGAACTGTAAGAAATAAACCTTTCCTTCCCTAATTTTAGGCGTCTGGTGTTTTGCCTCAGCAACAAGAGAAAAGTAACTAAGACGTAGATAGATGAAGCAGAAGACATATGGGTCAGAGTACTGGGACATGAGAAAATCTCAAATGGCTATAGTGGTTCTGATGGTGGAATAGGGCTGAGGCATGGAGCATCCTCCAGAAGCTGGAAGAGGCATGAAAACAGATTCTCTCCTAGAATTTACAGAAAGGAACACAGCCCTGTTAACACCTCCAATGTAACTTGGCAAGACCCACTGCAAACTTTTAAACTACAAAACTAAGATAATAAATTTGGATTATTTTAAACCACTAAACATGTGGCAATTTGTTACAGCACAATAAAAAATTAATGCCATACAGTAAGCTCCCTGTTTCTAAAGGTAATCAAGTGATGCTGAATGGTCAACTGTGAGAAAGTCTAAGAAATGACCTCTGTCAACGGAATGAGAAGTCACAATGGACAACTTCTACTCTTTCCTACTCAAAGAGTCTGTAAGCAAGTACTGGTTGACTATCCTTTATCCAAAATGCTGGGATTGTAGATTTTTCAAAATTCTGAATTGTTTGCAAATATTTGAGACTTTGCGGGATAGGACCCAAATCTAAACATTAAATGTACTTGTATTTCATACACATATAACTTTATTTCATATACACATAACTTCATACAATATGTTTAATAGTCTGTGCATTTTGGCTGCAACCCATCCCATGAGGTCAGGTCTGAAACTGTCCACTTGTAGCATCACACTGGTGTTCAAAAAGTGTTGGATTTTGCAGCATATCAGCTTTTATATTTTCAGATTAGGAATGCTAAATTTGTATTTTCCCCTAATTCTGGGACATGAGATGGTCAATAGGTTTGGGGCAAGTAATCACAAAATAGTCCATAAGCCAAAGGCCACATGCCACCTTGTTTCCTGATTACAACACTCCTTCTAACTCTGCTCTCTCAGTAAAAGACAAACTCCCTGCTGTCAGAAAATATTCCACTTGACATCATTTACAGTGATGTAAGATGAAATGATCTTGTAAATCAATTTCTCCTTGGAAGAACAGGACAGCTACAGCATTCAACATGTGTAAGGCTCATCTGCAGTGATGCTTTAAAAGTAGCCAGCAATAAAACCCAACAATAAAGGTCTTCGTCAGTATTTTAAATAATATAATAGAACCCAAACAGACACTGTGAGAAATGATCAGACGCAGGGTAATGACTTATTGTTTCAGTAGTGTATGGAGTAAGTGTATCACTACATGTGCTCACCATGCAAACTGCAGCTCTTACCATGAAAGGTCTGCACAATCTGGGAGGACAGTAGTACCAAATGTAGTGCAAATGACACACACAAAAATTGCAATACAGTAAAATAGAGTTGCATTATACATGACCGTGATACCATTGACACTTACTCATTATGTAACTTCAAGGATGGTATAAATATATTTTTATCTCAGAATCCATAGAAACTTTATTTTAGTCCTTGTATACATAAGATTTTTCATTAAAATATTTTTAAAGAGAAAACATGTTAATTCACAATAAAAATTACTTGAGAAAGTGATGGCCCAGTTATAAATAGCTTAAGCTTGTCTACAATTACAAAACTTAGTATTTCTGTAGTACCTACTGCAACTTAGGCAATATGCCTTTAAAAAAAGTTAGCTAAAGTTATCTTTTAATAGGATCATAATATTTGCTGACTAAGTCTGTATTCATCTTATGTATGCCATCATTTTTGTGCATGTTCCCTTTTCACTTTTATCTTTTGAAAAGAAGATGTCATAATTCTGTTAAGTCTTTCCTTACTTAGAAACTCATTTCTCATTTCAGGTCAGCAAGCAGTTTATGTGCAGGCTTCAGTGCTAATGTGAACCTCACCTTAGGATCACCTCCCCTCTCAACTGGATTATTTCTATCAGCATCTCTGATCTCCAAATGCAACACCTATCTTCTGGCAGCTAACATTTAACTAACCATAAATTTTCCACAAATTTGATGAGCCCATCATCCATGACCTTATTCAAGGCACTAATAAAAACACTGAGCCCAAAAGAGGTTAGGTAAACTTCTCTCCAAGGTGATCTCAACTCTCAAGCCCCAACCACTACCTGGAGGAAACAGCCATTGAAATAATTTTGTCTCCACTTCAATGAATCATCATCCTTATACTTTTTCTTGCATTTTGCTGTTCAATTTCCCCAAGTATACCAAAACAGACTTTATCAAATATACATGTCTGAATCTACATAGCCTAATGTTCACAGCATTCCAATAATTTTTCCAGTCAGGTAATGCTAACTATCAGCCCACTGAGGTCACAACCATGATTGTCTAAATGAATCCATGGTAGTGGATTCTCACAGAACATACATTTGATGATAAACATGTCATCACCAGATTATCACCTGAGATTAATGCAAAAATACCAATACATAATCTGAGGAATTAAATTCTCTGCCTTTCTATCTCTCCCCTTTCTCTATGGCTCCTTAGTGGCTCATAGCAGTGGATCAGCAATCTACATGACAGATTCTGGAAAAGCTCTAGGAACAATTTGTCCAGATCAGGAAACCAACTCACTTGGAGTTTACTTGTCTCCTTGTATTTCCCAGGCTCCAATTTTTATACCAAATTTTACTCTAAATACTCTCCTCCTTGATTGAGAAGCAAAGTAGGAGTTCAGTGCTCATCCTTTCTATTTTCAATTACTCTTAGACTGAATGAGAGAATTTTTGTAAAATGCCAGCCATAGCACTTGGCACTAATTGGTACTCAAAAATTCATTCATTCTTCCTTTCCCTATTTCACCAGGAACCAAAGTAAAGTTCTCTCATTTTTCTCCATAACCTACATCAACCCAAGAAAGATGGTAATTGCTACTTTGTTTGCATCTTCCAAACTGCATAGGCTTCACCTCTGAAGAATATTTATCCTTCCTGTGGCCACCTTCCAGGATGGTGCTTCTGCATACCATACCACTTATGTGCTACTTGCTATGTGTCAGGTTTCAGTAACCAAGCACAAATGTGCATGTATGCATAAATAAAAGTGCACACCAAAAATGCAGTTATGGTTCCTGTATAAGAAGAAAGCTGAGCCTGTGTGCCCAGAAATCTACTCCCCCACCCCCAGCCTAAGAGAGCTATTCTGCTGATGTGACTGCAGACTAGGGAGGGATGCAATATGAGAGAGCCACTTCAGGTCTCCAAACATCTGGCCATCAGGGAGGCCACCAGTGCACCATGAAAACTGTTCCACCCACCACTCAGAACTCCATCCTGGAAAGCCCTTGCACCTCATCAGCCATCAAAGATTTTGGAGAACCAAATCAGGGGACAGAAGAAGAGTAAGAATACTAAGTTAAACAATGCTCAGAAAGCACACTAGAACCTCAGAACAAACCTCAGTAGGCAGTTTCCCATTTATACTTTGCTAACAAGGAAACTGAGGCTTGAAAAAACCTCCTTCAGGACACAAGACCACTAAGTCAGACCAAAGCAATGTTATTTCGCTCTGGACTCTGCACTTTCTGGTCACCATTTACTATACACTTACACAATTCCACACCTATATTACACATTTCCCATGCATAATCTCTCTTCAGGCTCATAACAATTCTGCATTTCATCAGGTAGAAAAATGCAAAAAATTTTGTAGAGTATGGTCTCTATGTAAATTTAAATAAATATGATTTTAAATACAAAAAAATAAAAAACTCTGCACTTCAAAGCTGAATTGATTGCATCAAATTTACAACATTTCTGACAGAAATATAAGTGAAGCTAAGTAGTTCAGTGCTTCTGGAACTCAAAGTACATTTCTTAACCACTAAATTCCTAAGATACCATTTTACAGGATGCTTAAATAATATAATAATAGGAGCCAACATTTATCAGCGACTTGCTATGTGTCAGGCAATGTGACATGAGTCATAAAGAGATTACCTCGTTAATCTTTCCTAACCTCCTTAATGAAAAAATGACTATTAACATGAGGAACTATTAAAGACAAGGAAGCTGAGGGTCAGAGAAGTCAATAAATTTGCTGAAGATTATAAAGCAAATGGAGGAAAGAGGAGCCAAAACTAAGTGGTCTTACTCCAGAGATCATAAAAATAAGCATTTCACTATTCTACCTCTTCCATTAAGAATAAACTCATGGTCTGGGAAGATGGCAGAGTGCTAAGCAGCAGAGAAAGTACCTCTTGAAGAGGCACTTTCCACATGCTGGAATATAGCAATGTGAGGAACACAAGAAGGAGGAAAGTGAGTGCCCTGGACCCCGGAAGAATCTGAAGCATGAACTGAAGCACCTGAAGAGAGTAAACAGAGAAACTTCAACGAACAAGGAGGTAGCAGTCAGCGTCTTCTCCCTTAGACAGGACTCTGCACGAGAGGAGCAGTTCGAACCTGCAGATGCATAGTCACGGTGATGGCTGGTGACCCCAGAGCCCTCTGAGGAGAGACACAGCAGTGGAGGGAAACAGCAGATATGAAGGACTGCAGTGACTGGTGGTGAGTGCAGGGGTCTCACTCTTACAGCAGGAGAAAACAATTGGCCTGGAGCCATTTTGGAGATAAGCAGCCTGAGATCAGAACTCAGAACTGTGGCTGGCTCCCTCTAGTGTCTATCAGCAGGGCTCAGACCCATGGAAAGTGCTCAGAAGACAGTGAGCCAAATGTGACTGGCTGGTCTCCACCAGGAAGTGCAGGCTTACTGAGAGTAAACACTACCCCACCAAAAAGCTACTGCTGGCTTGCTGGGATAGATCAACATGGATAGGGACTTCGTCTCTGCAGGTTGTCTGCCAGTAAAATTAGAGACAAACCTGGATGTACCTGGAAGTAGACCTTTTTTTCTTTTTTTTTTTCCTGTCTTTTCCCTCCTCTCTCTCATGTTTGTTTTTGATTTATAGTTTTTTTTCTTTTCTTTCTTTCTGTCTCCTTCATTGTTTGATCTTGTTTTCATATAAGACTGAACATGGTATCTAGCCTCTCAGTGGCTCTATTCTGTTCTTCTCATCTCTTGCTTTGCTCTTTCTCTCCAGTCTTCTACATCAGTTTCCCAAAGCTAGCGTGATCCCTCTTGATCCTCCAACTTTTCTTCTTATCTCTCTCTCTTCTTCCAATTCTCTATTTTCTCCTTAAACTATAATAAATTTTAACCCCCGAGGGCAAAATTGCCATATCATTGTATACTGCATATAATTTTCTGGTTTGCATTAGATTTTGTTATATACCACAAATATAGTTTATACAGTTAAAAGTGGCAAATTAAGGGTTAGCTTAGTTTGTCATTTTCTAAGCCCTATTTGACGCTATTGGTACCACTAGAGCCAAAATTGACATAACTGTTCTAAACAGCTGTAGATTCTGGTATTTCATAACTGAGATTGACTAAGGGTCACAGAAAATACTGTGACACAGTGCCAAAGAACCAGGGACTGGGCCAAACAACTTTGCCTCTCCAACAAACTGAAGAGGTAAGATCTTCAAACAGATTCAAAATCCAAAAACCAGCTACACCTGAAAGATACCTTAGAGAAGTAGTCATCACCTAAGGGTCCTAAATACTAACAATAAAACAACACATCATAGGCAATTTACAAGCATCACCCCAGGAATTAAATGAATGGATGCATGAAAGAAAAAAAGAAAAGAAAGAAAGAAAGAAAGACAAAGAAAAAAAAAAAGAAACAAGACACTTAAACAAAATGCAACCCCAGACATTGAGTTTGCCAAAGGCAAATCCAAAGAGCAATGAGGTGGGACAATCCAAAAGTCTCCCACCAGACCTCTCTGAAGTGGTAACAACAAAACAATTGAATGAGGCTTTGGAAAAAATGAAATCAGAAATAATCTCTCAGATAACTACAGAAATGGACCCACTCAGCAACCCCGAGGACAGGCAATGTCCGCATGCTGAGTGGTGCATACCAAACGCCTGCACAGGGATCTCTACCTAGTGGTGCAAGCTCAGCACCTTGCTCACAACCTGGTAGGTCCCTGCCCAGCATCCCCAAACATTCAGGGACCTTTGGTGTGCCTCATGGGGTATGCTGAAGATCCACCCAGAGTACTCCCATTTGCAGAGCTTTCGAGTGCTACTAGGGATCCAGTAAGGCCTGCCTAATGACCCACACTCAACTGGGAAACTCCCTGCAGTACAGACAGCCATTCTCAACCCAGGAAACAACTAAGAATTTACATTCAGCTGTCCCAGGGGAATACAGGAAAATGACAAAACAAAAGAGCAAAATACAATCTCAATCCTCCAGCCCATTCCAAATAAGCTGAGGAGACATGGACATAGAAGAAACTATAAGCCATACACCTGAAAGTTCTGAAATGAGAGCAACTGAAGTAAAGAAACAATTCCATGAAGCTGTAAAGGACCTCAGATCAGAAATAATCTCCCAGATAAACAAGAAATGATAAACGTAATGAAAGAAATGCCAAACACATCTAAAGAAGACATAGCTAAAAAAATAGAGGAGCACTGCAAAAAGATGGAAATCTTGAATGAACAATATAAGAAATGATTAGAATTCATAAAACAGATTCAAAGAGATATCCAGGAAGTCAAAAATTCCATCGAACCCAGGCGTGGTGGGCACGCCTTTAATCCCAGCACTCAGGAGGCTGAGGTAGGTGGAGCATTGTGAGTTTGAGGCTGGCCTGGGCTACAACATGAGCACAAGGCTGGCCTGAGCTACACAGTGCAACACTGCCTCAAAAACCTAGGGCCGGGAGTGGCTTAAGCACCTATCTGGCAGGTGTGAGGCTGTGGGTTTGATCCCTGGTGCCGGAAAAAAAAAAAAATTCCATCTAAAACTGGCAAAACCACCTCAATGAATGTGAAGATAAATTTTCAGACATCAAAGACAAGATTGCAGCAAGTGAAGAGGAAAGTAAAGATCTTTTAAAAATAACAAGGAATTAGGAAATAAATTCAACAGTTGCAAGATGGTGCAAAGAAAAACAATAGAAGATTAATAGGTATAAATGAAAAAAGTGATAATACAAATGATATAAAAAGAATATTTACAGAAGTAATAACTGAAAATCTCCCAAACTTGTGAAAGGAAACTGACATACAGATAAGTGAAGCATAGAACTCCATTAAGCCATAGTCAAAATAAATCTACACCCAGACATATAATAATCAACATCCCAGAAATTCAATATAAGAGTAGAATATCAAAAGTTGTTAGAGAAAAGAAACAAATCACTTATAAAAGAAATTCCATCAGAAACACAGCAGACTTCTCAACACAAACAATGAAGTCAAGAAGAGCATTAAGTACTTCAAATTCTAAAGGAAAATGACTTCTGACCCAGATTAATGTACCCTGCAAATCTATCCTTCAAAATCGATGGAGAAATAAGATATTTCCACAACAAAGAATAGCTGAAGAACTTCATGACTACCAAATCAACCCTGCAAAGAGTACTGAAAGATACTCTAGATAGACATAAAAACAACTATGATTCCAAGAACACCAACAGAAAAAAAAACACCAAGCAGGGCAAACAATTAAAAAGAGGGGAAATGTAAAGAATCAATAGCAGAAAGATTTCATGACAAAAATTAACCAACATATATCAGTTATAACCATTAATGTAAATGACCTCGTTTCACCAATTAAAAGAAACAGAATGGCAGAATGAATCAAGAAACAACACCCAACCATATGCTGCATACAAGAAACCCATCTAACCCAAAAGAAAATTCATAGGCTGAAAGTCAAAGGATGGAAAACAATACTCCATGCAGCAGGAACCCCCAAAAAAGCAGGGGTAGTTCTTCTGTTCGCAGAAAATGTGAATTTCAAACCAAGAATAATCAAAAGAGATAAAGAAGGCCACTACATACTGGTTAGGGGTAAACTTCAAGAGGAAGAGATAACAATCTTAAATATATATGCACCAAATATGGGATCATCCAGCTACATAAAACAAATATTAGTAGAAATAAAAAATCAAATAAGCAATGACACAATTATAACAGGAGACCTTAACACCCCATTGACACAAAGGGACAGATCAACTAGACAGAAAATCAACAAAGAAATAACAGAACTGAATCAAACTTGTGAACAAATGGACTTAGCAGACATGGACAGAGGGTTCCACCCAACATCAGAATATACATTCTTCTCAGCTTCACGTGGGACATTCTCTAAAACAGACCATATACTAGCCCATAGAATACGCTTAAGTAAATGAAAAAGAGTCAAAATTATTCCATGCATATTATCAGATCATAGTGCCATGAAACTGGAGATTAATGACAAAAGAAACTGCAAAAACTCCATAAACCCATAGAAATTAAATAATACACTCCTGAACAATCAACAGGTCACAGAGGAAACTAAACAAGAAATTAAACAACATCTACGAGCAAACGAAAACACAAATATAACTTACCAGATCCTGTGGGATGCAATGAAAGCAGTCTTCACAGGAAAATTTATTGCAGTGAATTCCCACATCAGGAAAACAGAAAGAACACCACAAAACAACCTGATGCTACAACTCAAACATCTGGAAAAAGAAGAGCAAGTCAGCCCAAAGCCAAAAGAAGGGAGGAAATTATAAAGATCAGAGTAGAAATTAACCTAATAGAGACTAAGAAAACAATACAAAGAATTAACGAATCAAAGAGTTGGTTCTTTGAAAGAATAAATAAAATGGATAAGCCCCTAACCAACCTTATTAAAAAAGGAAACAAAAAACTCAAATTCATGCTATAAGAAATGAAATGGGTGAAATTACTACAAACTCTGTGGAAATACAGACGATCATCAATACCCACTTCAAAAGTCTTTACTCTCATAGGTTCGATAACACAGAAGAAATGGACAGATTTCTAGAAACATATGACTTACCATATAAAACTGCTAAATAACCTGATTTCAGTTAATGAAATTGAAAATGTAATTAGAGTAGACCCTTACCAACAAAGAAAAGCCCAGGTCCTGATAGATTCACAGCTGAATTCTACAAGAAATTCAAGGAAGACTTAACACCAACACTCCTCAAACTCTTCAATGAAATTGAAAGGGAAGCAAGTCTCCCTAACTCATTCCTGGAAGCAAGTATTACCCTAATACCAAGACCAGAGAAAGGCCCAACCGAAAAAGAGAACTACAGGCCAATCTCCCTAATGAACATAGATACAAAAATCCTCAATAAAATACTGGCAAACAGAATGCAGCAAGTCATCAAAAAAATTATACACCATGACCAGGCAGGCATGTAAGCCACTGAGCCAAACTCCTGGCCCTAGTTTTTTGAGACAGGGTCACACTATGTAGTTCAGGCTGGCCTCGCTCACATTGTAGCCCAAGCCATCCTCCAACTCATAACGCTCTGCCTACCTCAGCCTCCCAAGTGCTGGAATTAAAGCCATGAGCCACCACACCCGCCTCTACAAAGAAATTGAAAGGGAAGCAAGTCTCCCTAACTCATTCCTGGAAGCAAGTATTACCCTAATACCAAAACCAGAGAAAGACCCAACCAAAAAAGAAAATTATAGGCCAATCTCCGTAATGAATATAGATGCAAAAATCCTCAATAAAATACTTGCAAATAGAATACAGCAAGTCATCAGGAAGATTATACACCATGATCAAGTGGGATTCATCCCAGGAATGCAGAGATGGTTCAATATATGCAAATCAATAAGTGTAATATACCATATCAATAGAGCCAAAGGCAAGAATCACATAATCATTTCAATAGATTCAGAAAAAGCTTCTGATAAAGTCCAACACTCATTCATGATAAGAACCCTACAGAAAATTGGAGTAGATGGCCTTTAGCTCAATCTGATAAAACCCATCTAGGATAAAACAACAGCCAGAATCATATTAAATGTTCAAAAACTGAAAGCTTTCACTTTAAAATCAGGAACAAGACAAGGCTGTCCACTATCACTACTCATTCAATATAGCACTGGAAACATTAATCAGAGCAATTAGACAAGAGAAAAAATAAAAGGAATAAGGATAGGAAAGGAAGAAGTTAAATTGTCATTATTTGCAGATGACATGATACTCTACAGAGAAGACCCCCAAAACTTCATTAAAAGACTTCTAGATCTAATAACCAAATTCAGTAACATGGCTGGATACAAACTCAACACTCACAAATCAATAGCATTCCTGTACATGAACAACAAACTCACTGAGAGAGAAATAAGAGAAACCACATGCTTCACAATAGCATCTAAAAAAATAAAGTACTTATGAATCAATCTAACAAAGGAAGTAAAAGATCTATACAGTGAAAATTACAGTACTCTGAAAAAAGAAATCGAAAAGGATCTCAGAAAATGGAAAGATACTCTGTGTTCATGGATAGGAAGAACAAACATTGTGAAAATGGCCGTTCTCCCAAAATTGTTATACAGATTTAATGTAATCCAAATCAAAATACTGCTAGCATACCTCAAAGACCTAGAGAAATAATTCTTAAAATTCATCTAGAATCAGAAGAGACCTAGAATAGAATACCAAAAGCAATTCTGGGCAACAAAGGGAAGGCAGGAGGCATCACAATCCCTGACCTGAAGTTAAAATACAAAGCTACTGTAATAAAATCAGCATGGTACTGGAATAAAAACAGATCTGAAGATCAATAAAATAGATTAAAAGATACAGTCACAACTACAAACACACTCAGTCACCTTATCTATGGCAAAGGGACCAAACATATTCAATGGAAGAAAGATAGCCTCTTTAATAAGTGGTGCTGGAAAAACTGGCTTTCCATATGCCAAAAACTAAAACTAGACCCATGCCTATCACCATGTACTAAACTAAAGTCAAAATGGATCAGAGATCTAAATATTAAAACAGAAACACTAAACCTGCTGGAAAACAAAGTAGGTAGAAATCTTAAAGACATAGGGGTAGGCAGAGAATTCATGAACAAAAATCAGACTGCACAAGAAATACTTTCCAGAATCAACAACTGGGATCTCGTCTTATTAAAAAAATTTTGCTTGTCAAAAGAAATCTCCAACAGTGTAAAAAGAAAACCCATGAATTGGGAAAAAAATTTTAATCAACTGTCTCTCAAAGGACTTCTATCTAGAACATATAAAGAATTTTAAAAAATCAGGCCCCCGAAATTCAAAGACCTGATCCAAAAATGGGTATCTGAGATGAATACACACTTCTCAGATAAAATACAAATGACAAATAAATACATGAAAAAATGTTCAGCATCATTGGTCATTACAGAAATGCAAATTAAAACAACACTGAGATTTCATCTCACTCCAGAAAGAATGACCAGGATCAAGAAACCACCAATAACAAATACTGGAGAGGCTGTGGGAAAAAAGAAACTCTTCTGCACTGTGGTGGGTGTGTAGACTGGTACAACCACTGTGGAAATCAGTCTGAAGGTTCATCAAAAAACTGGGATTGAAAGTCTCATTTGAGCCAGCTATTTTGCTTCTGGGTATATTCCCAGAAGAATTGAAAACATCATACCACAGTGATAGATGTGCACCCATGTTTATAGCAGCACAATTTGTAATAGCCAAATCTTGTAAACAACCCAAATGCCCATCAACCAGAAAATGGATAAAAAAGATGTGGTATTTTTATACAATGGAGTATTACTCAGCTATAAAGAAGGATCACATTGAGGCTTTTATAGGTAAATGGATGCAACTTGAGTCCATACTCATAAGTGAAATAAATCAAAATCACAAGTGTAAATACCATATTGTCTTGCTAGTATAAGAAACTGAAAGAGTAAACAAGATACAAAATCTTCAATAAATATTGTGAAAGGGTAAGAAACTGTTCAAAGGGGAAAAAATAGCTCACATAGGGAAAAGGAGAAAAGAAGGGAAAATAAAAAAGATATAAATTTGTGTATATGCACTTAGGATAGCTGGGACAATTGTACTACTGAATCTATTAGTTCTTGGAACAAAAGAGTTAACATTCATAAGATTAGATCAATTTTTCCAAGTCTATATCTGGTAATCTGAGTAACTATTTTGAAGATAACTATGCAAAATAACAACTTTTATTATGTTCATACCACATTGTTGTGGAAGCCTATATTGTTATTGTTATTTGTCTCTTTTGTTTCTTGCTTTTCTTGTATTTTATTTTGTTTTTTTGTTTGTTTGTTTGTTTGTTTTCCCTCTAATACAGAAAGGATAGATATACATGTATAGGCTTATAAATGCTTAACACTTCTAAAGAATTTACAAGAGTTGATTTTATTATGTGTGATGGTATGAACAGCTACTTGGAAGAAAGGGAAGCAGTGCTCCCAAATTCATTCCTGGATGCAAGTACTACCCTGATACCAAAACCAGAGAAGAACCCAACTAAGAAAGAGAATTACAGGCCAATCTCCCTAATGAACATAGATGCAAAAATCTTCAATAAGATACTGGCAAACAGAACACAGCAAATCATCAAGAAGATTATACAACATGATCAAGTGGGATTCATCCCAAGGATACAGAAAGGGATGATTCAACTATGTAAATCAATAAATGTAACACACCATATTAACAGAGCCAATATCAAAAATCATATGATCAAAAATCATATGATCATCTCGATAGTTTCAGAAAAGCTTTTGACAAAGTCCAGAACCCATTCATGATGAAAACCCTGCAGAAAACTGGAATAGATGGACTTTATCTCAATTTAATAAAAGCCATCTATGACAAACCAACAGCCACCATCATACTAAATGAACAAAAACTCAAAGCTTTCATTCTAAAATCAGGAACAAGACAAGGATGTCCACTGTCTCCACTCTTACTCAACACAGTCCTAGAAACTTTAGCCAGAGCAATTAGAGAAGAAAAAGAAATAAAAGGAATAAAGATAAGAAAGGAAAAAGTTAAACTATTGTTATTTGCAGATGACATGATACTCTACATAGAAGATGCCCAAAACTCCACTAAAAAACTGGCAGATTTACTAAGTAAATTCAGTAGCATAGCTGGATACAAAGTCAACACTCAAAAATCAATAGCCTTCCTGTGCACAAATAACAAAGTCACTGAGAAAGAAATCAGGGAAACAACATCTTTCATAATAGCACCCCAAAAAATGAAATACTTAGGAATTGATTTAATGAAGGATGTAAAAGACCTCTACATTGAAAACTACAGTACTCCGAAAAAGGAGATTGAAGAAGATGTTAGCAAATGGAGAAATACCCCATGCTCTTGGGTAGGAAGAACCAATATAGTGAAAATGGCCAAACTTCTAAAACTGTTACACAGATTCAATGCAATTCCAATCAAAATTCCAATAACCTATCTCACATAAATAGAGAAAACAATCCTAAAATTCATTGGAAACCAGAAGAGACATAGAATAGCAAAGGCAATCATGGGCAACAAAAGCAAGACAGAGGGTATCACAATCCTTGACTTGGAATTTTACTATAAAGCTACTGTGATAAAAACAGCATGCCACTGGCAAAAAAACAGACCAAAAGATCAATGGAATAGATCAGAAGATGCCAAAACAACTCCAGACACACTAAGCCATCTTATCTTTGACAAAGATGCTACATACATTCACTGGAAGAAAGATAGCCTCTTTAATAAATGGTGCTGTAAAAACTGGCTCAGCGCACATTGAAGATTAAAATTGGACCCATGTTTTTCACCACACACTAAACTAAATTCAGAATAGACCAAAGATCTAAATATTGAAACAGAAACAATAAATCTGCTAGAAGATAGAGCAGGTAAAATTCTTGAAGACATAGGTGCAGGCAAAGACTTTATGAACAAAACCCTAATTGCACAGAAACTATTACAAAGAATCAACAACTACATCTCATCTTACTAAAAAGCTTTCGCACAGCAAGAGAAACCACCAACAGAGTGAAGAGAAAACCCACAATGTGGGAGAAAATGTTTGCCAGCTGTTTCTTAGACAAAGGATTACTATTGAGAACATATAAAGAACTAAAAAAAAAAAATAAAAGTCCTCCCAAATTTAAAGACCCAATCCAAAAATGGGCATCTGAGATGAATATATACTTCTCAGATGAAGAAATACAAACAAATAAATATACAAAAAAAATGTTCAAAATCACTGGTCATTTGAGAGATGCAAATTAAAACAACACTAAGATTCCACCTCACCCCAGAGAGAATGGCTATTATCAAGAAATCAACCAATAACAAATGCTGGCAGAGCTGTGGGAAAAACGGAATCCTTCTCTACTGTTGGTGGGAATGTAGACCGGATGCAGTCACTATGGAAATCAGTGTGGAGATCCCTCAAAAAGCTAGGATTGTGGGTCCCATTTGACCCAGCTAGTCCCCTTCTGGGTATCTTCTCAGAATTAAAAACACCCTACCGCATCTATATATGTGCACCCATGTTCATAGGAGCACCATTTGTAACAGCTAGATCTTAGAAACAACCTAAATGCCCCTTCAACTGAGGAATGGATAAAAAAGCAGCTTCTCCTGCTATCCATCAGATGTGAATCTTCTAAACCAATAGACAGCCCTCAGAGAGACGCAGCCATGGAGCTTGCAGCCCATCTGACAACTACACCTGGACATCTGTCTCTGATCACCTGGAGTCCAACTGCCATGACCAGCCACAGATGCAAGCACAGGTGCACTAAGAAAAGAACGTGTGCGCGTAACCATGCACAGTTGTAACAATCACCCGTTGCAGTTTGCCAGGGCTACCTCCAAAAGCACCACAGACTGGATGACTGAAACAACAGGAATCCATCTTGTCATGGTTCTGGAGCCTGGACATTCAAAATTAAGGTGTTAGTAAGGCTGGCTCCTTCCAAACGCCCCTCCCTGGCTTGCAGGTGGCCAGGCTCGCCCTGTGTCTTTATGTGGCATGTTCTTTGTGCACACTCTTTCCTGGTATCTCTCCTCTTATCAGGGCTCCAGTCCCACAGGACTAGAGCCTGACTGGATGACCTCATTCAACCTTTGTTCCCCCTCTGAAGACCCTATCTGCAAATACAGTCTTATTCTGAGGTCTCAGGGCTTAGGACAGCAGCCTTTCAATTTTGAGAGTACACAGTTCAGCTTATCACATCCACATTAGAGATAAAGTTCTTTATAACCAGTCAGGACAATTTCATTCGAAATGTACCTTTTATAAATTATTTTTTCCTTTTATTTTCTAAGACAATTGGGTCTAAAAGCCAAGACTAACAAGTTCAGGTTCTTTTAAACACTTAGCCATAATTATTTGAATAATGTTAAAAACAGGGAGAAAAGGAAAATAAAGATACAATTCCATTGAACCAACAAATTCCATATGTATACATTTACTCTGAACATTTACATAAAAGAAAGTAAATGTTCTGCAGACTTTGGAAACCTCCGACATGCCCAACAATTAAGGAACTGATTAAATAGCTGGGGCTGTAGATCAGTAGTTGCACTTACGTGGCATGTACCAGACCCTGAGTTATAGCCTCTGCACTAAAAAAAAGTAATAAATAAATGGTATTATGATGTCTTACTACAGTCATGAAATAGCATGTAGTTGAGGAACGTTTATGACTTAGAAAAATGTTCACGATATACTAAGATAAAAATGTGGGTAATACAGCATCATGTTTAATATTATGCCAATCTCCTAAATAAATTATATACAGATAAGTAAATATAAGATATATAGATACACAGATATGCATACATACATACATATGCATGCACCAAACTTAAGGAGGGTTTGGGAATATTTATTGCTTTTGTTAGCATTTTTTTAATAAATAGGGAAAAAATATTTTCTCCCCAATAGACTATGTCCTGTCTATCCAGGAACTGAAGATTCCTGAGCTTGAGCTTCCTCTTAAAAACAGTAAGCCCTCCTGAAGTGCTTATATATAATGTATTCAGAACACACTTTGAAAATAATTAAGTTATCACATGTGCATACCCATGCACAAGTTTTTTGGGAGGAGATTAGTTTTACTTGTGGTGAAATCTGTGTAACATAAAATCTGTCATCTTAACAATTTTGAAGTATTCAGTTAAGTGACATGATATCCACATTGTTGCATAACCAACCATCACCACCATCCATCTCTAGAATTTTTTCCATCTTGCAAAACAAACTCTGTCCCCATTAACGATCACTCCCAGTGTTCCCCTCCCTCACAACTGTACTTTATCTCTTCAAGAATTTGAGCAGGGAAACTGTGAGTGATTTTATTTTGGTTTATCCAGAGTCAAACAAAACATCCAGGATGCAGCTCGGACAGGTTCCAAATGATGACATGGGCAATTGCATCACTCTATCTAGTAAATGTCTGTGGCTGCCACTGTGACCACAGTGCTCATACATACCAGATGTGGTCAGGAAGGATGGAGCTCCACAGTGGTAGTTCCCAGCCCAAGTTCAAAATGCTCCTGGGAAAATTCAACTCTCAAAACGTTTTTCAAGGAGAAAATAATTTCCAATCAACTTCAATTTAAAATGCACCTACATACATGAATGTTACAGTAGATTCTTTGGAAATCATAGCACGAGCACTTGCAGGTATTTGTATGTAACTAAGAAACACAAAGATTGAAAACTGAAACTCCAGCCACCTAAAGACTAAAATTCCAGGCTGGGGCCTGAGGACATGCTCAATTTCATTGCAGAAATTCACAAATATCCACTTTAAGTGGAGAATGAAAGAGGAAGAAAATGAGTGCCTCTATTCAACTTCTCCATCCCCGACAGTGCTACCATATTTATCTTCCCAGAAATACAACGTGGTGTCCCGCTCTTCACGCAAACTCCTGCTGGCTCCCAGTGCTGGCAAAACAGGTTGGAACCTTACAGGATAGCAGATCTTCTCTATGCCTCCTGCACCCTCCCATCATCTCACTGTTCTGCACCAACAGTGCAAGGTACTTCTTGCTATTGCCTACAAGGTTCTAGACATTGTCTCTCTACTATTTCATCTGCTCTTCTTTCCACCTCCTTCTTCCCCTCCTCCTTTTCTTCTTCTTTCTCCTCCAGGACCCTCTTTATCAGAGAAGATGCTATAATCTAGGTCTTTCTTGACTACAGTACAGCAAGGTTGCTTCTCCTTGGTCTGTGAGCTCAGACTATTGGCTCACACCTCTACCTGGGATGGGTTAATTTCATATGGAGACTTAAAGTGGTCATAAGATGCTCAGATAAAAAACTGTTCCTGGGTGTGTCTGTGAGGACATTTCCTGATAAGGTCACATATAGAGTCTGAAGACTCAGTGAAATCGACTGCCTTCCCCTATGGCGGTGGGTATCATCCAATCCATTGAGGGCTGAATAGAACAAAATGCATTGGAAGATAATCACTCCCTCCCCACTTTCCCCTCACTGACTGAGCTGTCTCATCTTGCCCTCAGGCTAGGATCTACAGCTATAGCTTGCTGAGAGCAGACTGTGGGACTGCTCAGCCCCCACAATCACGTGAGACAGTTAGTCACAATGGATAAATAAACACACACCATATATCCTCTGTATATATACATTCCGCTATGTATGTGGCTCCTCTTATATGAGCCTCCCCATTAAACCACAACCTCCCTGGGGCAGGCAAGGTGTTCTAGTCAGCTATACTCTCCAAGGCCTGGCAACAGTTTCTGGCACATAGAGTAGGTCCCTAAGGAAGAAAGCCAGGAACAACTCTCCCACCTTTCTCTGCTCTCCCTGGTGACAGCAGTGTATGCCAGCTGGGTCTATGGTAGTCGCTGGCTCCTTCTCCCTCTACAGAGCAAGGGCAGGATAATACCTGCTGTCTCCTCTTTGCACAGTTTTGTGACAATCAGCAAAGACTTGCAAAATCACCCTGAAAAATTATAATTCTTTTTTCTGAATTTTAATTCTTAAATAGAAGATATTCAGATTCGGATCTCCTAACTTCAGACTTTAAGATCATCTTTTGACCCTATTAAATCCTCCTTGTAGTTTTCTTCTTTTTCTCATTCTTTCACATCCCAGTCACAGATGAGAACACAAAAGTGTGCAGTTCGAGGCTGAGGATATAATTTAGTGGTAGATTACTTGCCTAGACCCTGGATTCAATTCCTATCACAAGAAAAAAGAGAAAAAAATATATCCATCAAAATTAAGGAACTAAAGCCAGGTGTACTGTGAGTTTGAGGCCAGCCCAGGCTACAAAGTGAGTTCAAGGCCAACTTCAACTGCATAGTGAAACCCTGTCTCAAAAAGACAAAAAAAAAAAAAAAAAAGTTATGGAACTAAATCAAATAAAACCACTTTGTAACTTCAAAATCACATTTAATCTGCCTATCTAGAGTAAACCTGATTTTTAAAAAAAACCCACCACCATGGAGCAAAGTTTCAAATTTTCTAAATTAGCTTTTCAGTTAAGTTTTTGAAGTCACATTTCACAGCTGCAAAGGCGCTGAGGCCTATAATTCCAGAACTCTAAAAGGCTGAGACAGGAGGATCACAAGGTACAACCCAGCCTAGGCGATTTATTGACTTAATCTCAAAATAGAAATAAAATAAAAAAGGGCTAAGGATGTAGCTCAATCTACTGGTTCAATCTCTAATACCACAGAATTTTTGTTGTTGCTGCTAAAGTACTAAGACTATAATTATGTTCTCACCAAGAGAGGCAGTTACCTTCTCACCTTTTCCTACAATCAAAAACTGTGTTCCAGTGTCTGGAACTTCATCATGTTTTCTTTGTTAAAATAAACCTTTGTCTTTGGTAGTAGTCCCCACAAAATCAGCTTCATTATCAAGAGGAACACTTTCTTCCACACAAGGAGAACTTGCTACCACACTTCCTAAAAAGGCTTCTCTGATCCCTCTCCAATGCTTCCTTTTTTAATCACCAGTGCTGCCCTTTGTGCTGGAGTCAGGCTGAGTGGAAGCAGCTCTGGTACAGAGCTGGCTCTGCAATCCCCAAGTCCCTGGAGAAGAAGAGGGCTCCTCCTTCAAGGATGGATGTTGTGCCAGGGAGGCAGCTGCCCACTCCAAGCAGGGGCTGCCACTGGCCCCAGAACAAGGCAGCTGCGGTCCCAGTCCAGTTGCGGTTCCTTCCAGCTGCCAGTAGTGAATAATACAGCTTGAGGCGGAGGGCTTCCCTCCTAAGCCTGGGAGCCTCCCTCAAGTCCTGTCACTTGGTGGTCATTTTCCCAGTTTCCTGGATAGATAACCTTACAACCAAGAAAACCACAGAGAATCACGGGTTCAAGTGTTCCCTTCTGTATGAAAAGTGCTTTTGTGACTCAAGTGGACTATTCTGATCACTGCCCTATGGGCCCATAGGCCACACACAGAGCCCATATGCCAGACCATGGGAGCCACCCAGGGTCAGAAATGCAGGGCAAGTTGCCCAAGACCACAGTGCAAGCTGGAGGCAGTGGAAGCTGGACCTGCAATCTCAAAGCTGGGCTGCCAGGGCCATCATTATCCTAAGCTAATACTTCCAAATGCAGTAATGGTCTATCCACCCTAGGGTTTCACCCCTCACTCCTAAGAGGATTTCCCAGAGTTACGCCAATGTAAGAGTAGCAGCCTTTTAAAAGAAAAATGATTTTTTTCAACATTTTATTTTATTTTTTCATTTTTTGTAGTGCTGAGGATCCAACCTGGGACCTTGCATACGCTAGGCAAACATTCTACTATTAAGGTACATCCCCCAGCCCAGAGTAGCAGCTTTTAAATCTAAATATTTCCAAGTTTCTGACAATGTCCAAGTTCTAATATGTCTGAATTCAAAACCTACATATTCTTACATTCTATAATCTGAGCTTCTTTATTCAGTACCACTACCTACAAGTGAAGATGCCATCCCAATTTCATCACTTTGAAAAGCTTCAATATCTTGCTAATCAAAGATCTTTCTATAGAGTGTTTATCATAGTTAAAATTTTAAAGATTTTTAATATATAAAATTTAACAGTTTTTGGTAAATAATAATTTTTTTTTTTTTTTTTTTTTTTTTTTAGTTTTTTGGTGTATGTTGAGACAGAGTCTTGTTATGTAGTTCAGGCTGCCCTTGAACTCACTATGTAGCCCAGGCTGGCCTCAAACTCTTGACAATCCTCCTGCCTCAGCCTCCCGAGTGCTGGGATTACAGGCATGCACCACCATGCCTGGAAATAAAAAAAATGTAAATAAACAAAAAACAAAGATATGGTATCATCTAGTCTGATCCTAGGACAGTAACGAGGCGAGGTCCATCCCTGGGGGTTCCTGACCCTTTGATTCCCCTGCTCCAGGAGAAAGTCCAACAAAAAAGGCACTTCCACATAATTTAATGTAAATTTACATCTGCTGAATTATAAATTTTTAGGGACATCTATATTTTTAAATAGTCTCTATTTGTGAAACAAAAGACCGCCCAGCAGACCACATGCTAGTTGGGAGACCTTTCTTGAGGACCGCCCAGCAGACCACATGCTAGTTGGGAGACCACCTGTTCTGCCTGAGCCCAAGGCCCTAACTTCCTCATACCTTCCCTTCAATAGGGGCTAGCCACATAGCAATAACAGATTTTGTTCTTATGTAAGCTTTAAAAATAATACACTCAGAGATATTTAAATAAATGTGATCGGAAGTTACCTCTCTACTTCTAGGTAAGTATGAACTGAATGAACTCTACCTTCAAGCTCTCTCTATCCCTTTGCCTGCAAAGTTCTGGTTCTTAGTCCTCTCTTCTCAGAAGAGTGCTATATGGATTCTCTGCTCTATCTCATGGTAGTCTCCATTCCATTCCACACACATTTATAAAGTGCAGACACTAGGCCACAATGAGACCTAGGGGCTGTAGACTGCAAAAATCAGCACGATGTGATTCCAGCTTTTGGGGATCAGGAACACCACTACAAGATCATGTGACAGAGTCCTGAAATGCTCCATGTGCAGGTAGAGTGGAAACTCCCCCATTCAGAGCTTCTGAGAACTATACCTCAGAAAATATTCATACTATTGGAAGGATATTTCCTTAAAAAAAGAAAGAAAGAAAGAAAGAAACAAAGAAAGAAACAAAGAAAGAAACAAAGAAAGAAAGAAAGAAAGAAAATACTTGTACTAAAACACTCAAGGTCTGCCCTGGATTCCTACAGGGTATTGTGTCTAAAATGCAGGGGGTGGAGAACATTGCTGATGTGTGAACAATGGTAAACTCCTTCAATAAATATTTACATAATGCCTAATCTCTGCAAGGTATAGCATTTAGGGATTAAAAAAAGAAAACAACCAAGACATAGGATTAGCATAATCCAGACAAACACAAGAATGACAGCCAGTTATACAGTGGACTATAAACTAAGTGCAAGCCAAAAACTCAAATTGCTATTTTAAAAGTCAGCTGGACGTCATGGAGGAATCATGGTACCCATTCCTAAACGGTTTACATCCTCATGGGGAGATTAAATCAAATAAACATGGGTCCGCAGAAACTTAAAACTGTAATTATTACTATATGTGAGTGGAGAGGTAGGCTTTGTATCAGAGGATGAAAACATTAAGTCATTTAACCCTAGAAATTTGCCTGCCATGGGTGAACCATTAGTTGATTGTTTTTAATGTTAAAGTTCAAAAAGAAGGACTGGGCAGAAGTTCTTTCTCTCTGAGTAAGGTACAGTCTGGGCAAAAAAAAAAAAAAAAAAGTAGAAAAGCTAAACAAAAGGGACCAGTTGTACATAGAGAAACAGAGAAAGGAACAAAAATTTCATCCCATGCCCTTCCTGCCTCAATACATGTACTGTCACATTTAATCCTCTGACAGCCCCCCCAGGATCTACCTAGTCACCCCCACCCAATGGCTGGGTGTCCATCCAATGGCTTGCTAGCTGGGAGGTGGGGGGTGGGTGCCACTGCGATACCACACAGCACACTGCTCTCATGAGTTTTCCATGGAGTAAATAAACCACATTCTGTCACCCTATTGTTTGGGTTCTAAGAAACCCAACTGCGTACTCAGAGAGGCCCTTCCTACATTCCAGTTTGTATAGAACAGTGTCAGGATACAAGCCAGGTAGGTTTGTCCGATCCTAAAATTCAAGTTTCCTATGAGTCTCTCAGGATAGACAAATATTAGTAATAAATGAAGGGAACCTGAAGGCTGGCAGTCTTCTACCTGAAAGTTTCCATCTCTATGTCTATTTCATACTCAGCACTTGAAACCTTCACTTTCCCTCACATCCTCAAGGCAATGGCCACCACCTAATCACCACCCAATTCTCTGTTGTCCCCAGAGGTACTATGGGAAATGAAAGCAATAGAATGAATTACAGTGATTTCCTCTCACAACAAATATAACTTCCCCTCCACTCCCTGCTGCATTTGGGAGAAATGACAAAATGTAACAGGTGGAAAGCAGGCAATTCTACAAATGACTCAGGAAGCACAGTGCGGTGAACATCATCCTAAGTTTTCCCCTTTCTATAGTAGCCTGACATAACAACTTTTACTAAAAGGACATATATTTATTTAGTCCTCCCTCCAAACAGACTCACAAATGCTCCTAAGACTTCCATTCAAAGGGAAGGCAGTGGGGTGCACCAGCATCACATACGACCTTGATAATGTCAGTGAATCCTCAAGTCTTGAGAGACTTTGAAACTGACCTTGTGAGACTGTAAAATCAAACAACAAAAGCAAGCCCCTTGCAGCCTAGCGGCCAGTGCCACAGAAGCATGCAAATGCCAAATACATCCACATGGAATATCTTCTCTTTAATCACTCACAGAATTTTTGAGAGTCCACAATAGGAGCCTGGTACCCAGAGGGATGGATGAAGGTGTGACGACACAGTACAGCCAAGGAACACTCACTGCTTATCTACAAATGCAGCAGGTGTGCACTTACCTGAAATGAATTTGCCAGGTTTGCCTAGAGCAGTGATCCTTAAAGTGAGGACCTCAGACTGGGAGCAGCAGTATCACATGAGGGAACTGCTAGAAATGTCCATCCTCAGGCCCCGAAACATACACCTCATCAGAAATTCCAGGGCTAGGGCCCAGAAAGCTGCGTCTTACCAAGCCTGCCACAGGATTATGTTACAAAATGGAGAATCCCTTTTGAGAAGTCAGGAGAACAGAAAATTCCATCCCAGGGTCTTGCCTTCTAGAAGGAAAATTAGCACAGGACATAAAATAGTCTAATATTTTCACTGCTGGGAATTAGAGCTGGGGGATCCAAATTCTCATCTTAGCAAAGTGGGTACAGCTGACTGCACTGTACTGGTCACATGCCTGTTTTACGAATAAGCTAGGGAACATTTCATTTAGGAAATTTTCTGGGTGCTCAGCCAAGTCACACACTCAGTGAACTCTATGAAATCATGAAGATGACACACAAAACAAAAGGCCTTCACAGAGGTGATATCCTCTGTGATATCCTCTGAAAGCAGGCAGCCATGGGGCTCACAATCAGTTCACTTTCTCTGTTTCCCCTACTTACCTTAGCAAATGTTCCTGTTAAATTTCCCAAACCAATTGCATTGCACCCCTGCTGCCAGGCACTGCTGGAGGAGATGCTGCCTGTGTACCACCCACAGGGAGCAGGTGCCTCCCGCTCCCTGGGGCCCATCACACAGGTCTTTCTGCAAAATCAATAGTCGCAGCATGCTGGTGGTTTTGGGGACATAAAGCACAAATAATTAGATACTGCTTTGGGATTTTCCAAAACATACAGCTAACATCACATTGAAAAAAATTGATGCCACAAAAATTTAAAAACCAACAGTAATTTCCCTTTTCAAGGCAATTGTTTGAATTTAACTGCAGGTTCTCTGCCAATTTAATGGGTGGGGGGTTTTCTCTGCCTCCTAAAATTATATTTCTCAATTATAAAAACATATCAATTAGAGGTATGCATAAGGTTTCTCTAAATTTCTTTGCAACCTCCTATGAATTTAAAATTATTTCAAACTAAAAGTATATTATTACATACATCTGTGTTATATATGGTATGGTTCATTTTTCACTAACATTCTGCTAGACACACATACACACTGAGTGGCAGAAATCATAAGCCCAGATCTCAGAACTAAGCCAACTGCCCTTAGCAGCCAGTACCTAAAATACAGAAGCTTAGCCCGCTCAGCCATACAAATAGAAACAGAGAGAAGGCAGTGAAAATCACAGAGCAAGAGGCAGTTCTGTGAGCTTCTTGAAACCTACCTCCCAGCTTTCCCCAACCATGCAAACTGCCTTTTCCCACTCCTGAGGGAACCTCCCATCTAACCCCACTACCCTCCTGGCCTCTCTGGTCCCTCCCAAGGAAGAGGATGACATTCTCTGCCACACCTAAGAGAGTCCCTGCACCCCATTTAGCTCCACCCTGCTCTCACCTTGGGTATGGCAGTGCGAAATTCCACTGCTCTCCAAGGCTCTGCCCCCAGGGAGGGGTCTGCTGGAGCCTCTTCCTACAGGAGCCTCATTCCAGGAATTTGATTAGCAGGCTTCTTGGGCTGGCTGGCTGAACACACTGCCCTACAGCCAAGCTTACCATTCAGACCGCCCATTTGTCCTAGTCACTGTTCTCTCAATTTATTCAGAACGTGGGCAGGAAAAGGGAGTACTATATTAGATACTGGACCCCTGGGACATCTCCGACAGGTGCAGTCTAACTGCCTAGATTCTAACATGTGACTGTTAATTCTGATATGTCAACCTAGTAGATTACATAAAGTCCCCGATTTGCAAATGAGTTCCATTCATGGAAAATGTTCCTAAATCAGATTCGTTCATAATCCAATAAAGTGAGACTTATACAGTGCACCTGTGAATCTTACACAGCACACCTGTCAAAGTCTGCAAGGTGAATATTCATAAATAGGAGACAGACTGTACTGTAGTAAAGCACATTCCTGGGTGTGTCGACATGGGTCAGGGAGGTGTAACCCTGAATGTTATATACAATATAGTCCCTCACTCTTTCTTCTCTGGCACTGTCCCCCTGTTGTGCTTCCTGGCAACCATGAACTACGCAGCTTTGCTTCACCACACCTTTCTGCCATTATGTTTCTGCCCTGGAGTCAATCAACCATGGACTGAATTCCCAGAAAACATAAACCAAATTGTATCTTTCCTCCTTAAAGTTGTGAGTGCCAGGAATTGTGCGTTAGAGATGAGAAAGCTGACTAATACACCAAGACACACTCCCCAACAGGAACTTCTGGTTCCAGACTTCTAAATCAGAACCTGATGACTGGATCAGAAGGCTGGATGAGTCTTATTACCCACAAATTTGTTAAAGAACATTCTAGTACTGAGATCCTCCTTATGCAAAATTGGGATAGATTTGAACCAGCTTCTGCAGATGTTTTCAGTACCAGCAAGATTAGCTTGAATTATTCCCACAGAGGAAAGTCAGAGAAACTGTGAACTCCAGACAAAAACATTTTCACCAGGAGATACAGCATCCCTAAGACACAACAAAATGACTCCCCGACCCCGGCCAAAAAAAAAAAAAAAAATCAAAACTGAAGAGCACAGAGCCCTGCTGTGAGACAGTCTGAGTCTACCACGGGGAGGAGGGGGCAGTCTGCATGTGTGCTCACCCATAAGGTGATACTTGGCAAACTAAGACCTCGTGAAACTGTGCATTGGGAAGTCTTTTTCTGCCTTTGAGAGATGGTTAAGTCGTGAGGGTAGAGCCCTTGTGGATGCGATTAGTGCTGTGAGGTTACAGAGAGAAGGCACTATCTATGAACCAGGAAACTGTCCTCCTCAGACATGGAATCTGTTGGTGCCTTGATCTTGACCTCTGCAACCTCCATAACTCTGAGAAATGAATTTCTTGTCATATAGCACACCCACTCCATAGTGACTTGTTATAGTAACCTAAAGAGAATAAAGTAACCTGCTGGGAAAGAGAGGTCACTTTCTCACCACACTGTGAAACCCACGCCCTCAGGGCTAAGAGTCCCTTTCCTCATACTCACAACCTCCCCACAGCACCACCTCACTCCCCTGACACAGATGTTCCCAAAACCACATCCTTGCCCCTCACTCCTCCCACTGCAGCTCAGCAGATAGAAATGCTAGCATCTGACCCTGGGCTGATACTTTATGTCTTCTTTCACAGCCCACATTTGGAACCATGGGGAAATTCTGCCATCTCTACCTCCAGAACACACCCAGAGTCCTGGTCTAAGCTGGTACCTGGAGCTGGTCTCCCTGCTGGCCCTGTCTAGTCTCAACACAGCAATTAGAAAAACCCTTTAACAATGAAAACTAAAACAAGTGACCCCTCTGCTCAAAGCTCTGCAATAACTTTCTGACAGCAAGGTCACATAACACTCCTCCAGGCTGCCCCATGTGCCTGGCCCTCACCAGCCCTTTGTCCCTTTGCTGCTCCTAGTCCTCCCAGCATGCCCTCACCTCTGCACCTCTGCAGGATCCCTCCCACTAGGCATCTGCACTGCCTACTCCCTCAGCCTTTAACCCCTACATCTACCCTTTACCCCTTCTTAGAGACCGCAGTATAGAGAAACCCCACCTACCAGAACATATGAAGTTTCAGTTCATTCCTTCCTTCAGCCCTTTCCACTCATTTTAATACACAGTACTGTATTTACAACTTTCTAGCATACAATGTGACTCCTGCTGTCTCTTTTTGATCCTGTTTCCCCAGCACCTACATCCTACAAGGGCATGCTCAGGTGCTCCATCAACACTTCCCAGACAGCACATGGGGAACCAGGTGGTCCCACCACCTGGTGGTAGCCAGAACAGGATGACTCACAAGCTGGAGGAGCAACCCTTGTATGTGAGGTTCCAGAGGACTTTCTGCACAGAACTCTCTCTCTCACTCTTCTGTCTCTTTCTCTCTGCCTGTCTGTCTCTGTCTGTCTGTCTCCCTGTCTCTTTGTCTCTCTCTTCTCCTCTTCTCCCTCTCTCTCTCTCTCTCTCTCTCTCTCTCTCTCTGACTGCCAGAATGCTGAAATTCTCAGCAGTAGCATCAAACCTTTGGATAAGGCCCCTGGAGAGAAGGAAATGTGGTAAGACCTTCGCTGCCATAATTGTGCAGGCACAGATTAGTCATCTTGAATACTGGGTAATAGTAAACATATAGAAAGCCAGCCCCACACTGGCTAGTGCTCAGACACTTGCTTTCCTTCCCACATTCCAGGTCTCGCCAAGGGAGAAACACACAGACACATCTATGAAAGTCTGCAGAGCACTCACAGAGCTAATGACAGCCAAGAGAGATACACAGGTCATCATCATACAGGAGAGATGACTGATGAACACCAGGATTTGCCAGGCAACTAGGAAAGAAGAGGGAATAGCACCTGCAAAACCACAAAAAGTAGAACACATTAAAGCAGCTGTGGGATCAACTTACTGGACTGAAGCATCACAGGAAAAGACCAACAGAAGAGGCTGGAAGGATAAATCTGAACAGACATCAGGAAGATGCCCTTGGGGCATATGTGGGGTCCATGGGCAGGCAGAAGAGGCATTGGAGGGCAGGGCCCTAATGAAACTCAGATCCAGTTAGAAGCCAGGAGGCTTAGATCAAAGCAAGCAAAGGAAAATGCACCTGAATTACCTTGCCAATTGCCCAAAAAGACTTCACAGGAAACAGAAAAGGCCCATACAACCATGATAGAAGAAAATAGCCCGGAGTATGATGCAAAGCTCTGGAGACCTGGATGGCCAGAGCCTTGTCACTAATGAGGGACACTTGTTTCCAAGTACCAAATACAATGCAAGGGAGCTATGGGAAAATCCCCCAAACCCAAATCACGAGGCAACTTCCAGGGATAATGGATTATTGCTGCTCTGCCAGACCCCACTACAAATACAAAGGGTGAGAGATGAGCTGTGACAGGAGAGCCCCTTCTGAGTCCAGGGGCTACATGACCAAGAGATAGACTGATGCATTTGCAGTGAAGGTACCAAGAGACTAAGAATCCCTTGAGGAATATCTGCCCAGGATAATAAAGGCATGATGACCAGCAGCCAAGAGAGCCAGAGTTCTCAGCTACAAACAACAGGTATCAATTGAGTTGAAAAACAAGAGAGCCTGAAGAAAGCCTGTAAGATGGGCAAGTTCCAAAGAAGCTGGTGGACAGAGGGCACACAGCAAGGCACAACCAGGAGCAATGAGGATGTGTAGAACCTACTCCTGAGTAGCCTCTCAGCTGTCTCCCATTCATCACATTACTTACTACAGGATCAAAGACCCAGCCAGAATTGGATTGGTTGTGCTAAGGTCAGGCTGCCTGCCCCAGGCAGCAGGGTGCAGAAAAGCAGGTGCTGACCTTCTCACTTCTATTGCAGTAGGCATTGTGACTCACAGCAAGGTTGAGGTCTCTGGATGTAGGACAGGGTTCAGATGCCAGATGTCCAAAACAAAATTTTAAAAATGTCCACTACACAATTGCTATCACTACATACAATTCCCAGTGGGGAATTTGTCTTGTGTGGCCTCTCAGCTTCTACTGGCACCAGTGTTCCCAGATACAAAGTCAGATAATATCCAAGGTTAGGTTCCCAGTTCTGTCATCCTAGAAAGTACCCATGTACTAAAATAAAACAAATGAAAAACCTCTCTATTGGTTAATGGATGCAGAGTTTCATTTCTGCAATATGAAAAGACCTGGAGATCTGTTGCAAAACAGTATGAATATACTTACTACTCCTAAACTATGCACTTCAAAATGGTAAACTTTACATGTGTACTTTATGACAATAAAAACAAAAATTGTCTCTCCCATCAATATTAAAAAAAAAAAAAAACCTCTCTTAAGGCAGCTGACAAAATCAGCAGGAAAACACCTGAATTTGTATTTATTGATGCCCAGCTTCCCACTTTATTAAATGAGGAGTTAGGTGTAAACCTCCTAGGTGCATTTGTATTTAGAAAGAGGTGGCTCTAAATAGGGAAGATTGTTGGTCTGCCCATATACGTAAGCACACATGCAGAATGGCAGGAGGTGACAAATCTGTAACCTTCCAAGATGCCCCTCCACTGCTCCACCCAGAGCACCAGTTCACACCTCCCCCACAAGTCGCTGCTCCAGGTAGACTAATGTACACCTCTTCGGTACCTTGTTCCCTTCCGCACCGCTCACCTGCCTCAGTCCTGTTCACATGTAAGGACTCCCCCCAGCCCACCTGCCACAAAGCCTGCACACAACCTCCCTGCCCTCAGTTGTCTCTTTGGCCACTAAATTCCTGTAACATTCCTTGCGAGACGCCCATGGGACTCATCTGACACAGCCTTACCAACTCATCTGATGGAAACACACATACTTTAAAGACTGAAATCTTAAATATAGACATCATCACTTTTCTTCTCACATTTTGGCTTACACAGAATACTTAATACATATTAAGGAGCTGACAGTTTTTTTTTTAAGTGAAAAACCGAAATAGACATGAAAACCTAATTTTGGATATCTTAATACCTCTCTGAGGGCTGGGAGTGTAGCTCAGTGGCAGAGCACTTGCCCAGCATGCACAAGGCTCTAGGTTTCAGACTTGGGACAGCTCTTCTAATAATAAAGTCACTTGTTTTCACTTTTGCACAAATAAAGGTATGTGTGGTGTTATAAATCTGACTGTCTCCAATTTGTTACTTATCTGACACTGCCTGCTACAATTAAGTGTGATTTTGTGGGTATGCGTACTTCACACAATAATAAAAATGATACAGAAGGAATTCTTGCTCTTGTTTCCACTCTGTGTGTGTGTGAGTGCATGTGCGTGATTTTCACCATCTCTAGAACTTAGTAAGTGACCGACAGATACTATTTAACTGGCTGAGTATCTTAAGACAAAAATGGAAATGAATACAGGTGAAGCTTGTTTTCTGCACAGGAATAATAATTTTAAAAAGTCTCAGGAGATCACTCTCCTCACTAATGGTGAGACTGCATAATGTTGTGTCTAAACAAAAGATTTTACTTGTGAGGTTTATTGTAAAGGTATGAAAAGCAGCAGCTGAAATCTCCCAGGTAATTTCCCAGCAGAGGGATGCATCCAACAGAACAAATGGCCAGAGCCAAGTGTCAGACTTGCTTATTCACTGAGCCACCTCCTTCTAGTTCTGCCAATGAGCTAAACAGGGGGGCCTAAAGAAAGCACCGTCATGGAGCTCTTGAGCTAGTGGTGCCCAGGAAGTGAGGTCACAGAGACAGACTGTCCTGAACATCACATGGTAACAAACCAAGCAGAGTAGAGAGGTTCAGACTGTGGTGAGCCTTTGGGACCTGGACAGATGGCATGAAAAAGACCAGCAGAAGAGGTGGCAAGGTGCCACACAGCGAGCATCGTCCTTCCTAGGAGGCCAAGGACCTGGATATAACATCAGAGGACCCGTGGGATCCAGACACAAAAGTAAGGCTGGGTGCCTGACTCTGAAAATTCCAACGAATGCCGGGCACACAAAACCTTTCCTGGCTTAGCTTCTGTTCATTCGGCAAGTGTCCACTGACATCCCAGATCTGGAGCCCCTGGAAGGCTCAGACCATGAGGACGGCTGGGTAAGTAATGGGTGAATGAAGAAAGGGAAGAACAGCCATGTTCCTTAACTTCTTACGCTCTTGCCTGCTTTTCCATTTTCTTTGCTGTTCTAATTTCACACTGTCTTCCTGCCCCTTATCCAAGCTTGTCTCAGTAAGGCCCTAAGAGAAACAGAAGCAAATCCATTTCTTAAAGTCAGCAAGGGCAGGTGGAAGGGCCCAAGAAGGAAAACGCCATGGTGTGAGCAGTTGCCTGGGCCCCAGGAATGGAGGCACAGGGAGAAACTGAGGCACCACAGAGAGCAGGACCCCAGGCTGCGGCTGCAGTCCTAGCCCAGAGCTGCTTCCAACTGGCTGCTGAGCCTTGCAGAAGCTACAGAATTCCTCTCTGCCTCAGTCTCCATATGTGTAAAACGTAGAAAAAAGAACAGGTGCCAACTTTATAATTTGGGGGTAAGATTAAGTACTTAGAATAGTACCCAGCACTCAATATCTTACCTTTATAACTTTCTTCTCAATTACTTCAATTTTGTTTTAAAATGTCTTGATTTAGCTGTATGTGATGGCACATGCCTATAACCCCAGCACTCAGGGAGGCTGAGGCAGAAAGATCACAAGTCTGTGTCCAGCCTGAGCAACTTAGTAACTTAGGGAGACACTGTCTCTAAACCTAATTTATTTTTTAATTAAAATAAGGGATGCTCAATACAAAGGCCCTGTGTTCAATCTCCAGTACAAAAAAAAAAAAAAAGTAATACTTCCCAGAGCAAAAGAAGGTTCCATTAATTTACAATTAGCCATGCGACACTAACTAAATAATTTTCTAGGAAAGCAAAGGATTTGTAATTTGTCCTTGGATTCACCTTGCAAGCAATGGGAGGACATGGAGGCCAGCTTGCTGCAGTAGTCCAGGAACATGGGGATAATGCTGCCCTCTGCCAATCACTGAGCTGAACTAACTTAAATATTATGTTATATTACACTGCATTTTTTGGGCTCCTTTCTCTATAGTGTTCACACTACTTTCCTATGGTTAAAGGAAACTGTTAAGTCTGCTGATTTATCTGGTAGGGTGGTGATGTGGCACTGCATGAGTGCAGATGAGGAGTGTGGAGATTTTCAGGTCTCTTCTTACTATATGTAATGAGGCTCATACCTGCTTGGGGTAAAGATGCCTAAAGATGTGCCATGGGGAGAAACTGTCTAATACTAATATAAATGTATTTATCTAAAATACAAATGTGTTCCCATGAAACAGGAGCAGCACAAAGGCCAACAAGACCAGGAGCATTTGCTTGCCCAGATATCACAGAACACGGGGCTTGTTTCTCCCTCTCTAGCCTCGTCCATCCTGTAGGCAATGCTGCCTTGTCATGGTTCACATCCCTGACAATCAATTCTGATGCATATTTTGAAGAATCTGCACTAAGCCACACGGACTTCTCTTTACATTAGTGTTGAATCATTAGGTATCCATAATTTAGTCTTTCAGAAGTGACCTAGTTCCCTTTGACCAATATCTTCCCATCCCCTCCTTCCACACCCCTGGCAAATGCTAGTAGTCTCCTTCTCGAATGAGTTATATGTTTTTAGATTCCACATATAAACAAGACCAGGCTGTACTTTGTCTTTCTGTGCCTGGCTTATTTTATTTAATATAATGTCCTATAGGCTCACCCATATTGTCACAAATTTGTCCTTGGCAGAATTTCTTTCTGTCTTAAGGCCTAATAGTATTCCATTGCACACATATGCCATATTTCATTAATCTACTCAGTCATCCTTAAACACTTGATTGTTTCTGTATCTAGGCTACTGTAATAAATGTTGAACATATTAGTAACACTGGTTATATTCCTGAACTTCACTAAAGGAGTAGATCCTTCAGTGTTTTTAGCACACACAAAACTATGTGCGGTAACAGATAAGTTAATTAGCTTGACTGTCATAACCATTTCACAATGATATCAAAACATCACACTGTATAATATATACAATTTTATCAATTATATATAAATAAAGCTAGAGGGAAAAATAAAAGACATCAAACAACCAATCAATAATGATGGAATTGCTGGCCCCACTTCTGCATTCGGAAATTTTATGGCGCAAGTGACTTGCCAAATATTCTCCACTTTCAAGGTCTTAAATGCCATATTTATACACGAATAATTGAATATTTACCATTCTTCTGGGAAATGAATAAGGAGTAAAAGATCATCAGAGTCAATCCTGATTTTTATCTTCAAGTATAAAAATTATAATGTATACATTTTAATAAAGAAAATGGTGAAGGAAACAACTTGAAATTCAAATCACAACCTAATGCATTTATCTAAAATACAAATGTGTACCAATGAAGCAACAGCAGCACAAAGGCCAATAGGACCAGGAGCATTTGCTTGCCCAGAGATCACAGAATATGGGATTTGTTTCTCCCTCTCCAGACTCATCTGTCCTGTAGGCAATGCTGCCTCATTATGGCTCGCATCCCTGACAGTAAATTCCCAGAAGGAGTGCAATGGGGTCTTTTAATTAAGCTCATTTACTCTTTGAAGAAAAAAAAATGGAAGTTGCTTTGATTGCAACACAAGGTATTTTTTCCTCCATCTTATCTTTTCCAATCTGGTATACTAGAAGGTGGTATTGTGAGAATGCCTGAGAAACAGAAATAAGTATGAAGCAGAGATATCTGTAAATATACCAGAGAACCAGAGGCCAGACTAGCAGACCATCATTCTTTCTCATTTAACCTGATTTAAGCAATGGAATAGATTTGAACAGTCACTCAATAAAGGCAAATCAGTTCAGCATCTGGAGTTTACTTCCTTATTAAAAATTAATGCACAGGAGTGAGGAACCAAACAGGACAAGGCTCCTAAATCCTTCACTTCAAACATCTCTGTTCCTTCCCTTTGTAACTAAAGGCCCTAGATTTCCGTACTATTTTTCAGAGAGTTTAGTGTTGATGGAAAAGGTCAGTCTGGCAGCTCCAAAGAATTCCATTCTCTATTTATTTATCTACCTAAGGGACATAGTTTGGATCTTTTACTGCACTGGAATACTTGAATCATACTAGTTGTAACATGAGCCATGCAGAAGTTGAAAAAGAAAAGAAAATACACACTCAGACTAAAATCAACCCAGTTTTAAGGAGACCATCAGGCAACCCCAATTTTAGTAAGGTTTTGAACAAACACGGATGACTAAAATAGACTCAGATCATAAGTGCAACTGAAAAGCTTTTACTCGGGACTCTGCCCCAACGGAAGACCTGTGGCACCGGCCAGGAGTTGCAATTTCTTCAGTGTGTAGACTCTTAATTCAAAACCATGAGAAAGGCTTTTAAGAACATGCCACACAGATTTAAAGAGGACATGAGACCATGCCCTTTAACCATTAGGGCACAGAAGACCAAGCCCAAACATACAACAGGATCACTTCATTTGTTCTCTTCTGAGATTTTCATCCTTGGTCCAAATGGTAAAGTATTTTATAGTTAAGAAAGTTCAATGTTCTTTTTTTCAGAAGCAGGTTACAAATGGCATTTCCAGAAAAAAAAAAAAAAATCAACATTACTTCCAGATACCACTACTGGAGTGAGGACAATCAGATACCAATGTACATCGCTTGGCTAAGAGCAAAGTTACTCAAGAAAAGGAAAGAAAATAATGCTGTCCCCTATACAGTACTTTAAATTTCCAGTCTTGTTTTCCAACATACACTGCTGTAAATAAACTATTTTCCTAGGAACAATAAAATTAAAATGCACATTTCTGGGGTTTTTTTAACAGAAGAAAAGATTCAGTTTAGAAATGAGAGAGAAAAATAGGAGCATCTCAGAATGACAAGACAGGAAGAAAAGAGTTCCATATGATTTAATCCCAAAGCCAAACAAGCCAAGGATGAGCTTTCCCAGGCTGGCAGCTGGGCACCAAAGGGCACTCTTGCTGCAGTGGAAAATATTTTAAGTAGGACATTGCTTAATGTCATACACTAAAAGGCAAGTCTCTTCTGTTGAAGGAAGAGACGGTCAAATCCGGTTTTTATTCCTCCCTTCCATAAATCCAGGACCATGAAAGTCTATGAAAACAGAAAATAATGTCCAGGATCTCTGAGGCCATAACCTCCATCATTTTTCTGTGATAATTTATAAGCCAATTCTTCACAAGACTTTATCTGAAGACTCAGATCTTTGCATGAGAAAGGAAAACTATTCTAGGAAAGCCATTCTAGTGAATCTGGTTTTCCCAGGGCTCATACTGAACCTCCTGCCTGGAATGCCTAGACTTCAAGGTCAAGGACAAGAACATCCAGCTGACAACCATCTCTCTCTTTGCAGAATTCTCTTGCCAACCACATTAAGCCACGCAATCGTAGCCTATTATGTGCCATCTTATTTCCTGATTGGTCTCTTTTACACGGCCCTTTTCCCCAGCAGGAAGCACTTTGGGGAAATAGCTGGTTGTTACATTTCCCTAAGCCTCACAAAATGCCCAAAGGTCCCTCACAGATGATCTGTAAGAGTTAGCTCCATCATCTCAGCCACCAGGCTAGCAGGAGGCACTGCAGCTTGCCTCGTGGGTTCTTGCCTTGAGGGAGAACGAGGATTCCACACCCTGCTGTCAGTTAAAATCACGATTAATAACCCTTTCCCTCTGTACAGTACATTTCAGCTGTAGTGCTTTCAGGCATGATCCTAGGAAAAAGACACACTTTTTATAAATGCAGAGGAGGATGATCACTCTGCAACTTCCATACTGTCCTTGCCAGACAGCAACGCTCAGGCCAACAGCCACTGTGGTAGAAGTGTGTGAAACAGGACCCAGTAGGAGACACAGACTGTACACACATGCAGCACCCAAGCCTGGACTATACAACTTCCAGTTTCACAGATGAAGCCAAGACCCCTCTTAGTAAGGCAAACATGGCTGAGTAAATAAAGTGTGTCTTAGATACCTTGACAGGCCCTCTGCCTTTACTGTCTCTAAAGCTTTAAAGAAAAGAAAAGAAAAAGAAAAAAAAAAATGAAGGGACATAAGGCTTGCTACATGTATGGTGTATTTTTTAACATTTTAATTTGTAGCTGGAGCCTGAAGAAGCTACTTAATCTCTGGGGTGCAGAAGACCCATCGGTAGAATTAAGACAACGGTGCTGAGGGGGCTGCTGGGGTTTTGCACAGAGCAAGGCACTCAGAAAACAACTGATGAACAACCTCTTGAGGTATTTGCTAATACTGTTTGGGAAGACAAAACCAAAACAAATGATGCACTTAAAAAACTAAAGGGAGATTCACATAAGTATATAAATTAGGTCACTTCTGTCAATCAATATTTTGTTATGGTTGCTTGTTTGTTTGTTTGTTTGTTTTGTAGTACCAGGGATTAAACCCAGGGAGTATTTGTTTTTTATTTAAGAGAAAAAAGACACAGAAAAGAAAGACAAAAAGCAAAAGAGACAAACAACAACAAATCCAATACAATAACGTTACAGGTTTACAAAACAAGATGATAGGAATTTGACAATGGTTGTAATATTGCATATTGTTACCTTCGAAAGAGTTGTTTAGATTAACAGACATAGACATGTAAAATTGATCTAATCATATGAGTATTAACTGTTCCTTCCCAATAACTAATACATTTAGTAGTGTAGTCATTTTAGCTATCTTATGTATACATATATACAAATTTAACTCTTTTTCCTTTTCCCTTCCTTCTTTCCTCCTTTCCCCTATCCCAATTACTTTTCCTCCTTGAGCAGTTTCTTATCCTTACACAGTATGTATTGTAGATTCTGAATGATATATACTTTTTTCAGTTTCTTACACTAGGGAGACAATATGGTATTTATACATGTGAGTTTGATTTATTTCACTTATGAGTATGGTCTCAAGTCGTGTCCATTTAGTTATAAAAGTCTCAATGCAATCTTCCTTGATAGCTGAGTAGTACTCCATTGTATAAAAATACCACAACTTTTTTATCCATTCCTTGACTGATGGGTACTTGGGTTATTTCCAAGATTTGGCTATTACAAATTGTGTTGCTATAAACATGAAACCCAGGGAGTATTAAGCTACATGCTCAGTTTTTTTGTTTGTTTGTTTTTTGGGTTTTTTTTTGAGGTAGGCTCTCACTAGGTTATGCAGGGTGTCGTCACACACTTGTGGCCCTTCAGGCTCAGCCCCTGAGTAACTGGGATTACAAGTGTGTGCTGCCACACCTTGCATGTCCATACTGATGGAGAACGTACATGTCCAAAGATTATACTGATAAACAGCATCCCTTCTCCTCCCTGCAAAAAGCAAAAGATGCTTATGACCCTCGCTCATAAGGATTTCATTACTTAGTAAGTTAGCAATATACAGAATACACTTTCAAAACTACATAAAAGCAGGTACCACTCTTGGTATAAAAAGAAAATTAAAAGACAATTGCAGACAGCTGAACCTATACAGAATCATTAAATTCGGTGGCAGTTATTTGGGAAACCAAAAGATGATCCACAAGGATCCTGTGCATGACAATCTCCTCCTGAAGCTGTTTTTCTTTTGTCACTGGAAACACCTTTTCAAGGACATCCCTCGATCTGTAATGCCAGATGAGTCTGTGTGCAAAGACAAAGAGGAAGAAGAGTCCAGGAGGAGTCAGCCAGCTTGTCCATCCCACCCTTCCAAACAGAGGTGCCCCTGCTTGCTCTTGCAGCTGCCCACCCAACCTCTCTTCCTGAGGCTCCTGACTGAAGTTCAGGAACACATCCTAGACTGCCCAGGACTCTTGTTTCTGGAATTATCTCAATTCATGAAGGTCAACACCATTATGCTCACACAACAAAAGAATCAGTTAACCCCTCTGGCCACCCACACTCCACACCCCCCTACATCCTGCTATTCTTCAAGTTCCAGTTCCTAAGCAATGCTCAGTCCCTCCCACCCCCACTCCCCAGTGCCCCTTCCTACCAGCTCTCTTAGCTTTCCAGAGCCCAAGGTCCTGGCAAAGCACTTTAGTCTTAGCCCTGAGTCTGCTACCCATCTCGCTCTCCCTTCCTCCTTCTCTTCCCGTCTGAGCCAGTCACTGGTGCCCAGCCAAGGTCAACCTGGACTGGGCACACAGCAACCCCTGGGGCAGAGGCTCCTATCGTTGCCCCTCTGGGCCATCCTTGATCTCCCGCACCCTTCATCTCCTTCTAGGCTGAATACCTAGGGAGCTCCACCTCATGACTGAACCATCTGCCCTCTATTTATATAATGAAATTATCAAAAAGTCTCAGTAGCTTCTCCCTCAGGACACCACATTATGAGCTCCTCAGATAAAAAGTGATTACGGATCCCTCAGAGCTAGGTTCTCAGCTTGGTGCCTACTTCCACCACTCAAATCATCCAAAATGGTAGTCACTAGTCTTGTGAGGCTATTTAAATTTAAATTAATTAGCTGGGCGTGGTGGCGCACGCCTTTAATCCCAGCACTCAGGAGGCTGAGGTAGGAGGAGCGTTGTGAGTTCAAGACCAGCTTGGGCTACAACGCGAACGCAAGGCCGGCCTGAGCTATACAGTGCAACCCTGCCTCAAAAAACCAGGGCTAGGAGTTTGGCTCAGTGGCTTAAGCACCTGTCTAACAAGGTGTGAGGTTGTGAGTTCAATCCCCGGTGCCGCCGAAAAAATAAATAAATAAAAAATAAATTTAAATTAATTAAAATTAAAGTTTCAGGTCCTTGTGGCAACAGCCACAATTCAAGGACTTAGAGGCCACATGTAGCTGGAAGTTGAGTGTTAGATGTGCAAGCAGTGTTCCTGGTATGGAATAGCCCCATCACCACAGGGAGCTGTGCAGGACAGCACTGCAAAGGAACACTGGCTTGCACCATGTGCTGTCACTCAGCTACAGAAAAAGTCAGGTTGGCATGCAGAGTGAAGTGGGCAATGTAGTGCAGCAGGATTTATCCAAGAAATATGATGGAAGTGAGTTCTGAACTCATAAGACTGTCCGTTCTTTTTTTGTTTTTGTTTTTTTTGTTTTTTTTTTGTGGCACTGGGGATGGAACTCACAACCTCATGCCTACCAGACAAATGCTTAAGCCATTGAGCCAAACTCCCAGCCCTAGCTTTTTGAGGCAGGTTCCTACTATGTAGCTCAGGCCGGCCTTGCGCTCGCGACGTAGCCCAAGCCGGCCTCGAATTCACAATGCTCATCCTACCTCAGCCTCCGGAGCGCTGGGATTAAAGGCGTGCGCCACCATGCCTGGCTTTCATAAGACTGTCTTGTGCCTATAGAGTGCATGAGGATTTTTTCCCTGGTATTTAAGGTTGAACCCAGGGTCTTTGCACTGAGCTAGTAACATTCACTGACTGTGTTTTCTTTATTTTTCACTTGCATATAGGGTCTTGCAAAGTCACTAAGTTGCTCAGGCCAAGCTTGAACTGTCAATCCTCCTGCCTCTGCCTCTTAAGTAGCTGAGATTACAGGTAGGCACCACCACATCTGGCTGAGGAATCTGTATGTTTTTAATGACTTGGTTTCAAGTGGGGTAACTTTTCATACGGCAGAACAACATATGCAAAGGCACACAGCAGAAAAAGCAGAACCTAAAAAGACACTAATGTCCTCTCTCAAGGAAACAAATTTCATTTCATGTAAGGGGCTGTTCAACTATCACAAAGATCATTTAGATTCTAAGAACATTTCAACCCACTTTTATAACCCTTTATCTGACCTTAACAGCACCCTACACTGCTCCTAGATAACCTTAACCCATAACTAACCCAGACATGGACAGATCATAGTCCATTATACAACAAATACTGACAGTGAATCTTCTCTATAAAGACTTCTTTCCCCTGAGACTAATGTCATAAACATGGTCAAGTATATTTTAGTCAAGTGATTCTTATTCCAACTCTATGTGTTAAATTAAGACCAAAGAGGGCTAAGACAAACAAAAGGAAAAGAAGAACATCTGGACATCAAAATACATTCACCTCCGTTATTAACCAACTCCCTGTTGGCTCCGTGCTCCTCTCCTCATTGCCCCTTCTTCCTAGCCAAGAGCCCTGGCATCAAAGCTGTGCTTCCCACTTCCAGGGCACCTGCTGTCAAACCTGCCATCAACAACTCTTTGGCTAGGGCTGCCATATTGGGCAATGAAGGTCTGGAATTTAACGGAGAATTCAGAAGGAAAATAGGGGCTCAGGTTTGGCCCTGGTTTAGGAGTTGAAGAACAAGTCTTAGAAAACCAGACCCTGGTATTTTTACATTTTTGAGTTTTGGGTTCGATTACCATTCAGAGATGGCACCTTCTTCATAAGGAGCTGTTTCCTAAAGGAATTTATGCTCACTTGGTTCTCGATAGGGTGTGAGAGAGCATTGCCTTCCCTCCAGTGGAATCCAAAACAGCCTGGGTAAACTGGAAGTTCACAGACTCCCCTCGCCCCAGCAGTTAACAGGGATGGATGATGCCAGATTTCTTCCTATTCAGTCCATTTCCCAAGCACACATTCAGAGGTAACCATAATTCAAACTCCATTAAGATCTTCCTCCAAAGCCGGGGATTTAGCTCAGCAGCATAAGCGCCTGCCTGGCAAGCATGAGATAGTGAGTTTGATCCCCAGTACCAGAAAAAAAAAAAAGATCTTCCTCCAAAACATAACACTCCTGTACCCATGAAAACTTCCTTCACATAAATATTATGTGAAGACTTTTCCAAAAGTCAGTGTATGCGATTAAACACAAGTACATAATCTTCATGTGACTGATTTATTACAAAATGACCAGACTTTGTAGTGTACATGTGGCAATGTTCTCACATTCATTCCAAATGTGACACAGTGGCTCTTTAATATCTATGCTTCATATCAACCTTCTTTCTCAAAACTAAGCCTTCCTTGTGAAATACCTGGCCATGTCAAATAGTCTCTCTGTGAACTTCTGGCAACTGGAAATTTTTTCACATTTAAAAATCAAGTCACAGACTACAGTTCATGGAAAGATGAGAGAAGACAGCCAGATATAACCAAGGGTACACAAGGCCTCAAATCATTTGAGCAGATTGCTCTAAATGTGCCTATCAAAAGGTGATACTTCACAGCTAAACGAATGCTTCCTATTGCTACAGGAACAAAGTGCCATCAACAGAAGAGCTTAACACAATGCAGATGTGCTGGCTGGAGTTTTGGAGATTTATAAAAGTCTAAAAGGGGTCTGTTGGGCTCCACTTGTTTTGGGAATCCTAGGGGACATCTTCCAGCAGTATGACATCTTCAAATACCTCTCTCTCTCTCTCTCTCTCTCTGTTTCTCTCTCTCTCTCTCTCTCTGTTTCTGTTTCTTTCTCTCTCTCTCTCTCTCTCTCTCTCTCTCTCTCTCACACACACACACACACACACACACACACACACACACACCTCTGCTCCTGCTGTCATATCTCCTCTGACTCCTGGCCCCCTGCCTCCTTCATATAATGACTTTGTGATTATTACATCAGTTTACTTAGATAATCAGGATAATCATCCTATCCCAAGATCCTTGATTTAATCACATCTGCAAAGTCCCTTTTGCCATGTAAGGTAACATATTCACAGGTTCCAAGGATTAGGACATGGTCTTCTTTAGAGCCATTACTCTGTCAACCACATCAATCTTATAAACTCATCTCTGCAGCCTATCTGATTAAGAATAATCTTTTGAAATACCAGAGATTAGTGAAACATGCATTATCCAATCTCACCAACAGAAGTTTTATATTTGCATTGTGTATTTCAACATTAGGTAGGATACACTGGGATTAGCTAAAAGGAAGGTAAATTAATTTTCTAAATGATTTTAGACTACTGACCTTTTCATAGTTCTTAAAATAAAATGCAATTATATTTGCTAAAAGTAATGTGGACTCACTCTTACAGAATGTTGTTGATAAAATGTGAGGTCATTTATAAAACTGATGAGATACATTTTAGTTTAATTCATTCTTAGTAGATTTTTTATTTAGATTATTTCTTTTAAAAAATGATATGGCTTTTTTGAATTTCTTACTGTCCCACTATCTCTTATGGAAAAATCTGAATAAAACTGAACGGAACAAAAATTATTTTCAATAATAAATGTGCTCAGAAGGAATAAGACAGTATATGAAATGGTTCTTTTCATACCTTACTTGGAAATGCACCTGAAAATTTGAAAATTAATGGAATGGGAAGAAAACAGTCTACTTTTTTTTTCTCATGTATCTACCTAGATCTTAGCTTTCCTCATCTATATCCAAGAAAAACAAGTTCCTGACATCTTGCATTATAGAATACAGCTACCCCTTTGGGAATGGGTTAGGTAGGAGGGAAGTGGAATGGATAGGGGGTCTCCTGAGAGGATACCTAAAAGGTAACACTCAGCGAAGTAAAAGGACAGTGAGCCAGGTGGCATCTCCTCATGAGTCAGGGCTATATTTAATTGAAAGGTGAGCTAAAAGGTCCAGTTTTGTAGGGTTATAAGGGTTTCATTTGCTATTGGGAAACAGAAGAGGCTTTTCCTCTTACACTGAAAATTCAGGCAAGAAAGGGTCATTTTAGTTTTATAAATAATAAAAATACTCAACTGAAACTCAAATGCAAGATATTATGAACCACATCTTGTATCCTTCACATGACAACTTTGCCCAAATATGGCTAAGTACCAGGGGAAAGTACTGCCTACCACAGAACAAAGCTGGACAAAATGGTAGGAACTTACCATACCGTTTGCTATGGGTTGAATGTGCCCTCCACAATTCATGTGTTAGAAACTGAATCCCCAGTGCAATAGTGCTACGGGGAAGTGAGGATCAGAGGTGATTAGATCCTGAATGCTGAGCAATCATGCTTGAATTAAAGCCATTATCTAGAAAATGAGTTTGTTAAAAAAGAAAATAATTTTTGTTCAGTGTTGGTGGCAAACCTATGGCATACATGCCACAGCAGGTACACAAAGCCCTCTCTGTCAGCATAGAATCCAGATTACCCCAGCAGCTGAGCACCAGAAAACAGTTGTTTCTTCTCAACTAATACCTCAGTATTGAGGTTTAATTGCAATGCTGCCACTTTGCGATTAGTGGGTTTTGGGTTGCAGTCTTGGCACTTGGTCTCTAAAAAGTTTGTCATCTCTGGTCTGGTACTAGTTCACATTTGTCCATAAGAGGTAAGTCTGTAAGAAATAACCAAAAGGTCATGATTTTTTTACAAGATAACCTACTGAGAATGAATTAAACTAAAATGCAGATTTATAGATGACCTCACAATGTATCATCAGTGCTTCTCAAGGAATAGTAAGGTGTGTTCTCTCTTTCTCATCCACTTTTTTTCTTTCTCTCATCTCTTCATCTCTTCTCCCCCTTCCTACCTTTCCCCTCCTCCCTCTCCTGTCACTTTCTCACCACTTTCCAAATGGAACTGAAGGCATTAGGAACTTTAGAAATGTTTAAAAAAAAAAAAAAAAACACCACCAGTGCACTTGGTGGTTGTTTGTTGATTTGTTTTTTGCTTGCTTTGGTCTCAAATGCAGAAGTTTGAGTTGACAATTTGTGAAAAGCATTATTCCAGTGCCAAACACTCAGAAGGCATCCAAGACATATTTATATACCTATTGAAAGAACCTGCAAGTATGGTCCAGTTCTGTGGAAAGTACAAGGAGGAAAGGGAAGGACAAATACCAGTTCCTGTCTCTTGATCACACATGAAGATTCATGAGCATTGGCCACAAGGACCGTGGCAGAGGCCAGACCTCCCTAACCTTTGTGCTGGGCCTGCACAACAAGGCTGCCAGTGCACAAATGCAAGCACACCAAGCCTGTAGGGCACATACTCAACAGAGGGCTGGCTGGGAGGAGTAAGTTCTACATTATATCTTCTCTTCATTTACATTAATGTCCAGTTCTCTCTCAAATGCAGAAATGGGAAATGTAGCCATCATTTTACCTCTAAATTTGAAGATGTTATTGAGCACAGTTCTATGTTGGTCACCATATACCAGACAGGTGCAAGAAACACCAATTACTTGACCCAGCAATCTCAGAGAAACAATGGCAGTGAATACTATCTCTTTAAAGTTGCTAGAATGTTTTTTCTATTCTAAGTAATAAGGATGGGACGAAAATCACACAAAACTAAAATGTACTCAAATTTTTATTAAGGCTCATTTTAAAAGCACATCCCAACCCACTGTGGAAGGAAGAATGTGGAGAGAGTCCTGAATAGCCACCTGGACACTTAGGGGCATTCCTCTGTCAATATCTCAAATGGGGGCACATGGTGAAATCCAGCAAGTTCGACCTTCCTGTGCTCAGTTTCTAACAAGATACACAAATGCCATTTTCTGCTTATTGACATTTTTGTGGACTGAGAAAAAAAAACCTGCCTCAGTGTATTTGGTATTGGGAATAAATCTATCTCTGCAAACTGTACTTGAAGAGTAAATCACTACTCATTCTTACACTGTGCATCTCCATTTAAACAAAAACATTTACATTTTTTATCCTTACTTTGCTAGACTATAAAATCAGATGATTTATCACTGATAGGTAGCCATATTAGCAAAAAAAAAAGTGAGAGAGGATGAAGAAATAAACAAAAATGAAATGAGTAGCACGTCTTAAGCCTGGAATTGAACCTGGAAACAAAACAAAATGTTGAAAGAATGGCTGTGAATACACACAGCCAAGCTCAATGAAAATCAGGATGCCTGTCCCTTAGTGCATTCACTAGCTCAGGGCCCATCTAGATGCAACAGCAACTCATCAGTGAAGAAAAGAACCTCAGTAATCCAAACAATTCCCTGAAGTGGTCCCTCCTGCAGAGAATCCAAGCAGTCATGTAAAAGGGAGCCTCCTATCTTTCATACATGTAAGCCCAAAATGATTTTCTCAAGTCAGTGGTCATGAAAACAGCTCATGAAGCCTGAAAGAGAATTTATCTGGCAGCACAAGCCATTATAGAGTATGACATTATAATGTAAGTAAGACCTGGAGGCACACACATACCACATAGGTAGTCCACACTCCTTTGGGAACAGTATTAACTTGTCTACCACTGTCAAGTCCATCTAATTAAAAAGCATAATATCTACTGCTGCTAGCCAGCATGGTTCTAGTGTAGATAGGAAATGAAGCCCGATATCCTCACAAACTAAACTATAACACTCATTGTGACCTTGCCTCCCAAAGCCCAAACACTCCCGGTATCAAGTAAAATGACAGGGTCCCATTGGCACCCCTCACCTTTGTGTAGGGCCCTGGCTGGGAATATTAACCAACATGACTTTGTGACATCAGTACCATCCCTTTTTGTTCCACCAGAACATCCAAAAAGAAAGTAATAGAAGAAAGGACAACTCCAGGGAATAGAATTCAAAACTCTTCACCACCAGATAGGAGGTGTTATGGACTGAATTATACTCCCCAAAATTCATAAGCTGAAGCCCAAACAGTACCTCAGGATGTGACTAAATCTTAAGATGGGGTCTCACAGTGGTTACCAAATTAAAATGAGGTCATTAGAGTAGACCCCAGTCCAAACTCACTGGTGAGAACACACATACACACAAACAGAAAGCTCTCTGGCCTCAGAAGAAATGAACCTTGGTGACACCATGATCTCAGGCTTCCAGCCTCCAGAATTATGATAAAATTAATTTCTGTTGTTAAATCCTCAGTCTGCAATCTTTGGATGAAGCAACAGCTAATAAAGGTAGGCAAAAACCAAGCCTTGGCTCACCATGTAACAAGGGAACCTTGTTGACCTTCCATCCAAGTAAGTGCACATTGCGCTCCTCCCCTGCTATTCTCTTCCTCCAGTCCCCTGAGGACCCAGGACCCTTGTGCTGTACTCCATCTAATGCCATGGGGCATTTCATCCCAAACATTAGGAAAACAATCCAGTTACACACACACACACACACACAGGCACTATTCCAGAATCACAGTTAGGATACACTCTGTGGCTTCAGTCCTATCTCCTCATTTTCCTTCCCCCTTCAGCTTTGAGGAACAGCAGAAAGGAAATTAGCACTTTCTGAGTAAGTTACAAATTTTTTCTGATGGATTAGATTTTATTAATGCAAAAGAGAAGAGACTCAGAAAGGTTAAAGTAACTTCTCCAACAGAACTGAAAACAGGTACTTCTGACCCTAAAACTTGTATTATTCCCACCAAGTCAGTTTCTTCCATGTAGTCAAGATGGCCAGATTTTTGCAGAATAGTCTATTAGAGAAAAAATTAACTATAAACATTATCTTAATACCCTTAGTATCATTTTTAAATTGATACTAATTAAATGTTCTCTATCATGCAAGCCTATAAAGAAACTAAATTGTAAAACATGGAACTTCAAACTTCACAGACCATGCCAAAAATGAACATAAATGGCAACGATACCCTTGAGTAGTTTTAAGGAAAGATAACACAGCATGAAGTAATGTATAGAAAAGGATAATATGAATTCCATGCTCTTCTATCATTACTCTGCATTTGGGGTACCCAACTCTGTTGACAAGGTCACTCTAGCTTTCTGAGGCCATGGTTCAGAGGGGCCAGCCCTGATCTATTCATACCTCCTACATGGATGCTGAGGGTGAAATCTTAAACTAAGCCCCAAATCAGTTTTTTAATTCTTCTCAAGAATGCATAAGCCATCCCCACACTCAGCAAACGTCTGATCAAAAGCAAAGCATATTCCCTAGGCAGGAAAACCAGGAGGAACAAAGACACCAGGGAACTATAACATCAGCCCCTGGAAATGGGGCTGGGGTAAGCAACAGCTTCAGCTTTGATGAAACAAAGCTTCAGCAATGAGCATCAGGGAGGGGACAAGGGCATGAGCTCCTCTACCCCCACTTTTCTATTAGCAACCAAAATACTTGCTCTGCCCATGAATGAGCAATACAAGCTTAATGTTCATGAAAAGCTATCTGTACCTCATCACCTTGCTGCCTGTAAGAATTATGCACATCATTAAATGTGCTGGAGTTTCTTAACAAGCGCCATTCAATTTCCACAATGCCCTCAGCTCATGGGTTCTTAATGTCCACAGCTTTTTGCTTACATAGTCTGATTGTCTTTTACCCACTTTTCAAAACTATAGAAAACATTAGAAGCAAGGAAAATAAAAGAAGCACTGAGAAGCCAGCTTTAAATGATGAATTTTTTGGAAAGTTAAATTTCAGATACTATGGGGCATCCCACTAAAGATGGAGACATGGCATCGGGCTAGTGTCCTTGCCACATCTGATGATATGGTTGTGAATGGGATTTTCCAAGGAGATAAGATGTAGGGCAGAAATCAAACTCTGGTCCACGTTGAGTACAAAATACAGACTGAATGAATTTTGAAGCCTATGTAGACAAAAGCCCCATATACTTCAGGGATGTACAAGGGAAAATCAGTTAAGAATTCACTAGTAATCTTCCAAAAAGCCATTCTGGAGACTAGTGAGGGAGACCACAGAGGTAGTAAATAAACCATCACTGTATCTAGAATTTTTTGGCAGAGAAATAGAGTAGCAGAGTCAGGGACATTTCATTTTGTTGTTTGGCAGGAAGATTTGCGTACCTTTATACATGGCACTTCAGACCCTACTGGGTCCTAGCAAGACATGGACATGTTTCCTCCCCATTTCACACTCTCATACCCACCAAGCCATCAGGGGACAGCTCACATGCTGACACGAACAGATAAGAAAAGTGGCCATGCAATGTTATATGTATTCTGCAATTTAGCAAGAAAGGAGCTTGGGCCTTCCACGTTTCTGTTTTTGCTTTAAATCCTAGAGATGATCAAGTGTGGAGAGAGAGCCAACTGATTTGTCCTGAGAACAAGACCTGGGGACCACTAAAAGGACTTGTGACCAGGTGCTGACTTCCCAAGTGCCACTGTTGGAACATACATTCGTCAGAAAATTTCCATGTGGTTGTGAGGAATTTTATTATTAAATGACCTCAAATAAAACATGCACCAAACTGCCATAAAATACTTCAACTGCTTTTTCTTTCAACTCTCCAGCCCCCAACTAAATGAATGCTGAAAGGGGTAATTTAACAGCTACCTGTAACTTCCATGGGACAACCCATGACAAAAAATGAGCCCCTCCTGCCTCCCAGATGCAGGGTCAGCCTAAAATTCTTGGAGGGTTATAGGCCTTGTAAACATTCACAAAACAGAAAATGCTTAAGTGCTTACAGAGAGCACTTACATCTATCAACTAGTTAAAAAAACACTCAAGTCTTCATTTCAGAAATATAGACATTATTCAGCCTTTTGTAAATTCTCTAGTAGCAAGGAGATGTAAGAATAAATGTCACCTGATGCTGCAGGTGTGGACAAAAACATGTATTTCACATGCAAATTGCATAATTTTTATACTTCCCTTATTACACTCCTCAAATAAAGAATAATACCAATAGCAGGGTCCAATTTAACACTCTACATATAGAAGAGACTCACAGAGAGACTAAGGAGCCCTCAACCCATATACATCTGCCTCTTTGTGCACTTAATGGCTTAACCCTACAGCTCTGAGAATACAGAAACACCACAGGACTGCAGCAGAGCTCCCTCTCTTTGACACACGGTAAGTTTCCAACTCATGAACATTCAAATTGCACACTTTCAGATACAAACAGACCTTGAATTAGGAACATTCACAAATGCAAACAAATCTCAGAAGTAGCTCATGTGTCTGCCGGACACTATCACAGTTGTGCTGTGTGCTTACTGTGCACTGCGATAGTGTATAGTAACACAGTGCTCAATCAGAGCCCAGGATGTCTGAAAGAAAGAGGAAAAGCAGTGGTGATGTGTAGGGGATGCTAGGAAGTGCAAAACAATACACGCTGCATGTTTGTACCAAAGGTGTATAGGACTCACTTTGTGACACTTATGAAGAAATCCAATTTACAAATGCTCTCTGGAAAAGGAACTCGTTTGTAAGTTGGGGACTTAGTGTACTACATGCTTTTTTTTTTTTTCCTGAATTGACAGAGCATAATTAGGGGTTCTTAATTCCACCAAGATAGTGGGGCAAAGCATGACAACAGCACCAACAAATTAAAATGACAATAACAACTTTAATTCTTCATTTGCAGACCATTAGAAATAGCATCCCAGCTCCTAGACAGCTTCCTAGAAGTGACCTTTTCTTAAGGCAGTTTAGGGAAGCACCTGGAAAACAGGCTTGCAGTATACAGGATCATGTAGCAAATGGGCTCCAACACAGGTTTTGAATCATGGTTCAAAAAGACAAGCTATATCATTTAAACTCCTTTTGCTTCAGTTAATAAGAAGATAACAACTATATATTTAGATATCATATCATATACAGTGCTATGGTTTGGATAAGCATTTCCCCTAAGATCCGTGTATTAAAGGCTTAGACTCTATTATTATGGAGTTGGTAATACCTTGAAGAGGTGGAGCCTAGGGGGCGGGTTTTAGGTCACTGTGAGTGTCCAAAGATTGTCGGTCATTGTGGGCGTGCCCTGAAAAGGGAACATGGAACCCTTCCCTTTTTTTTCTAATTCTTGACAATAAGGTTAACAGTTTTGCTCTGTCATGCCATAGACCAAAAGCAACAGAGAAAACTAATCACATACTGGAATCTCCAAAACTATGAACCAAAATAAGGCTTTTTCTCTTTATAAGTATCCCAAATTTTTCATTACAGTGACAGAAATTTGATTAACAGACACAGCCTTGGTGAGTATATGAGTTAATGCCAATCTGAGTTAGTAAGTACAACTACACAGTTGTGTGGCTGGTCTCCAGCCTTGCCCACTCCATGTTGTTGCTGGATTTATCTGCTCAACATCATTGAACCTGTCTGTTCAAAGTAGGGCCCAATGAAAGCAGGAACCCTACTTGTGTTTTTAGGTAGCACCCACCAAATTTAGCAAAGGTTTCTTATGTACCTAAGACTCCAGGATAAAACCTTCAATGCTCGAAACAACACTCATGGTCAGTCTTTAGCTTTTTACAAAATTTCTTTCTGTGAATCCTTTACTCCTGGTTCCAAATATCTATTTCAGTACGCAGTGGGGTGCAGGGAGAAATGGGTCACAAGGCAAATGTGCTAGATCTTCCTGGAGCAGCAGGGATTCCCAACTGGTGAGTATTTTTATGGTAAAATGCTCTGACATATATGAAAAAGAAGGCAAAAAACCCTACCAATTTTCTTAAATAAGTCTCAAAATATATTTTATGCTTCCAGCAAACAGCTTGAAAACGGACATTCCAGGAAACCTCCAGCATGTACTCCCTGTGTGCTGCCAGTTGGTTCACTGATAAAATATACTCTGAAGAACCCTGGCTCTCCAGTGCCAGGTTCTTAACACAGCTTAGGCCTCCTAGTTCTGTTCCTTTGCTATGAGTATTTCCTTCAACTCTTTCTCCTTCATCCTTTCTACCTATCTGCTGAACACCAGGACACCCACCTTGACTAAGAGACAATGGAATTTCCAACTGGCATCAAAGGCTGCACAATTTCTTAACATGGGTCACAACCTGAACAACACTGCCAGGCAGTCAACTTTCTCTCTGCTCCTGTATCCTTAAATCCACAAAGGCAGGGGCTTACCTACCATTTCCTCTATCACACAGAGGAGACTGCTGCTTACTGATGGCTGAACAGAACCTGCAATAGATTCTGCTCAAAGTCAGCATGCAAGAAAAAAAATAATAAAAGGAAGAGGAAAAATGTTAAACCCAAACACAGGAGCCCAAACCATCTCCTAACAGCTTAACTGGGCCGAATGATAGGTTTATATGAATATGACAAGTTTATATTAATGCAATGCACAATGGAAAACAAAACTTTAAGGTAAGGAGAATAAAGGACAATGAATACCGTGCTTTACCCTCCAGGCATTTCATTCCAAATATTAAGATTTTAAGAAAAACTTCCTAATAAAATGTAATGGCTTGGGGAAAACAGTATTGTGTTGAAAAACAATAAAATAAAACATATTCCTTGAGAAATGGCCTAATAAAAATATGCTGAAGAAAATAACCTTGGAAATAAAATATCAGAAAATACCCAAACTCTTCCATGACACTACATACAAGAAAACCAACTGACTTTGCCAAAATATTTAAAATACTAAAGAAAATTGTTCACCCCTGATAAATCAGTACTTCACTTTGGTTGAAAATAGATTATGAAAGGCAGCAGCATTGACTGATAAAAAGTATTATCAAGCATATCCTTGGGAAATATTTCTCTCTTAAGTTAAATGTTATATAAACATTCCTGATTTTCATGGACTACTTTTAGTCATCTGGCTGACAGACATTAATAATTAAGACCAGTACAAAAGTCCTCTCTGTACCCATCATATAAGCTATAAATGTCTAGTGTACTGTGCCTATTTTGAAATGAATTACTTATACTAGATATAAATAATATTATAAATAATATTAAGGATTTTTAAATCCCTTAAATGTGTATCAGATACACATTAGAAATTACCCTTTTAAAATCATTCCCTTTAAATTCTACTGCTAAACCTCTAAGTGGTTTGTTTTAGTATTTCTCTTTGTCTTATCACTACAAATGCAGCCAGATTATAGGTAAGCAACATAAAACTGGGACAAGCTATAATCTACAACATGGAGTTTTCTGGGACTTACAACATACTGTATTTACCAAGGTTCCTCCAGAGCAACCCATAGAGAGCAAGCAATAATTCCACTTTTTAAAATTAGAGATCACAATTCCCTAAGGAGCTATTTTCCCCATCCATCGTCAAACTTTTCTTACTTTGATACCTCTACTTTGAAAAAGGGAATCATTCTGCAATTGCTACAATTATGCCAAACATAAAGATATGCAGAAAATTTTGCCCTGTAAAATGTGTCTTGTTCTCAACTCACTTACCTAGGGCCAAGTTGAAATAAAGTGTCACTTAAAAGCCACAGTGCAGGAAGATCTAAAAAACCGTCACCAGAAGTTTACATTATACTGTACCTCAAAAGCCAGAAAATGGAATCAGTGGAACCACTTAACACTCAAAGTAAAAAGAAATTGCGATGAACAAGAATTCATTTACATATTTACTCAGAGCATAACAGAGTAAAGGCTTTCCTAAAAAATTCTCACATCCAAACCCAGGGCAAATGTAAGAGGAGATACAGGATACATGAGACTAAATTAACAAAAGGGAATTTGTTCTGAAATCACTATGAAGAAAGAACACCCATCCACCGTAAGAACATGGGCTAACACAGAGAATACATTTATACATAGGAACTCATGGACAAGGATAGATGGGTGGCCAACACAATCTGTCTGTCACAATAAATGCTTCAACACCATTTATGTAACTTAGCAATTTCGACTGTTCTTGAGACATGCTCAAGGCTCACAACCTATGAAATTAATATTTTCCATGGCACAAATTTTGGTTATTGATAAGACAGATTCCAGTCAACAGCCTGGTCTTTACAGTCAGTGTGATAATCACCATACCATATAAACTTATTTTTTCGAAGTGTGGTTTTTTAGGGGAAGATTTTGGGGTATAGCTCAGTCAGGAAGCATGTGCTTAGTATGCACTAGGCCCTGGCTTAACCTACACAACCCAAAACAAAAAAGTATATCTGTTTGAGGAAAATGGCCCCAGAGAGAAAGCCAAATACTAGTGCAATTGACTAAGCTAAACAAGGAAATGAAGAATCTAACAATAGGTATATTTCTTAGCCAAAACGTTTGAATTTCTGATAACTAAAGGCACATAGTGTTGAATTTGTTAGTAGATTAACTGTCTGGCATGAACTCTATGTAGTACAATATGATGAATGAGTATCATCACCAAGGAGAAGTGATGGAAAAGTCACATGTTCACAGGTCAAAAAAAACAAAAAAAAAAACTCATCTTAAAGAAATATGTGATGAATAAAGAACAGGATGTTAAGAGTTTAGCCAGAACACTTCCACGATGCCACTGCAAGCAAATCAAAGCCACAGTGTCCATGGAGAAGACTCAACAAAGATAGCAATTCACTCCAAATTGATTGGTAAGTTTACTGCAAATTCTTACCAAAATCTCAATGAAATTTTCCTTGTAAGTACAGGCAAAAATAATCTGCAAACTATACAGATAAAGGAAGTAGAATGTTAAAGTACTTTTTTTAAAGAAGAAATCATGTAGAAACACTTGATCTAATTTCAAGAGTTACGAAATCACAGATATTAAGACTGTGGTATAGGTAAACAAATGGAGATACAGATGAACAGAAAAGATATAGAATCCAGAAACAGCCCCACACAAATATGGCCAAATAATTTTTTTTATAAAAATAAAAATCAATTCAATGGAGGAATGGAAGTATTGTCATCAAATATAATTGGCTACCAATAGACCAAAACAAAAACCAAAATAGAATCTTGACCTAAATCTCATGCCTTATATAAAAATTAACCAGAAGGGCTCATAGACTTAATGTGAAACATAAAACTAGAAAATTTCTAGTAGAAAATATTCAGGTCAACATCTTGGCGAGGAATTCCTAGAGCAGACCAACAACACAATCTGCAAAATAAAAATATCAATAAATTGCACGTCATCAAAATTAAACACTCTGGGTACAAGATGTCATTAAGAAGAAAAAAGTAAGCTTCAGACTGGGAGAAAACATTTGCAAACCACCTAGTTGACAAAGAACTATCTGAAATTAATAAAGAACTTTCAAACCTCAATATTTTTTTAAAAATTCCATGAGCAAAAGACATGAAGAGACATTTTACTGAAAAGAGTTACACAGATGGCAAATAAGCACATGAAGAGATGTTCAGCATTAATAGCCATTAGGGAAATGCACATTTAACAGCATGATGACATATCACTACACATTCCACGGAACAGCTAAAATTTTAAAACAGTGACAATTCCAGCAAGGACAGAGAGACAGTGGACATCTCGCCCACTGCTGATGGTGATGTGAAACAGCAGAACAGTTATGAAAAGGTAAGTTTCTTTGAAGACTAAATATGTACTTATCACATGGCCCACCAATTATATTCTTGGGCATTTACCCCAGAAAAAAGAAAAACATGTCTACATAAATGCTTAAATAAGACTATTCACAGGAACTTTTAATTATATAAGGGTATCGCATGTGATCACAAAATACAGTGAATGTTAAATTTTTTAAAGAGTATATAGTATTACAGTAAAAGACACATTGCCATTAATCCCCCTAAAAACACCCACCCCCTCAATTTGGACACACTGATTCCATCGTTCTCACTACTTTCTGAAGCACTTTTGGAAATCTACCTTCATAAGAATGTTTATGTGCCTACCTTGAAGTCCTAAATTGATTCAAAACAGTTAGGATAATTTCGGTCAAATAAAAACATTATGGTATATCTACACACATTTTATTCACCAGATCTGGAACCATGCACCTTGTGGCTCTTTCCCAGACTCAAAATGACCATGAAAGGTAATTGTTTTAAATTAATTCAGGATATCAAGGCAGCCATGACAGAACAAATAAAAGATATGAAAGAGGACTTTCAAAATTCTCAGAGATTGACAAGAACAATGGTATAAGTGAGTTCAAAGTGAGGGGGAACATTATGAGCGGGACTGATGACAATGTCTCTTCTACTGTAAATTCTTTTTTAAACACTCACTATATATTTTGATCATACCACATATTAATCAAAAAGTTAAAACAAACAAAACATTCTTCCATGAGGTGAATGGCTAAACAAAATGTGGTACAGTCACACCATGAGAAGGGCATTTTACTGAGAAATGCCAACTTCAAAAGTCAGATACTGTATCTCATTCAGTTTATGTAATATTCTCAAATGACGAAATTATGGAGCTGGAGAACAAATGAGTTGCTTCTGGAGATTAGAGGTGGTGGCAGTGAGGAGCACAGGTTTGACAATATAAAGTGACAGCACAAGAGGGATCTTTATGGGGTGGAACAGTTCTGTGTTCTGACTGAGTTGACTAGATGAATCTACCAATGATAAAGTAATATAAGACTATACATGTGTTTTATACCAACACCCATTTTCTGCTTTTGACATTTTACTCTCTATCATTTTATACACAACCAATGGGGAAACCAATTAGAGAATACGCACTTCCTGTGACTCCAGAATCACTGCAACCTAAAATGTTTTTCAAAATAAGTTAAAAGAAAACAAGCAGTACTATTATATTCACTACCAAAAGTTAGCTTCTAGTGGAGGATTTCAGTCCCTGGTTATGACGAAGGAGCTCCTGATGAAATAACCTTTCCACTCTACTCTGAGTGTAACTACAAAACTAGATGAAGTACAGGATTATTTGAAGGTCCTATGGAATAACCAAATCATGGAACGTAAGGTTCTTGCACACGATTTCCCATGGTACAGTGTAGAAATTTGGGCAATATCACACTGAATGGAGATCTTATCAGCCACAGCAAGAATCTGGGGAAATCCCAAGAACTGAGATGAAATCTTGCAGAAGATATTCACCTATGAGTAAGAGCAGTCTGGGAACAAATACACTTCCACTGTGTGTGTGTGTGTGTGCGTGTGTGTGACTAAAATACATAACCATAACAATATGTATATAAATATATATTTGTATATACTGTAGTCTATATTTCTATGGCTATAAGAGCTTTCAGCCAGCATTTGATCATCCTCATTACTCTCTCCTTGACTAAAAGGAAAAAAAATGTAGACTACAAGATTACTGATGAATATGGGACTGATTTGACACAGACCCTGAAGGAAATTTCACCTGTTTGGCCATTAGGGTTCTAGCTTCAGCCCTTTCCTATTTAGTCTTATTAGTGACTATGCAGAAATTATTATAAAATACAAATGAAGGATGTTTGGAAATAAACCTACCACATCCCATAAACACCTAACATACAAAAGGTAGTGACTGCATTTTGGCTACATAAAACAGTACCATTGATAGGTCCTACCCAGTACCTAAGAAGTAGCACTACTCAGTAAAAACACTAACTTAGCACATGTTTAAGCTAATTCATAGCATTCATAATGACCTAAAGCAGCCACAAAGCCAATCATGTAGCTAAATTAAAAAGATGCTTGAAAATTTACCAATTAGTCTCCAAGTAAAACCACACATCATCTTAGACTCCTACAATTTACAGTAGCTTTCCTTTTCCCTGCCTCACTCATGTGGAAAAGTCTTATGCTCTCAGTATTTCTTAAGTTTATAATAGTGTTTCATGTCTATATTTTTTATCCCAAATAATTTCTGTGAATATAATAATATGCAATGTGCTGATGATTGTTACTCTCTTACTGGCTGGTTGTGAAACTGTTTTGCTTTGGTTTCTTACTTTCCTTTTGTTTAAAATTGTTTTAAAAAAGTTTATAACACTGAAGAACCTTATCAAAAACATTCTGGCAGAGGATGCACTTGCATGAGGGATTTCTGCCACCTTCCGTGCCATATAGCAGAGCTTCATCCTCGCCCTCTCAGCCGCACAGGTTGAAATGACCAATGCAATGGTGATAGAGTAGCCTAGCCCCCTGCTGGTCTAGTGAGAATTTGTGAGACAGTATTACGCACTGCTGAACCAGGCCCCGGATATGCTGCATCGACTTTATGGAAAGAACTCTTCCTATGTTCATGTGAGATTGGATTCTAACGGAAAACCTGCAGTTGTAGTCTATGGACAGAAACAAATTCATAGGAAGTGATGTCACAGAACTTCACTGACTGCCACACCAAGATCCATCATGTGGATGCACCACTACCCTGAATGACAGTGTGGTGGTCCAGGTAATAGGGCTGTTCTCTAATAACAACCAGGCTCTGCGGAGGTTCATGCAGACGTTTGTCCTTGCTCCTGGGGCTCTGTTGCAAATAAATTCTATGTTCATTATGGTATCTTCAGATATCAAGATGAGGTCTTTGGTGGCTTTATCAATGAGCCTCAGGAGGAATCTGAGGAAGAAGTAGAGGAGCCTGAAGAAAGACAGCGGACACCTGAGGTTGTACCTGATGATTCTGGAACTTTCTATGATCAAACTGTCAGCTATGACTGGAACAACATTTAAAGGAACACACTGCTGAACCGGAGCCTGATCCTGAACCAGAACCAGAGCAAGAACCTGCATCTGAAATCAAAGGGGAGAAGTTCAAGCCTGTTTTAGAAGAAGCTGCTCCTGAGGATGCTCAGAAGAGTTGTTCTCCAGCACCTGCAGACACGGCTCAGACAGTGCAGGAAGATTTGAGGATGTTTTCTTGGGCATCTGTGACCAGTAAGAACCTCCATCCTAGCAGAGCTGTTTCCGTTACTGGGATACCGCCTCACGCTGTGAAAGCACCAGTGTCACAGCCCCATCCAGAGTCTAATCCTGAATCTCAGATTGTACCACACAGAAGGGTCAAAGAATGCAAGAACAACAAATAAATATTCCTCCCCAGAGGGGTCACAGACCAATTCGTGAGGCTGAGGAGCAAGGTGATGTTGAACCCCAGAGAATTGTGAGGCATCCTGACAGCCACCAGTTCTTCTTCAGTAACCTGCCTTGTGAGGAGGACAAATCAAAACTTGAAGATTTCTTTCAAAGTTATGGGAATGTGGTGGAGCTGTGCATAAACAGTGGCAGGAAGTTACCCAATTTTGGTTTCGTCATGTTTGATGAATCTAAGAATATGCAGGAGGTCCTTAGCAACAGGGCCACCATATTCAGAGGTGAAGTCCATCTGAATGTGGAAGAGAAGACCTGCGCTGCCAGGGAAGGGGACTCTTGGGACAACCACCTGCAGACACCTGGAGGCCCTCGAGGTGGGCTGGGCATTGGCATGAGAGGCCCTCCCTGTGGAGGAATGGTGCAGAAGCCTGGCTTCAGAGTTCGAAGGGAGATTGCTCCCAAACAGTGAATTGCCTTCACGGATCTCCATCTAGCACAGAACTCCAGGCCCTGTGGAACAGTGAATTCCTTCAGCCAGCCTTCGGGGTCTGTGAGTGTGACCCTAGTCTGTAATAAACTGCTTCAGTTTGTACAATTTTACTTCTTTTGTGTTAATGGTATGTGCTCCCTCCCTTTCTCCTCTTCCTCATGGCCTTTCAGTCCTTTCTTACAATTTTGTAGAATAATATTTTAGGAGTAACGGATTTTTAAAATAGAAAAAAAAAAGACTGAATTTCCTTGCTTAATTTGCATATACAGACTGGATTTTGTGTCAATTACTGACATTTGGTATGTTTCAGTCATTGGAATATTTTTTTCAAAAGCTTGTGAGAAGTACAGGATTTGATAAACATTTTGCAGGCAGGAAAAATCCAAATCATTTCTTCTTTGAGTGTCATGACTATCTTCTGATCTTGAAAAATGCTCATATGGGAAATTTGAAAAACTCGATTCTCATTGATATGGTTAAAAACTGAATAAAAGGTGTTAGCAGAACTTTTCTTTCAATATTGATCATAAAACAGTCCTAAAACCTACTGCTTTTACCATTGAAATTTAAATTGGAAGATAGGTTTCAAATGTCTAGAATGCAACTGATAGGCTTTTGTTGAACTGTTAGATTTTTTTGAAAAAGAATGTTTCATTTGTATTTGCTAAAAAAAAAAAAAGAAAGAAAGAAAGAAAAAGAAAAAGAAAAAAAAACTCTCTGGCAATAACTTTCCTGCCCATAAAAAATAGGCCGAATTTATCTAACCTTAAAAATAGACTATTTATCCACAATATCAAAGCTCTTCTTGGAAGTTGTACTGCTAAATTATGCTGAGGTCTTAATTCCTAGTGGCATGAAGAACAAGCAAAAAAGGATGCCATTATTCATTTTCTCTCTCTGGCAAGATCTGCAAGTGTGTCTCCTTGATTTATTCTCCATACTATGTTTTGGTCAGATTTTAGTTTGCTCTATCATTCATGCTCAAGATCAATGGCACCATCACAGACACCAAGATTTTAACATTCATTTCCATACCCTAGTAAGCCATCTATACAGCCCCCTCTTCCAAACTCTGGGCATCAGTTTCCCCATCAGTAGGCAAAAATAAGTCATGCCTTTAACACCAGCTACTCCAGAGTCTGAGACAGGAGGATTTCAAGTTTGAGGCCAGCCCAGGAAACTTAGCAAGACCCTGACTCAAAATTTCAAAATCAGGGCTAAAAAGTGGCTCAGTGGAATAGTGCTGGCACATGGAAATTGAGAACCTTTGGTCTTCACACTGTGAGGACCTCTTCATGCCTGGCAAAGCACTGGCAGCCCTGGGCACAGAGGGCACACTAAGAAAGGGGATGAGGAGCACTTCACCCAGGACATCACTGGTTGGAAAAATGTCTTTAAAAATTACAGTTATATATAACTTTGATTGGCATTTGACATACACCAATATACACATACACTACATAAATAATGTAGCATGACAAATTGGATACTATATCTAATTTGATAAGGGCAGAAGATGGCATTTGTCTTAATGATGTCTCTGGTATATGGTATGCATGTAGTTTGGCTAGCTGTGAACAGATCCTACAATAATAATAATCTCAAAGGCAGACTCCTTTTATGAGAGAGTGGTAGACACTAAAGAGGTTAAGACACATGCTTTATTGTTAAATGTAGACATTTGTTGAAAGTTTTTACTTTTAAATCACTAGTGTTAAGATAAACACGCTGTAAAATTTGTACATGTGTTAGACGCATTGACTGTTTAGTCTAAGTGCTTTGTAAGCTATAAATCATACTGCAATATAGTGCCAATTACACAAAAAAAGGTATGAAAAATATCTCTGAAAATAAAAATTGTTTAATTTTCTGGAAAAAAAACACTGGAATTTGTTTAGCAAGCCAAGTCATTTATCATAGGAGGATAGCTAAAAGCAGTTGCTATTAGCAGAATAATTTTGTTTCCTAAGATGTTGCAATGTTTTCCCCTGATATGACCTGTAATGAAATCACTCAAATACATTCCTCTACTGACCATTTCCTTAAAAGTTATTTGTAATTATCTACAAGGCATGTTTTAACAAGTACAGTGAATGTTTAAAATTTTTTAAAATTTATTATAATAAAATTCACATTGCCATTAATCCCCCTCAAAATACCCCCTACACACACACACACTTAGAACATACTTACCCTATCATTCTTGTCACTTTCTGAAGCAGTCCTGGAAGTCATCTTGTGTGTCTTTCGTTGCACTGTGAAGGTTACCTCAATGTCCTGAATCAATTCAAAACATTTACCTCTCAAGGTTATTTTGACTTTGAGGAAGAACCAGAAGTTCCACATACACAATGCCAGATGTAATGACTGAGGTGGATCAGAATACATCATAATTTTTACAAGCCTGCCTTTCTTTGGGATGGCATTCAGCAGCAGCGTTCACCATGTTTTTGATCACACCTTGTAGAGACACTTGCAAAAGAGATTCCCAGAAATGCTTCAGGAAGTGGCAAGAACATACCAATTCCCCTCAGTAAATATATTAATTATGTATAACAGACACATACTAATACGAAAAGGAAAAAAGTAACAAAAATGATGGGATAAGTGTGTTTGAACCAAACAGGAGTATTCTGGGGGCGGGGAGGGATTAATAGCGATGTACAACTTTCACTGCAATAACTCTGCAAATTTTAAGCATGTACCATATTTTGTAATATGGTACATAAATCCTACAATCTTTTTGAGTCAGTAGTTACATTTTTTTAAAACATCACTAGCAGTATGAACTTTTCCCACTCACCCTAATGAGATGTGCTTGCTTTCAAGCCTAGCTAGATTATTTAATCACCAACATCCTGCAATATCCAAACAAAACACGCCCAACTTAGAACCAAGAAAGCTTTACAGAGCTCCAATTTTAATTACTTACCAAAAGGTCCCCAACAGAAAATGAAATTATGCAAAGCAAAACCAAAGTCAAATGAAAATATGAATGCTCCCAAATTAAGTAAAACAACAAGTAATTAGGTATCTGTAAAACGAGGCAATGCATCAGCTTCCACATCATGCAATATATCAGGCCCAGGTCTCTATCTTGTCCTGTCTCTGGGACTCAGTAGAGCAATCCCCACTCCTTCTACATGACCTTAGATTACAGTCTTCCCATGAGAAAGAAAAAAAAAGCAAATAATTAACTTTTGCTATCATGTGCATCTTCAGTGTCCCACAAAGACCCATGTGTTGAAGGTTTAGGCCCAGCCTGTGCTACCAGGAGGTGGCAGAACCCTTAAGAAGTGGGGCTCAGTAGGAAGTCATCAGGTTATTGAGGATGTGCCCCAGAAGGAAAGAGTGGGGTCTTAGCCCCTTCCTCTTCCTCCTTCCCTTCTGAGCCATGAAGTTTTGTTCCACAACACACTTTCACCCTGATGCACTGTTTTGCCACGAGCCCAAAAGCAACAAGGCCAATGGTCCTGGACTAGAAACTACGAAAATGTGAGCCAAAATAAACTTTTCCTCTTTGTAAGCTAATTACCTCAGGTATTTGTTAGAATAATAGAAAGCTACCTAACACAACTTTCTTTGACCACTGCTTCCACTTCCTGTCTTCTTCCACATCTGTGGTAAAAAGAACATCTAAGTCTGCTGCTACCGCTTACTGCCACCCTCTCACAGTCTCCTGACATTTGGCATCTACTTCTACTTTCCTCTCAGAGAACTCCAGTACACTGATGGTCACATCAGTCTCAGGAGTCATCTTCCTCACCGCCTTTGCTTCCGAGCCTCTACAAGCTCCTTGCTGAGGTCATCTCAGCCATTTTCATGGCCTGACTATCACGCCGATGGTGTCCTGCCTGCCTTTGTGGACCCATTTTCTCCCTAAAACACTACAGTCACATTTCCACAGCTGCTGTAACAAAGCTCCACAATCAAGACTGTTTCACAGCAGACATTCATGGCCTCACAGTTCCATGAGCTTGAAAACCAAGCTCAAGGTGTCGCTGACAGGGCTTGTTTCTCCTGCAGCTAAGGGAGAATCTGTTTCTTGCCCCTCCCTAGCATTGGGAGTCACTGGAGTTCCTTAGCCTGTAGCTGCCATGCTTTAACCTTCATAGGAGTTCTTCCTGTGGGTCTTCACATCTTCTTTCTTCTGTGTCTGTGTCCTAATCCCATCTTATTTCAAGGACAGAAGTTGTGTGGGGTCACAGGCCAACCTTAATGAACTCACTTTAACCTTATGACCTCTGTAAAGACCCTTTATCCAAGTAAAGTCACCTTCTGAGGTACTGAGGAATTGGTACCTCAACCTATCTTTTCACAGAAACACAAATAAATCCACAATATACTTCACAATCAATTCCAAACAAGTTCCACTGCCTTCCCCTAAAATTTTCCCTTCCTCCTGATTTATAAAGTATGCCATAACCTTCTGAGTCTCCTGAGCTTATCTTTATCTTTTCCTCTCGTTACAATCTAATCAGTTGCCAATCCTGTGAAGGCTTCTATGGTGTCCCCTGAACCTACCCCCTTTCCATTCTCCCTACTGCCACCCAATCCAAGCCTGAAGTATCTTGCACCAACTCTGTGGTGACTCTCCTAATAGGCTTCTTAGCTCCAGTCTCTCTCCAGTTACTCTATATCCCAATTTATCTTACAAATCGCTGCCACATTAATCTTCTTAATGGACAGCTCTGACCCATTTCTCTCCTGTGAAAGGGAAAAAAAGGGGAGGAAAGTGATTCCAAAGGCCCCTCTCGCTTATGAATTAAGTACAAACCCCTGATCCTGCTCTCCAGGCACCCCACGCTTCCAGGAATGCCATGGCTCACGCTCTCATGCCATCTTTTTCCCCCAACGTGTGCCTACGAGCTTCCTGCCTGAGTGCAAAGCACAGCAGGCGCTCTCCAGAGATTAACGTCAAAGAGTCTAAGGAAAGGATCCTGTGCCAAGGAGTGGGTTGAATCAGATCCCACACGGAAGGTTAAGACAAGCAGGGACCAGCAACAATAAAGACCCCTTACTCACCCTCATGAGGCTCCAGGGGAGGATACAGTGTCCCCAGCACCACAGAAAGCAGGAGCTTGCTGATCACAGAGCACAGCCAAGAAGAATGAAATCTCCCAGGAGACAGGGAATCAGAAGGAACCCACAGCCTCCCCTCATATCCTCCTTTCTACCTTCTCTGCCCAAATTCATCAAAATCCCACCCATCCCAACTTTAGGAGACACATCAGTGATGTGAAAGAAAATATTTTTATAAAAAGGTAAATATATGACTCAAATACAAAATGAACACATGGCAAGTATTTTAATTAGTTAACAAAAGAACCCACATGATGTCACAGGAGGTTCAAAGGCGATTCCAAAGAGACACAAACACATGAGCCCATGAGGAATGGCGGGAGGTGGTGCTGGACAGTGGGGAACTGCCCAAGAGTTGCCATTCACACCACCAGCCACACACACACACTTTCCATCAGCAAAAATGGGAGGTTCCAAAACCGTTACTGCAACTTAACAGAGTTGTAAATTATCTCAAGGACAAATAAAAGGCAGAGATAATCCCACAGGATGAATGAGGAAAAAAAAAGCAACAATTCCTTTTTTCTCATTTAATTCACAGTCTTTTGAGTTTTTCTGGACAGAGGAAGAGAGAAAGGGAAGGAAGGAAAGGCCTTTGGCATCTGCTAGACAACAGTTGGCCAGCAACATCACTTACTCATAAATTGTCCTTGAACAAGTGTCTCACCTCTCTCCAACTCAGTTTCCTGATCTGTATAAATGCAATTAACTGCTTTATAGATTAAATGAATTGTTCCAGGAATCCAATGAATTACAGCAGTCCTGTCCGAGTTGAATGAAAGTAGACAACACACTTCTTTCATTTCCCTCCATTATAATACCATGGGGTTGGACCATGATCCCTGAGTTCCTCTTCAGTCTGAACGTTCTTTTTTTGGTACCGGGGATCGAATTCACAACCTCGAGCCTCCCAGGCAGGCACTTACACCACTGAGCCAAATTCCCAGCCCTATTTTTTGAGACAGAGTCTCATTATGCAGTTCAGGCTGGCCTTGAACTCACTTCATAGCTCAGGCTGGTCTCAAATTCACAACAATCCTCCTGCCTCATCCTCCTGAGTGCTGGGATTACAGGTGTGTGCCACCACGTGTAGCTTCAGTCTGAACATTCTTAACTTTCAAAACCATCACCACCAGGAAGCCTTGCTTTGACGACCACACTCATGGGCTGTATATTTCTTCCTCTTCAGTATCTTTCCCCCTTATAGTATCTGCTCCTTATGTCCACTCTGCAGCAGGACATGTGGTTCTCCCTTCTGCATTCCACCTTCCAGAGATAGAACAAAATCTCAGAATGAAGGAGTCAGCTCAGATGTGTTTGAGCCTCACCACCCATCAAGATGTACTGCACACAGTAGGCAGTCGACAAATGATCTGGACTCAGCCCCATGAAGAGACAGGACACTGGAACAGGGAAGGATGACAAGCCTCTCTTTCCCTCAGTTGTTCATGCACCCCCTTTGGTGGAGAGAGGACTCCAAGTGGGCAGACTTTGCAGGTTTTCCTGGGTAACACAGTTCCCTGACAGGGGAAGAATGCTGACAATAATAATAGGTGATATCAGTAGATGACACTCCTTCACTGCCACAAGGGCAATAGGAGTAAACTGGACACTTGAAGCCACTGTGATGGTCACCAAGCAGACATTTCATGGCATCTTGCAATTCATCTTGACTCCAGACGAAATGCTCTCCTGATAACTCAGGGGCACCACAAGCCAGAACTTGTGAGCTGACCATAACTCCTACTTATGGGCATTGTTCTCAGAGATACATTGTGTCTAACATGTCCAGGACCAAAGGGGACTGCAGGGAGAGTCTAAAAAATAATAAAGGGAGAAGCAAAGGTCTTAGGGCACATGTATAGCTCCATGTGATGTGTGTGTGTGTGTGTGTGTGTGTGTGTGTATTCACTTCTGCTGTACTTTTCAAGGGCCCCAATCATTCTTCAATATGCTGCTCTACCCTGAAAAGCAGAAAGACACTGTGTCTTCCATTGTATGCCCCTGAGGGACAGTTCTTTAAAATAGTATCTATTTTGTATTTATTTATTTGGTACCAAGAATCAAACTCATGACCTCACATTTGCCAGGCAGGCGTGGAAGTCCTTTTTTCTGAGTGCCTTTACAAAATATGATCAGAAATATGATGAATGCTTCTGCTGAGAGTCATCCAATGGAAAAGCAGGTTCACAAAAACATTACAGTGTGTCCTCATCCCCCTTACTCACTGGATGTGGCACCATGTGACTTCTGGCTCTTCACCAAAGTCAAAACGACTATGAAAGGTAAATGTTCTGAATCAATAAGGACTTCAAGGCAGCCACAAAAGTGCAGCTAAAGGCACTCATGAAAAAGGACTTTAAAAACTGCTTCGGAGAGTAACAAGAATGATGGAATGAGTGTGATAGACATGGGGGAGTCTTTTAAGGGGATCAATGTCAATGTGTCTTTTACTGTAATAATTTTTTTAAATTAAGTGTTCACTATTTTTTTATCACACCTCATATGTCCTCTTCTGCCTCCATGGCACTTCCTAGAGACCTGGCAAACAGCTGTGAACAAAGCAGATGCCAGTTCATGCACTCAAATTAAGGCAACAGAGTAAATTTTACAGACTTCTGTCCTATTCTGTATTTATTATTCAAAACATTCTCTCACAGAATCCATTCAATTCCACAAGCATTAAACACTGGGTCCAAGTATCCCACAAGGTGCTGGTAGTATAAGAAATTCATATTTGATATCACAAAATATGTTCCTAAAGGCCCACAGAGCACCAAGTCTCCCTCTTGTTTTAAAATATTCTTACCTCCAGCAGCCTATGCATCTTTTAAGGCTGAGTAAGAGTTCTAGAGCCAGCCACCAGTCCAAAGCCGTAGCTCTAGCACTTGTATCTGCAAACTCTGGTCTGGTGATTTAACACCTCCCAACTTCTGAAGGATTTTTTTAGGATTTTGTAAGAAAAATATATGTGAAATACTGAGAGCAGATACAGTAGACAGTATGTAAAATGAACCTACAAGAAATAAAGTCACCAATGCTAGCAGGCAGGGAATTATATAAAACAACTCTGGCCTCCTGGCTAAGCCTACCCCAGAGAGGGGGTTATTCCTCAGGACTGACACTGTATTTCAGGTCAGAAGATCCCAGGCAAGCTCAAAAAGACACACAAACACCATTTGTCCTAAACAGGTTTGCCTATGGCCCAGCCACTCTCATAATGGCATCTCTCATGTCCTACCTGCCTCTTCTGCCCTCATCTCAGAATCTGACCCACCAACCTTCCTCTTCTGCCTATAGGAGAAACCTCACTTCTGTAATCTTTGCCACCTTCCCACATAACAGATTCTTACTTTTCTCCCTCTCTTAAAACATATTCAAGTGATCTTCACACTTAATTGCGGGGAGAGGTTCCTCATCCTGGTCTATTTTCCACAAGAGTTCTTTTAAACCTGTTCTTGTGGCTAACACTGTGCTAAGTATCATAGGAAACTAATGTTTCGACGTGGTCCTCCTTTGTTCCCCCGGAGCATCAGGTGAGTAACAAAATATACAGAACTGATTTTAAAAACTCAAGAGATAGAGAAAGAAAATGAGAACTGGGTGACATGATCCAAGCAGGTTCTATGGAACATGGAGAAATTCAGAAAGGGCAGATTATGCAAGGTCAGAGCCAAGGATAAAAGGCAGACTGGATATGTCAGAAATTCGAGCTAAGGATGATGGGCTCTTCATTAAAACGGCAGAAGGATTCAGGGTAGGTTGCCTAATTGAGGATGTTGAATGATGAGAGCTGGAACAAGAACTATCGTACACTGGACAATATTTATCTCCCACCCTACCTTGCCAATTAATATACTGAAATGCTAGCACTCAAGGTGATGGTAGAAAGAGGTGGGAGCCTTCAGGAGGGGATTAATACCCTTGTCAAAGAGACTCCTTCCATCTCTAGCTCTCAAAGCTGGATGATGTCAATAAGTCTTTTCAAACTCTATTATCTAAAAGATCCAGATTTTGTGACACGGACAAGTTTATGGAGGCAAAATAGATAGAAGAAGAAATAAAATGTAATCTTCAGGGTTAAGCACAGAGCTGGAGCAAAAGGAGGGAAATTAACCCCCCTCTCAAAAAAAGGTGCCCAGAAATGTATAAAAACATCCCAGAATGCTCCCTGTCTCTATAAACAGAGTAGGAGAATTATCAGGTTACTGAATTTTGAGGTGGGGCCTATGGGAATAGACAGAGGAGAGGAACATTTAGATACACCAAGGAGGAGGTGAATGTGGTTTTAACAAGAAGAAAAGGCAGGTAGTTACAATGGGAGGTGGAGACAAGCAGTAGGTAGAGACCATGTTTGGAGGAGCTGAGCAGCTAAATAAAGCATCTGGGCCAAAAGGGAAGAATTAGTGTGCTTCAAGATAAATCAGAAGAAGCAGACAGAGAAACAGATTTTTTAAAACATTTTGAAAGCATGAACCATGCATCCTGACCCGGCATTCAGGGTCTATGAGGGGCCACCCTTTAAAAAGGAGAAAAGAAACCTTTTCAGTGGCTGGAAGGATAAGAGAGATGTCACAGATAGGGACATTTTGAAGGTCAAGTTAAGGATAAAATGGGACACTTGGGTTTAAACCTGGTCTACAAAGAACACTGTGCTGATGCATTACATTTTTCTGGCAGTGCTTCAGAGATTTTCATACACTTCGCATCATTCTATGCACTAACCTGAGTGTGAGTTTCTCTTACCTGCAAGACTGGAGAACATCTCCGAAAGGTTTCTTCCTACTCTTACACTAGAGATTGTGTGTGCATTTTTTCCTCCTAACCATACCAGGCCAGCTTCCAAGTCTTTTCTGTGCAATTATAATTACAAACCTCTTTGCTACTTACTTGGAATACCTCCTCAACACCTGACACTATGCTATGCACATAGAAGGTGCTCAGTGAATACTTTTCTGAATAAAATTCCCAGTGGGAGAGTTTTAGAAGACAAATTTGAGCCTTATCAACCCTCTCTCTGCCCTAAACACTCTCCACAGTGGCCCATGCTGCTGGAATCCTTCCTCCTCAGGTAATTCAGCCTTCATAAAAACAATTATCTAAAACCAAAGTATGAACACAACTAAATGGCAAATAAATTAGTGCCATAGTATTTTAGGTTCTGCCCTTCCAGCCAATGTGTGCACTCTAACTTCTAAGTAAAAAATCTGATGACTTAAGCCTTGGTGGAGAGTGCAGGGAGTTCCATCAGTTCCTCGAGAAAATACCACCATGCACATTTGTCTAAAGCTCTTAGTGGCATGACTTCATTAACAAGGGAGCAAAAGATGCAAATTTCTACTACTCACTCATCCTCTCCTTTGAACTGGATGACACTCTACAGCTGAGAAAATTGGGGATACTATTTGCTGTAAACCTAACACCTCCAAGAGCAGCCTTTCTCTCCTGCGAAGGACACTGCTAGCCTGAGACTTGAGTTTCAGTCCTAGTTCTGCACAGTTGAGCCATTGTTCCTTTCACAAATGAGGACCAAATATTCCAACCTACCCTACAGAAATCAACATTAGCATTAACAGTTTATTATTACGGTAATGAATTGATGAATATGTTCTAAGCTGGTTCATGTCATTGTAAATCAAGAAGTGTAAGAACTGAGAAGAAATCTATAGTGAAATAGTTCCTCTGTGAAGGAAGGCCAGAGGAAGGCTGTAAGCATTCCTGACAGAATCATTTCTACACCAAGACTGTTTTAAGTCTCCATTGCACATAAATACAAGACTATACAACACAATAGGACCCAAGGGTAGTTCAACTGTGCATACACAAATTTAAAATTAAAAAAAAAAGCAAAGTACTCAGAAAAAAATCAACCCTTGACTGAGGAAATTTTACATCATGGTTTTCTTAAACATCAGAGGTATCCACCATCTATGAAATCCAAGAGACTGCTTGAAATAAAGAAAAGTGTAGCTAAAAAGACCCACATGTTAAAGTATCAAAGTAGTTTGTTGCTATGTTGATGTTCATAAATTAGAAACTTTAAAATAAAATAAATCATGCCTTTCAAATCATGGGTATATGTGATGTGACAGTGAAGAAATGCATCAGGAGCTGAGGGTTTATTTATCACAGGATTCCTCTTACTTAAGAGTCCCAGCCCATCTCAGACTTTACAGAACATATTCTCAATCTCTCTGAAGATAACCAGACCACAGGGGAAGTCACTGAATGAAAGCAGATTGTTCATCTACACAACTGTTGGGAAGGAATGTTGGGAGGCTCACAAGTACCAGAATAATGAGAGGAGGTGGGAGAGGGAATTATAAGCTAAACAGTGACAAAAGCTCACACATTAAGACTTCATTTACAACAGCATACATAACCCATAGAAACAGTCTATTAAAAATGTCACCTCTACTCCCCTTAACAATGATCTCAGACCTCTTGCAGAAAAAGAAAAAGCTGTGGACAGTAACCACAAAGATGCCACAATGTGCTGGACTGTTGAATACAAACCCAACAGGCAGGATCTGCCTGAGATAATAATTAGGGTACTCAAACCAGAACAAGTGAACTGCCTGGCCAACTTCATAATTAGGGTGTCGTAATGACTATTTGATCGTTTTTTCTACGCACAATAACCTCATCAGTTACTATCAGGAAGTTTTCAGTTTACAACTATTTTATCAAATGTACAGTCTCAATACTCCTTGGAATATTTTCTTTTAAAAAAAGATGAAGTAACTGATATTGACAAGACTGCATATCACAAAGAAGTAAATGACTCAAGAGAAAAAAAATGAAGAATTTAATGTAGGAATGGCATGCTCTCCCTTACTAACCCCATTAACACTTCCAAACCATCAACATTCTCAGGTTAAGACAACAAAATGGAAAGGATTCAGGGCAGTAGACAGGAGAGCTGGTAAAGCATTTGAGAATTTCCATTTTAAAATGGCAATGTTAGGGAAAAGACGCATTTTTTTCTTTCAGTGATTAATGCTAGCAAAAAATATTCCCCTCTCCCCATACCACAGTGCTACCTTACCCTTCAAGGTCATTTATCATCAGCACAACAACTTACAGACCTTTTATTAAAAGAAAAATTCCAGCATAGGGCTGCCAGATCTTACCCAAGACCTACTTATCAAAGGTGTTGCACCAGCTGACAGGCAGCTGTCGAGTGGCACTGAGGTAACATTACTTTATATGTACAAAATCACATCACAAGAACAGCTCCCATTAAGCATTCCGATAGCAGCACCTCCATGAGCTCAGCTTAACATTTAAGACCACAGGAAGCCCTTGAGCGCATGAAACCATCCAAAATTTCCTAGCTAATTTTAACCCTTTGTGGTTTGATAAAACTCTAATTTAAAAATCACACAGCAATTAAACATTTAGTTCACCTGAAGAAAAGATTCTGGAGTTTTGAGGAAAAAAATCAAACATGGCTTGAAATATTTTTTCTAAAAACTTACAATTTTCCACTAAGAAAAATCATAAACTGTGTTACTAGACTAGAAGGCTTAAGGTTTAAAATATTCCCCAAGAGCCAGGTATTAAAGAAACCGTTCTTAACAGCAGGTCCTGGGCAACAGTACCTTCAACAGTATAAACAGTGGTGCATAACATGTAGCCATGTCAGACCATTCCCCATTTCGTGGATGCCCTGAATTTTACCCTTTCCAAAGCCTTCTCCCAGGCCCTTTAATGCGCAAATGAGCCCCTCCCCCAATGAGGAAAAGCAAAAGAAAAAATGGCCTTTTATAATGTTCTTGTGCAAATTTTATCAAAATGTATCATCAATACTATTTCACACCTAAAAGTTGCCATCTGGTTAGTATTTTAACAATGCAGCCTTCTCTAGGATTTTCCGAGATTATACAAGGAATCGTAAGTGGGCAGTGGGATCTTTTGCACCGCTGGGAAGAGTAACAGCAAAGGCTGCAGTCCTCCGTGGGGGTCCTGGGGAATCCAGTAAAGTACTATCCTTTGGAAAGCAGAGCTGAAGGAAAGAAGGACTGAAAGGACGCTGAAAAGGCTAAGTGGGTTATTGGGAACATGAAGTTAGAGCGCTTTTTGGGTCCCGAGGCTCTCAGCCCCAGCTTGGAGGTGAGCAATGCCTCGGTCTGGGAGTATCTGCAGTGTTTCAACAAATCAGAGCGAGGAAGAGCAGCGCCAAGAGGTACTTAAGGAGAAAAAAAATTGTATTAGAGTGGAGCCAACCTTTCTCTGTCTGCCACCCGGCGTGGAAATTCCGGGCAACCACCCTGGCCTTGCACACACACGCGCGCGCACATACACATACACGCATGCATGTAGGCACGCACTTTGCTGCACTCAATAAGCCAACATTTAGAAAACGACATGTTCATGATACCCACCTACACACACACACACACACACACACACTTCCCATGCCTACACACTCTCCAAGCGGTCACAGCACCACCCTGGCACGAGTCCCGGCAACCGCGGGCACCACGGAGGCAACCTCCCCACCCCCTTCGCAGTAGCCTGACTTGGGGATATCTCAGGGTAGCATCCTGCACCCTCGACCCGGTTGGCCGCTGCTACACCAGCCAAGTACGTGGATCTCGCTATCTTGGTTCAGTGACAGCGCACGGGTCCCCAAAGCCCAAGGGACGGTGTGGCAATGGTATTCCCGGCGACAGCCCGAGTCCTCACGTCCCCCGCGCCTCGAGGGCCACCCTGCTACGTCTTCTTCCCTGGCAACCCCAAAGGTCTCAGCCCCGCCAGACCAGATGCCACTGTCGCCCCTGTGCGCGGGTTCCCAGTACTCCAAGACCGAGCCTGGGTGCCTCCCGTCGGCTCGCCACGCTCGGTCCCCCGGCTGTCCACACGCGTGCACAGACACGCGCCCGGCCCAACACGCACACCTGCACACACTTGGTGACGCCAGCCCTCCCGCATTCCCGAGGGACACTTGCGCCGCCCCGCTGCCCCTCTTCGGGGACCTAGCTAGCGGAAGCCCCGGCGCCCCTTCCCCAAGGAGAGCACGCGGCGCGGCGCTTACAGTTCGAAGGAACTGGATCTCGTCCTCGCCTTCGCCCCCATCGGCCATGGCTCCGCGCTCCGAGCCCTGCGGAGCCCCGCGGCCGCCCCTCACGCCGTCCGCTCCTGCGCCTGCTCGCGCCGCTGCCCAGAGCCGGGGGCCGCAGGGGGCCGCGCTGCAGGTGCCAAGCGCCCCGCGGTCCTCGCCCGCAGAGCAGAGGCGGCAGCGCGGGGGCGGCCGGGGCGCGGGGCCTCCGTGCGCTGCACTGTGCGGGAGGAGGGCGGCCCGGCCGCCGGGGACTCAGGGAAGCGGCCCGGCGGCGCCGCCTGCAGCGCGCTCGGCCCGGCTCCTCGAAGCGTGTGCGCGGAGCCCGTGGAGCCCGCGGAGCCGGGTAGTGCGGCTGCTGAGGCGGGCGGGGGCGGCAGGGAGCGGGCGGGGGCGGGGCGGGGGCGGGCGACGCGGGGCGGAGCTCGCGGGCCCAGCAGTTGCAGGTAATCTGCAGCCGGGTATCGCCGGGGCCCAGCGCCGCTTACTGGCGGAGCCTGGTATGGGGGTCGGCGTGCGCTCCGAAAGCGCAGAGCCTGTCACCTGCGCCGTGAAGGGGCCCTGGAACCATCAACCTGCCCTTTCTGACCCAAAGACCCCGAGAAACCGCACTGCTTCCTCCCGGGCCGGTCTAAGGCCCTCTGCATCAGCTTTCACGGCACTTTGAATCGCTGTGCGGACGGAGTGGGTGGGCTCCGAGTTAGAGGCAACCAACACATGGTATTTTACACTTAGATGCCTTGATTCACGATCAACGTGGGGATTGTTTGATATTTACGTATAATGCACCGTGCTTTTCACAGATAATCCTACACCGTGCGTGGTGTTGGCGCAGAGAACTTTAAAAAATTCATCCAATAGATAAACAGTGAGCATCTATGTCCGAAAATGTACCACACAGACGCGCAGAGTTTTATAGTCTAATTTAACAAGGAACTGTAGTAAAGTATGGGATAATATCTATGAACTTGTATCCCTGGGTGGCTGTAAACTCTGATGGTGACATCCTCTATCCTTGCTGGGAGAAGCAAGTCCAGCATTCCACCACAAACAGAATCTAGTTCTCAAAATCCTTCACGCAATAACCCACCAAATCCTCTTTTCACAGACAGCTATCACTTTGGAAATTCTGGGTCTGCGACGATTTGGACAAGAAAGCACGTATCTCTTGTTCCTAGTTCACAATTCTTTCAAAACTGTCACTTAAAAATTTAAGTTCGTGCAAAGTAAAATTTACAAACGCCAGGTCTACAGAGACTGTGAATACTTTTGCATCCGTTTATTTACATTTCACTTTCTGCAGCATCTTACTTGTCACAAAATTGACCAGCAAGTTTGATACAGTTTACTTTTATTTCCAACATTCACCAACTTTGTACTTACTAACTAGTGTTTGTATATTTCTAAATTAATGAATATCATAAAAAACGTATCTAAAAACATTCTCTCCCTATGGTGGAACTAATAATGTTCTGACTCATGTTACAGAAATGTACTAGTAAGGTTACCTAAAAACTTGGTATATTCAACCCTGCCTCAAAAAAATAGGGCCGGGAGTTTGGTTCAGTGGGTTAAGTGCCTGCTTGGCAGGCGCGAGGTTGTGAATTCATTCCCTGATAACGACAAAAAAAAATCGTATATTCTTGTATCCATGGTGATTAGCCAAGTCTTAAATTATTGTTATTTATGAGAAGTTTTAATCATAGGATTCGCTAAATGAGCTCACAAAAGATAAAGTAAAAGATGTCGATGAGGACTATTTTCTGAAATCGGCTTATGATTTAATGCTAAATAATCTGATCTTCTAAACTTAGAACATATGAAATTGATCTTTTCAAGTATTTTATTTAGAACTATGCACAGTTTCTTACCTAAAATAAGTTCTGTATGCTTGGGAATTACCCCCCATTCTATCTATATGTTAGGTAAGATATTCAAATTCTTATTTTTTCATTTCAGTATTTTTACCTAAGTTATAAACTGTTCTGGCAAGAATTATATGTAGTATGTCTTCAATTCTCTCAACATAAATGAAATAATTCTAAAGGACCCACGCACTCAATAATTATTTTTCACCCAATAAAGCAAACAGACATACAGCAGAAGATATATATATACACACACACACACACATATATATATATATATATATATATGATTGATGTGGAATTTAAAACTCCAAAATACAATCATATGAGGTTTCTAGATCTCTAATCTGGAATATAATCATATGAGGTTTCTAGATCTCTAATCTGGAAGACAAGTATGAAAACATGCTGGAGAAAGATACATAATATTTATTGTCTAAAGGAGAACTAAGATATAGCAAGTGGTTTAATACTGGTTGATATAGGGATTTGTATTACTTTGTGCCCTAAAATACTGATATATTTCATAACTATAAAACTTAAGATGACTTTTTTTTTCATTTTGAAGGGACTAAAACAAAACAAAACAGTGGGAACAATATTGGATTTCAAAAATAAAATAGAAGGAAATCCCCCATTGTTGCTATATTGCATATTGTTATCCTCTAAACAGATACTCAGACTATGGACTCTAGGCCTGTAAAGTCAATCAATCAATACAAGCGTTAAACTGTTTTTGTACCTCTGTTGCTATCATCCCAGCCTGTGCTCCTCCCAATCAGCTGCGGGAGGGGTCTCTTTTTGTCTCCCCACCCACACACCAGCTGGCTCACAGGAAGTGTGGGTTGACTTCTTGGTTCTTTTCCCAGCCCTTATGGCTGCCACCACACTCACAGGAAGGGCAAGTTGACTCCTTGGTTCTCTTCCCAGCCCACATGGCTGCCACTGGCTCACTGGAAGGGCGGGCTGACTTCTTGGCTCCTTAACATGATTTTAAAATATATATATTCAGTGAAAGCTAGAAAAACATTTTAATTTGACTTTTGGAAGATTTCATTATGTTTCCTTAGTTTCTTCTAGTAAAAAACTTCAAAAAAAATTTTTTTTCAAGTAATAAGATAATGATATGAGAACTAACCTTAATTTTAAATATAATCTGAATTGAGATAAACAAATGTAATTTAGATATCATGAAGTTTATGTTCAGTGTCTTTAATTCTTATTAGTATACACATAAGCTAAAAAGAGTTAGCAAGAAGACAAAAGCACAAAATTAGTTTATTAAAATTATTTTGTTTCCATGAACTTACAACACTTGATATCTGTGTTTTATAGTGTTTACAAAAGTATTTATTTTTTCCTAAGTGCATATTACATAAAATAGTTAATTTTTCTGTATGCTATTGAAATTTGCTATCTTAATATTACTTTATTTTATTGAAACCTTGATTTCTTCAATAGATAACAGTCCATTTTACACCTTAATTTATTAAATTTTAAAGCTTAGAGTGACATTTATATGTGTATATATGCACAAATTTTCAGTGTTTTCCTTTGTTATTAATTTTATGTCCTGAAAGAAAGAAAAAATTAGTTTTTTTTAGTTAAGAGTTTTTGGTTTTTGTTTTTTCCTTTCTTTTTTGTTTTTTGGCTTTTTGAGACCAGGTCTTGCTATGTAGTTCAGGCTGGCCTTGAACTCACTTTGTAGCCTAGACTGACCTTGAACTCACCACAGTCCTCCTGCCTCTGGCTAGAGTGCTGGAATTATGGGGATGCACCACTGCATCTGGCTTAGGTGACAGTTTCCTGCAGTCATCTAACTCAGAATGGGCCAACGTGCACCACTGTTCACTTGGCAAGATGCCAGACATCCTAAAGAAGAAAAAACTAGCCAGGCATGATGGTACATGCCTGTAACGCCAGTACTCTGGAAGACTGAAGCAAGAAAAGCAGAAGTTCTAGCCCAGTCTGAGCAGCTTAGCAATTTAGCAAGACCCTGTCTCAAAATTATATATATATATAAGAAAAGGGATGGAGGCTGCAGCTCATGTGAAGGCCCAGGGTTCAATCCTCAATCCCAAAAGGACAGGTATAAGGAGGCCCTAATATCCTGAGATTTGGCCCACTCCTCATCAATCCAGGTGATCAGGTTTTAAATATCTAGGGAACATTTCATATATTTTATCCTCATTTCACTCCAGAATTCAACAAAGCAAGACTTTAGACTATTTTCATGATAGTCACATCTTTATCATACATACTATAAAATGTAACTCCAATATGTCCCCCAGAAAAAAAGCACCAGGATTTCCCTGGGAAAATTATAAACTGGTCCTCAGGTGACATGGCCTGAATCTCTGGGTCCTCATCACAGCGCGGGGCCAGGAATGACATTAAAGATGGTGATGATGGCAATGAGGGTCTCACTGAGCATTTTGCTGTGCTCTGATCAGTTTATTTTTTGTTTGTTTCTTTTTATTTTCATAATCATACCTTTTTTTTAGTATTGGGGATTGAATTTAACTCTGAGCTACATCCATGGCCCACTTCTTATTTTTTATTTTGAGACAGTGTCTCATTAAGTTGCTGAATTGCCCAGGCTGGGCTCAAGCTTGTGATCCTCCTGCCTCAGCCTCCTGGAGGAATGCATCTCCACACATGGCTAATATCACCATTTTAGACAGATGGAACCAAAGTTTAGAGTAGTTATATAGCTTGGCTACCCAGCTGCTGAGTAGTGAGACAGGGGTCTGAGGACTCCAGGTAGTGATCCTTACTATTATTTTTGTGTACTGGCCCACCCTGACACAGAATGGAAAGCCCACAAAAGTCTAGAATTTTAAATGACTCTGCCAGCCCCTAGATCCCTGTCTCTAGTTTCTGCCCAAGCCAGGGTCCTGATAGTTCTTGGAATGCCAACTAATTTCTGGAAAGAAACAAGGATCACTGTGTACTGAGAAATAAAAATTCAGCTTCTACCTTCCTTCACAGTTTGTATTCTTAGGAAATACCGGTTTTTCATGGCTTGAATGGGAAGATGAATCCAGGACATTCTGCAGATACCAAAATCATCTCTAGATTACTTGTAATACCTACCATAATGTAAGTGCTGTGTAAATAGTTGTTATATTATTTAGAAAATAATGACAAGAAAAAACCTGTACATATTCAGTACAGGTGATATTTTTTCAAATATTTTTGATCTACACTTGTTTGAATCCACAGATGCAGAACCCACAGGTACCATAATAGAGAGGGCCCACTGTGAATCTCTTTCCTGTTTTATATGTACATAAGTTTATAGTTAAGAGGATGATCTTGACAATGTCTTCAATTGCTGAAGAAAAGAGACACGTGCTGTGTGATCAAACTTGCATCTTCTTAATGCTCACATTGAAAAACTTCAGATATTTCTCAAAAGTCTATGGAACTTACTAAAATAAAATAGTCTCTTCTGCCTTCATCTTCCAGTCTAATCAGATGTCACATACATTGGATATCACCTACATACAATGTACTGGACTTTTTTTCTTTTTAACCACAAAGTCATATCTTACTCTAGCTTTTCTTGATTTACTATGAGAGAGCCACCAATACTGAGGCTTTAGAAAAGAGGCAAAATCCAGGACATATTGACACTGACTTCTACGGATTTTGCTGGACACAGAGAGAGCAATGGTGTTATGATACAAAAGAAATATGTTTTTTAAATTGTCATGGTCTTGGTAAGTTTTCTAAAGGTGAAGGACTAAAGTGGGTGACTTTGAGAAAAGATCAGCATGATTTCTCAGCCTTTAGGATGCAAGAGTTGGCATTCTTCTATTATTTCCCACCAACAATGAAAGTTGAATTTGACCATGAAGAAGGAGGTTGCCTAAACTAACATCTTCCCAAAAATATAAGCTGTGCTCTAAGACATCTGAAGGCAAAGAAAGGACAGACCACACAGTAAGCTCTACAGTTGATGTTCAACCCATGTGTCCATCCATTTAGCCACACAGTTAGCATCCTCACTGCCTGCTCCGTGCTCACTTCTGGGACACAAGATGAACAGGAACCCTAACACTCCTGTACCAAAACCCTTGCTGAGGGTATCAGTCTAACCCGGCCATATGGCACATGGATGCAAAAGAAAGACAAAGAGAACATGTTCTGCCATTGAGGAGTTCTGGGATGACCCAGTGTTCTCTCTGGAACAAAAGACCTCATCCCAAAAGCTCATGATTGTGTTTGTTTGTTTGTTTGTTTGTTTTATCCATCCAGAAGATGAGTGGTGATCATGGCAGAGGGCAAAGGGAAAAGAAATTGTGTAACCATACCAGGCACAGAGGCCTATAATTAGCAATGCACAGATAGTTTTGATATATGCAAGGCTGGCACCTTTACTTTCAGGAACATTTGTTTCAATACAGCCAGCTCTACATATCTCAGTAAACAGGGTGAATCAGGGCTCAGGGACTGGTTGTGGCAGGGCTTTGTTTTTCAGGAGAGAGCAGCATGGTGGTTTCCCACATTCCTAGAGCTCACCGAGGATCTCAGTGCAGAAGTCTGAGTGCCAGGACAAGCACACAGAGTAAGGAGGTGGAGGACAGGCTGATTAGACATACAGGAACAAGTGACCTTCAAGCTGAGTGATAAGAAGGTATTATCCATAGTTTTGGGAACAGTGGGTCTGGGATGACCAGTGTGATTAAAGGTCATAGAATTGACCTCGGTGGAGGGAGAAATCTCAGAGATGAACCATGAGGAGCAGTGAAAGGGTGGTATCATCCCAGAAATATCCACAGGAACTGAGATAGGCCAAAGTGTTATATACAGACTATCCCTGGGGGGCAGGGTTCATATTAAGTTTAGGGAGCTAGGAATTTAGCAGGCATTCTAAATCCCATCTTGATTCAATTGTAAAACCTACAAATTCATGGAAATATTTTTCCTGGACTACACTAGTGAATTTCATAGATTGGGAATTGTCAACCTTCTTTTCTTACTGTAGTTCCTTTTAAATTGTATATTTTTAAGAACTCAGTTACTGAGTGTCTACTAATATACCAGGCACTGAGCTAGATGGTAAAAACAAAAGTGTAATGATGGTGAGAAAGGCACTTGCTTGTCTCAGTTTCAGCTAAGTTACCAAAAGGCCAAAAACAACAAAATATCTGGCAAATACTCCTACACTCCAAAGAGAAATTCTAGAAGCCATAGGTAGGACCTGCAGAGAATTTGCTAGAAACTGACTTTGAAGTTTTCCTCTGCAGATATAAGATAGTGTACCTTGAAAGGGCTGAGAGAGGCCTTACCATCACCTATCATTGTTTATAAGTAACTACCTCACCCACAAACCATGCAGACCCAAATGAGATGAGTCAAATATTGCTACACTGTGACTTCTAACCAGTCTATCTGAATGCCGCCTTCTGCCCTTACAGCCCAGAATCACATCCTCCTTCCTATCAGATGAATGGAGAGGAGGAAAGTCAAATATTCCCAGACAGAATGCCTAGTCCCAAATCTCTTACCAGGTTTCACATACTGAATCTTCCCCATTGCAGTTAGTGGAGCAAACCTGATCCACCAAAGCCTGGAACCTCGTGCTTGCCCTCGCTTCCCACATAGAATCCATGGTCAAGTCTCAAGTATAAACAGATTCCAAATCCTGTTGCTCCTGCTCATGCACACATCCAAGCCCCATATTCTGTTCTACCACTGCAGCCCCTTCTACTTTTTTAGACTCTTTCATCCTCATTTACCTTGTGCCTCATTCCTTTGTCTTTGAATGAAATGCCACTTATCATTCACCTACAGGGTCCTTCCCACCCCTGCCGTTATCCTACACCTGGTCCCTTTGTTCAGGCACTTCACAGCCGTGGCTTTCTTTCTGTGCAGTGCACAGGCCAAGATGCCTACCCAGGATTCAGCTCTGTGCAGTACTCTCCCTCAGACTGTCACATAACTGGTTGTTTCTCATTCATCAGCTGAGTATCCTGTCCAAGAGGACCACTGGCCACCATTTCTAAGGCACCAGCCCCGCTCTTCACTTCCTTCTTATTATCTTGCTTTATTTCTCTCTTAACTGGTTAGTTAGCACTACCCAAACCTCAGTCATGTGTTTCCTTGGCAGGAATTCTCAGACCCCTCAGCGGAGAGACAATAGCTAATGTCTCTTCCCACTCAATTAACTGTCTTGTCATCATCAGAGCAAGGGGTGCCATAGACTGCCGGGATTTGCTCTTTACACCACTATGCTGTGTGAGCCATTGGTTTTTTAAAATATTCATGGTATGATTTCTCAACTATATGCTCCAGCTTCTTTCCTGATACAGAGGTTATGTTTATCAATCTGAAAACATCTAGATCATTCTTTTTATAAATGTGAAGCTTACTATTTTTTTATTATCCAAACTTTTCCCCCACAAATTCTCTAAAATGGAACTAATCATTGAACAGTACTCACAATGATTAATAAACAAAAGTATGATGTATATAACTCAGATTCCCCCCCCCCAAGTTTTCTGTATTTTGGGTTCAATTTGCACTTCCACAATAAAACCACTAATACTGTTTCAGTATAGACAGAAATGGACAGGTAAGTAGGTACACTTTTGTAATATCTTAATCATTTAGATATCATTTAAGATTTCTATGTGTGTCTAATAACAAAAAATACTTTCTTTTATATGTCTTATGACCAAACATTTAGCCTTTTTCAATTTTCCTTCATGAACTTTGCTTTTATTTTCTCATTTTTTTCTATTAGCTTTCGTAAGTCTTTGCTTCTCCTAGCAGATTGCCCCATTTTGACTTCTGTAACATTCCCGTTTATATTTCACCTAGAAACTGTTTTGCTTAGTTAATTCATTTTCATTTTATATTTTTCTCTTTTTCCACATATAGAAATTACTATTTGGTTCTTAATACAGTGTACATAAAAATGTTTAGTGTTCCTGCTCTGGCTTCATTTTCGTTTTTTTCAGTTTCTACTAATTCAATTTGCATAGCCTTTAATGCATTTTAATTATTTGCTCATCGACCTTAATCTGTTCAGTGTAAGATATCTTTAGCTAGAAGAAAATTCCTCCTCATTTCTATGCACTGAAAGACAACAATATCAATAGCAAAAGAGTTGTATTATTTAGGAAACCATACACAGGCTGTCCTTCCTTTGTTCCCCAAATCAGTCTGGCCCCCAAGGCAAGAAACTGAAGTTATAACTCAGACAGGCACAAACCTCCAGGTGCTAAAGTTCAAGGTCACTCTGGGCACAGCACTGGGCTCTCTTCCTAGATCCTGTTCTGACTCTTGGTCTCTTCCCAGGCTGAGACTGTGCCTCGTGTTTGTCTCACTCCACTCCAGGTACAGGAGTTCTGCCCCTCAACTGCAAGTTGTCCTGGTGTTTCTGGCTGAATAGTCCCCCTACTATTTTTCCTATTGCTACCAGCCTTGCTCATTTTTTTTTCTATCCTCTATTGGAATTCTTTGTTGTGTCTTGGCTCACTTTGTCTTCTGTCTTCTTTCTTCACCACACATCCCCAATCCTTGGCACAAACCGGTATCTACAGTTAACTTTT